>CM067374.1:41418631-42001131 GCA_034401795.1 Chaetoderma sp. LZ-2023a | reverse complement strand
GGCTTTCCATTCCGCAGCTACTCGCATGCAAAAGCAGTTCCACCTGAGACTACTGGCCAATCTCCTTGTATAGATTTTCAAATGGTGGCTACACATTGTTGTCTCTTCTCTAATAGGTATGTGAGGAAAAACTGTACTGTCATAATATACTCCGCTCATCATCTAATACATCTCTATCATATTCCCACACAGTCTCCTGATATGTGAAAGGTGACATCTTAAGATTATTTAGCAGATCTTCATAACTTAAGTCCCTCAGATCTGGCACAAGCTTTGTGGCTCTTCTTTGCCCATTTTCAATGATTACTACATATATTTTTGTCAGTGGGTGCCATACCGGATTTGCACACTCTAGATATGGTCTGATTAGTGCCCTGTATAGCCATTTGAAATTCTCTATGTCTAGATGGATAAAAGGGTAGAAAAACTTACTGCTGGAGCTCCAGATTATTGTCACATCCTGCCAATTCCATTTCCCATACTTCTTCTTCATTGTAAGCATCAACTTAATTCAATTGAAGACACTGGTGGTTGGTGTAGCGTGCATGCGAACACATATTATATGTTTGTTAAGCCTTAAAGAACCTTCGATGCGCAAGTAGAATCTGGGTCGAAGAAGGAAAACCAAATGATGGCAACAGCTGCTTCCTTATGCAAAAGCGAATATGCAAGTGTAACTTGAGAAGCTGTAGAATCGAAGTAGCGAGACAGGAAAACATATCGAGCTGACGTTCTAGAAGCAAGACAGTTTGATGTAAAAATGTTCTACACTCTTGTAAAAAAACCCAGAGAAGCAGGGGTAATGTATTCATCACCGACCTAAACATGGGCCCTGAGATTTCTCAGTTCACCAGGTTACAGATGACTTCAAGAAGTACTTTGAAAGACTTGCAATTGCCGACAGCACCCTACAATTTGACGATGACTATCATGAGTTAGTAAATGGTGAAGTGACTGTCATCGAGGATCTACTGAATGAACATGAGTTTCCAACTGTAACAATAACAGAACTCGTATGAATACTTATACAGTGACCTAACTACCCTTCTGGAATTATTAGCCCGTAAATTAAGCTATTTTGGGGATTTTATGAGCTATACAGACTTTCGGTGAGAAAAGATATGAATCTTGCCGCAGACTTATGATGTACAGCAGATTATATAAGTAGGCCCATATACACATACGCACGCACACACGCACGCACGCACGAATGCAGGCACGCACATTTGTATTTCCGGGTTCAGCTCGATTGTTAAATACACAAAACAATGTTTTTGTTTTTGACGTCATAAACACGATGATGCAATAAAGCAAAATACACACTTCCGGGTTGCGAATCACATGCAGTGACGTCATATTAAACAAGCCCATAGCCAGATAAATTGGATTTATCCTACATGAATATACCTACTGTTCATATAGTATCACGTAATATATGTCTGTTTATGTTACATCATATTATATATGTCATAATATATTTAGCAATTAATCTTTATGTGTTAGGAGTCCACCACTTCATAGGCTTGCTCTGATAATGATGACTAAATATGAAATAAATAATCTTGAATCTTGAATCTGTTCTGTTCTGTTTCCGTATATTCCTCCACTGGAATGGAGTACCCACGTAGAAGTGGTAGATAATATTAAATTTCAATGTCTCACTATCACACATACAAATATCCCATCACCCGGAAAAGTTCATGAAAATTCATGAGAAGTAAATTAACTGTCCACAGTTAGTTGCTGAACATCAGTTATGTGAGTTAATAGATATGGTTTCTGTTTTGTTATGATGACTGATTCCTATGTTTTATGCTGTTGAGTATGTAAGTTCTACCGCAGTGAATACTGCAGCAAAGTTTTCGTCCTGTAGTTTCTATGTTTTGGCAGGTGTTTATGTCGTATGGTATCAAACCACATTCTGTTAGGGCCGTACAGTCGATAAAGAGCTGTGTAAGTATTTTGGAGTCACTGCTTAAAGATCTCCAGATCGAGTCTCCTAGGTTCTGCGTAATAAATGACTTGAGCTCCAGGAAATATTTGACTCTGTGATTGAGAAGGGCGTTGCACTTTAGTAGCATATGATAGTAATCTTCAGTCTCTATTTGACAGAGTGAACATGTTGGATCTACTTTATTTAGCTGAAATCTGGTGAGATTAGCCTGAAACAGGTATGTTCCTGTTAGTAGTCTGACTTTAACACTATGTCGCCGGACATCCTTGACATCTGAATGAACAGTGGTTATGGTTTGATGCATTCTGCCTACTGATAGCCTTATGTTAGTGTAGTTTTTGTATGGCATTGTTCAGTTAGTTCGTGTGTCCAATACATATCTGCTGCTTTTTTACTGTTTTTTTCCACTTGTTTTTATTGAGAATGTGAGTTTTTAGGTGTATAAGTTGTGGAAGCCTGTACTGCTACAGGATACCTTGGATATATATGAACCAACTATGAGAATTAACAGGCTTTATTAATGATTGCCATTCCATTATTATGCTCAGTGTTGGATTTTCGCTTCTGATTATGTTTGATTGTAATGTGATCTGCCGGATATGTATTTCAGCAGCAATTGCTCTGGCTCCAATCAGTAGGTATGCAATACACTTTGCAGTACGAACCGGCAGGGACAGAATCTTTCTCAACTTTGAAATGAGAAATGCCTCCAAATCGGCTAGATGCTTGCTGGAGGGAGTGAATACTTCAAGTCCATATAGCAGTCGTGGTAAGACGTATGTAACAGGGTAAATACATACATATTGCAATATGGTTGTACTACCCGTCTAGGAGCGACAAAGTTCTTATATGTCACCTTAAATTCGTTGAATTGAGGAACAGATGAAACATAAACACTGGTTGATGAAATGTTATATAGGCAAATTTATTTACAGTGATGTTGCATTGAATATCATGGTTTGCAGGGTAAAGCTCACGTATCAGACACCCTGATGTATCATATATAGTTAAACGAAATGAGGACAAACACATTAAGTAATAATCTTAATATATTGCAGGATATGGAAACCCAAGGATGATTAATTGTGCCCCCAAATTAATCCCATTGCAATATGCGATCACATGGACGCCTCTTACTGGGTGTTCATATCCATAAGAACAATACAATAAAATACCAATATTATATATCATAAAAGTATAATCAAAACAATCAAAATGTCTTCATAAAGTTACACCATGCTTGCATAATCCGACTCTCAGATAACATTTCTTGATCTTATCATTCATCTACATTCTAGCTATGTCTCAATCAGCGATCCTAACTAGTTTATCAAAGCATAAATATATAATAAGCAATATACTTATTAGCTATTAGCTTCCAGTTCCTTAACTAGATTATATTTTTCGTTTAATTATTATTGATGTTCCTTTTTCGGCAATGTCCCATGATTACATCAACACCATTGTTTTGCAACAATCTTGTCCCTTCAGATGGCATACCGGATACAGGATAGTAGTAAAGTCTCGGTGCACAATTTAATAGGATATGGAATAGCTTCTAAGATCACACCAGACTCCCTACTTGGATGTAATTACATTTCCTAACACTCACCCCATAGCTTACAAGTCAACATTTCGGATGCCAGATTCTCTACAGCAATCCCACCGAATAGCCATCATCTGAATCCTGAATAAAGTAATTACAACATGGTAACAACGTCATAAAAACGTCCATCAAAGTACATGTAAAATATTCAGATAATCGACTAAGCTACTTTTCAGTTATGGCCAGGTATAATGCATATATGGAAGACAGCCTATTTATAATGGGCCATTTACACTACAGCATTGCAAATCTCATATTAACCCATTTCCTCCTTAATACAAGTATTACTTAAAATGTAAACAAAATAATATCCAGTGATTATTATTATTATTATTATTATTATTATTATTATTATTATTATTATTACCAGCATCATCATCATCATCATCATCATCATCGTACAGGGTAAGCCGATTAGTCCAATAAGAAATCATCCACTGTATTATTTACACCAACTAGATGCAAAGTAATGCATTAGATATACACTAGGTAGTAAGTCAAGAAAGGGAAATAAATCCGTCTAGGCAGAACCCGGCACAGTTTATTATGGACAGCAGTCTTCCCCCTTGATTTCCATCAACATCTAAGGGTGTCTAGTTGTGCAGCCTCATGGAGGATAATTAAATCAACTGACCGCCTAGCCATATTAAAAACTTCTACAATGTGCCTGCAGCTGCATGGTGATTGTAGCAGGCAGTATGCATATCGTGTCTAGCTTAAATCCCACAGTTCATGACGCTAATATGTGTGCATACTGCCCATTTTCATCCCAAATTCCCAGGATCTACAATTCAACAAAAAGCCCATATGATTGGTGACTGTTTTGGAAATTCACTACCCTGGACGGATTCTCTTCTCACCTCATCAAGCAAAATGACCATCTAATGAGCAATATCAAATAGTTTATTCCTGCTGAAATATTCCCTACTTTCTGTACAATAACTGAATACTAATATTATTGTATCCTGTTCAGGCTCTGTGTGTGTTGTGTGTGTGTGTGTGTGTGTGTGTGTGCATGCGTGCGTGCATGCCTGCGTGTGTGCGTACGTGCGTGCGTGCGTGCGTGTGTGAGTGCATGCGTGCGTGTGTATGCATGCCTGCGCACACGTGGGTGTGTCATGCATGCGTGTGTGTGTTCATGCATGCATGTGTGTGCTGCGTCCGTGTGTGTGTGGTGTGTGCGTGCGTGCATGGTGTGTGTGCGTGCTTGTGTGGTTCGTGCGTGCATGGTGTGTGCATGCGTGCGTGCGTGCGTGCATGTGTGTGTGTTGGCTTACATCATGCTTAATTAAATGTTAAATTTCACTTACCATGAAGCCTGGTTATTCAGTTCTCATCCTTTAATTTGCCATACAATGCCGAAAAACAGCCATGTCTATATTTCTAGGTAAATGCCATGCAATTCACTGAGCCAACCTTTATAAGTTTTAACTCTCACTATATGCTATGCACAGTCCTGTCCTATTAAACACAGTTCTGACTTCCTCTCTCTCACACAGCTGTTCTCCCTGTCTCCCATTACTGCAACCTGATCTGGTCAGATTTTTATTGACGGCAAATAGTCCCTAACTATATCTTAGTTACTAAATTACACCTATTGGATATCCGGATTAAACCAATTCAGTTTCACATGGATATCGCAAGTTATCTTATGTGACACAAGATTACTATCCAAGATGCACTCAGAAACCAAGTCCAGCTCCTCTCCTAGATACATATTCATACACCAAGCATGCATAAATTAGCTGGGAGGGTGACATATTAATTAATATAACCAGCGAATGCTGGAATTGAGCATATGCAGTGTGGCTAAAACAAGTATATAGGCTGGGTGGAAAGTTATTTATTCATTAATTGAAGTCATGTAAATTCACTCTCTCACATGCACATGATGTATATATGGTTGCAGATTCTTGGAGAAAGTCCATTCATGCCATGGAGACCAGTGCCTGTCATAGAGTAGAAAGTTCTATGAGCAAGTGAGATCTTTTCTTCAACATTGACTGAAACTTCATTTTTTTTATGTTCTTGAGAGACCCAAATGTGTTGCTTTAGTTGTAATAGGTACATCAACTTTCCCGAGTTTCCATTTGAGCATATTATTACAATTCTCAGTGTTTGATAGCTTACAGAGGATGTTTGTTTTCTCAGGATGGATGTTGTATTTTTCTCTGGAGACATATGTGTAAGCTTGATCTAGCATAAGCTGGAGCTCGTCTGGGGAATTACTACATGAAGTAAGATCGTCTGCTACTGTTTGGCATCCCGTGTATATGGAACCAATAAATGCCCCTATTTGCTGACTTTGTAGCTGAATTAACAGGCTATTGTTGTATGTTTTGCAGAGCCCTGTAGACAGATGCTTCTTGATTGCCGGTGCTTATAAGACAGGAGGAGCATCCAGAGCAAGAAGCAAAATACATATCTTCCCCTTTAAACATTTAAAGGTTACCATACTACAATGGAGAGACATTGAGTTAGTATTTAATCCAACGTTTTCATAAATATGAGCATTACACAGGGCTATGTAGAATAGGAACAAAGATATATTGCATTTGAATGGGTGAAAATCTCGAATTACCAGTTTTCGTATATATCTTGGGTATGTGTACTGATACTAGGCAAAATCCTAAAGGACATCACGCCTAATTAAGAATTGTTCATTGTAACTGTTCAATTGAAGGTTTCTGTACACTATTTACATCGTCGAGTTCGGTTTAGAAGGTTGTCTCCCGGATGCAGATCTTGAATTGTTCTACATCCGTGGCGGCGATTGTGTCTGCAGCCAGGTTGTTCCATATTGGCACAGTTCTTGGTAGGAACGAGCTGTGGTACTGGCTGATTGTTGTTTGGTATGGCTGTAACTTCAGTGGGTGGCTGCGCCTGGTGGTGTTTATGTTGGCCCACTGGGGATGGTATTGACCGTATTCTGTTGGTATGGCTACTTGCCCGTGCAGAATCTTGTACATGAAGATGGCATTGGCTTTCATGCGCCGCTGTTCAAGGGTTTCCCATCCTAGGCAATTTGTCATTGCTGTGACACTCTCTCTTGGGTAGAGGTAGACTGGTCGACTTAGAACAAATCTTGCTGCCTTCCGTTGTACCGCTTCGAGTTGGTTTACCAGATCACGTGTTGGTGGGTCCCAGACTGTGGAAGCATACTCGATTTTGGGTCGGACAACTGATTGGTATGCACTAGAGCTGGGCGGTATTGGCATTGGGATGACGATAACGGTATCTGTGAAAAATACCGCGATAGCTACTAATATCGCGGTATTTGGAATAATTTTGGATATGATAGGGTTAATATGGCCAATCTATAAATAAGCATCCTTTTTAGATGTATAAACAAACAAAGCCTACACTTTGTATTATATTTGTTTCAGCACCAAATAAAATATTTTTTCTCGCCTTTTTTGCGTTTTACTTTGTCATTGTGAAGAGGAAGATGCGCATAAGTGTCCTTAACTCCGTCACTGTGTGCGCAGGAACCTCCAAGGGAAATCCCAAGCATCCAATCTGATTGGTTAAAAACATCAAGTATCTTTCATTGGTTTTAACCAGGTCATAGTCGGGTGCAGTGTTTAATGGAGCATTCACGATCAGCTGTTTTTATTATTACTATAATTTGAAAGCTTATAATGAATGCTCCGCGAGAAAGACCACGCGATTAGGCACATGATCAATTAATGGACTAACCAGGTCTGAAGACGCGAGCAGCTGCGCACGTGTATGCGTGTATAAAGATAACAAAATGACCTGACTTTTTTTAGCAATGAACTAGAGAATGTAGAATTGTAGATAAGAATCGTCGGTCACTGATTAAATTATTATACTTGACATGCAAAAGTCTGGTACTGAATGGTTAATTATTGAAAATGGTCAAGTTTTATAAGGAATTGACTAATCAACCCCACCTGCCCGCCCAGCCCCTTTAGAACATTGTCGACCTATTGACTGTGGTATGAAAGTCAATCACACACTTCATCCTATAAACTGGACTTACCGGAGTGTGTGAAAATAAATAATCATCAGCTATTTATACAGATTATTTCAAAACAATTTGACTCAAAGTTGTTGCTGTCGATGTCAGTAACAACTTTTGGGTCATAAAGTTTTCAAACTAATCAGCTCTTTATTTATTTCCTTTAAATTATATTTCCATAAAGCCTCTGCATTCGTCTTGAAAGTGGTTAAATCATAGCCCTATAGATCGATGGCGCAATAGTCACCTGAGCCAATGACCCAGAATGCGTGAAATTAGTGAATACAACACATTCCACGCTATAAGATCTGCTGTCTTCTAGAAAAGATGATCTAAGACATTAATAGTTATTAATAACTTGTCCGATTTTAGCTAAATATTTTGGAGACAATTTGATTGGAAATTATTGTCATGGCGCAATAAGTTTTAATCAAATCATTTTCAATATAATCAGCCGGGATCGTTTCATTCATATTGCAGCTGCCTTTAGCGCATTCAGCATATCAATGGTATTACTGGTAAAGACTGATCAATACTCACCCAAGCGTACATTTATACACACGTGTGGGGTGAATTATTCTTGAACAAGCGAAGAATAGAGGGATTACAGTTATGGCTTCACCGGTTTAGTTAGATCGCTTGAATTTATCGTCATAGTTAGCGAGTGAATTTATCCCGCAAGGATATTTGGATGGTCGTTGTTTTATTTATTCCCTTGTAATGACATCAATTGTGTCATCAGCTATGGAAAGCGAAGGTGGTATTCCAATAATATAATCAAAACGAGGCTGAGTTAAGTTTATTTGTGTTTTACAAATGGCTGCTATTTTGCGTATTCGACGTTGTCAGCAACTACGATTTTCAGATTTAACTTTTCTTCATTGGAACAACATTTAATTGAGCATGGAAGGGTTTCTATACTAAGAACAGTAGGGCTATGTATATAACACATGGACATATATTTACTGCAATAATAGTGCCGAAAATGATTGCTTTTGACTACCATGAATACGGAAATGAAGAGACCAGACTCGTCAAATTCGCATGAAATGCTTTATTATCAAATTATTACAATATATAAATTGTCAATACCGTCATTGATGGTATTTGACGATATTGGCGGTTTTTAGAAATGAGACAATAACAATAATATCGCGATTTTCCCGGTTTTATCGGGAAACCGCCCAGCTCTATTATGCATGCTCTTTCACGGATGTTTGGCATGATTTTAGATTTCTCGTCAGAAAGCCGAGTACTCGATGGGCTGATGATGTTGATTTGGATATCTGGTTGTGCCATTTCAAGTTATGCGTTAGTTGGACGCCAAGGTATGGTGCTGCCTTGCATTCCTCCAACAGATCCCCGCTCATGGTGTGTGTGTGTGCTGAGGCACGTTCTTCGTTGGGTGAGTTTGAGGATGTTGCACTTCGAGACATTAAATTTCATCTGCCATCTTTCTGTCCAGGCCATGAGGGTGTCTAAGTCTGCTTGGAGAGCTTGTTGATCCTCAGGTGTGTCTATGGTATGATAAAGGAGGCAGTCGTCAGCAAATGTTCGAATGATGGAGTCGAGGTCGTTTGCTATGTCATTGATATAGATGAGAAAGAGGATTGGGCCTAAAACTGATCCTTGTGGTACTCCTGAGCAGGCACCTTCTATGATGACCTTTTGTGTTCTTCCACTGAGAAATGATGTTATCCATCCCAGAATGTTGCCTTCTATTCCGTAGTGGTGTAGTTTGAGTAATAGACGTTGATGCGGTACCTTATCAAAAGCTTTTGCGAAATCCAGTACGGCTATGTATACCTGTCTGCATTGGTCCAAGGCTAGGGCGAGATCATGAGTTGTCAGAATAAGTTGGGTTTCACAGGATCTGTTACGTCGGAAGCCATGTTGGTTTGGGTGGAGTATATTGTTCTTGTCCATATGTTGCATTAGCTGGCTGGCTATGATATGCTCCATCACCTTGCATGTGACTGATGTTAAGGAAACAGGCCTATAGTTTGAAGCTGCTGTTCTGTCACCTTTCTTATAAATCGGTGTAACATTGGCTTTCTTCCAGTCTGATGGTATTGTTGAGTCATTCAGTGTCTGCTGGAAGAGGGAGGCAAGGATTGGTGCAATTTGGCTTGATGTTTCTTTTAAAATTCTTGATGGTAGATTGTCTGGACCTGATGCTTTTGATGGGTTTAGGCGCTGTAGAGCCGTCTCTACTCCTAGTGATGTTATTACTATGTTCTGAATGACGCTATATGGTGATGGTGGTAGGGTAGGCATTGAACTGATGTTTTCTTCGGTAAATACTGATGTGAATTGTTCGTTTAGTGCTCTGGCCTTTCCTTCTGGGTCGGTGATGCTTTGCCCATCTTGCCTGATGGTACTGATTCCTACATTATCCTGCCATCTGTTCTTGATGTAACGCCAGAATTTCTTACTACTCTGGTCATTCTCTGGGTCCAGTATTTTATGTATGTAGTCTTGGTAGGATTGCCGTAGCATGTGGTGTATTTTCACGCGTAGTTTCTTAAATTTGTCTTTGTCCCTGTCTTCACCTGATCTTCGTGCGGTATTGTAAGCTCAATGTTTTTGCTTAATTAATTTTTTGATGTTCTGAGTTATCCAGGGAATGTTCTGATGTCTCCCTAGTTCTTTTTGGGGTATATTTTTAGACATTGTCTCAGTTATTGTACTCTTAAAGAGCTGCCAGTTCTCTTCAACACTGTAGTTTGATGGAATTCGGTTGAAGTAGTTTATTTGCAGTCCTTCAATGTCTGTATTGATGGCTTGCCAATTAGCCTTGCTATACTGAAATATCTTTCTAGGTGGTTGCTTCAGGATTTTTGGTCTTGTCATTACATCAACGACTAGGATGTCATGATCTGCAAATGGAGGTGCGGTAAATGTCTTTGTAACTAGGCTTGGGTGTGTGGTGATTAATAGATTTAGGAGACTGTTGCCTCTTGTTGGGTGTCTGTTACTTGTTCAAGTGATGTGCTAAGGATAGAATCAATCAGTAGCTCTGAGTGTGCACGTCTAGGATCTCCTGGTACCGAGGTGTGGTTGTCCCAGTCGATAAATCCCAGGTTAAAGTCTCCTCCGAGATATATTATGGATGATGGATAAGTTTGTTTAACCTTGTCGAGTGAAGCACGTAGGGCATGTAATCTGTCGATGCTAGCTGGTGGGTTTCTATAGAAGCTTCCTAGCAGTGCTGTTTTGTCTCCCACTAACGCAATTTCAACCCAGATTATTTCACAGTCCATTTCAAGGTTTTCTCTCCGGGTACATGTAAGTCCGGGTCTAGTGAATATTATGACACCACCTCCATCATCATTTCGGTCTCGTCGAAAAGGAGTGTACCTGTATTCATCTGGTGTGCCTTCTGGGAAGAGTTCAGAGTCACTACTACTGTCATGGGTAGCACAATATCTGTGGTGCTGGATCGGGCTTGGTAGTGTTGTATTTGGATCACTCACTGGGCTGGACTGAGTGTTTGTTTTCATAGCTTTAGGCGACGATTCAGCAAGGGGTATAGCGCTTACACGTGGTAGTTTACTCTGCATATGTGTGGTATCTCTTGAATTCTGTGTGGACTCTGTCTCATGTTGTAATACAGAGAAGCTATTTGTGCTGTTTGATGTGCGTGTTGAGCTAAAGAATGACGTTGCAAAGTTTGGCAGACCACATTTTAAACAGAACCAGTTCACACTACTGTTAGCTAGATATTGGTAAGACACTGAACCTATGCCTGCACAACTTGCGTGATACCAGATGTCACAACAGTCGCATTGTACTGCTTTGGCTCTCCATGTAACATTGTTTGAGCAAATGCCACATGGATATTTGGGTGTCTTTACATTGGGGCCTGGATTAGTCTCTATATCTCCACACTTCAGTAGAAGAATGTACAATATCAATGATGTTTTGTGACGACATTTAAATAAACTGTTCCTACCTTTTGCCGCTCTCTGTACGATGTTAAATAGTATGCTGATTTTTACTGTGATTTTGGTGAACAATGGAGCCACGAATTTCTAGAATAGGCCGTGTCCGTCTCGGCTTGATTGGTTGAACTTTTTCCACTAAGAAAGTTAGTAGAAATATAAACACAGCGGACATGAAGATGATAGAAACTCTTTCCGGTTGGCGAGCCATAGTTTCGTATTTGTTGTGTGGTAACTAGGAAACACGGATTCAGATGACAATTTTACGAATATAGATTCCAATTGCACAAAATACTCAGTCTATGATCCATATCAATTTTGCTGTTTCATATTTCGATGATACAATGTTTTTATTTATTTATTTATTTGTTGGTTGATCGCGATTTTAAGTGATATTCCAATTTTGTAGATACGTATTTGGTAAGCTGCTAAATTTCACCAGCCATCTTCCGGGCATCCGCAAAAGTGTGGGTAACAAAGTTATCCTGAAGCAATAAGAATAGGAAAATATTTCAAAATTTTAATGTCAATCATCTTCTGAACCGACATTTTACTTTGATATTTGTAGGCCCATGTTTCGTCTATATCTTGATTCTAACCCCTCCCATAGGTTTACTATGTCTATGGGATTTCGGATTGTCACGAAATCTGGTTAAAACACTAATATGAAATTAGGCATTGCCTGGTGGGCGAGCGCAGTATGCTACCCAATCATTTCAAAATGATAGTCAAATATCACCTGTGTAACAATCACGCCGCCATGCCCATCTGAATGTGAGGACGTCACAGAATTCTTGACAAAGCACCATTCACACCTACCACACCACTATACTACTGTCAGCGCCGAAAGTTACAGATTTCTTTGGTTCACGGTAAGAATATTTTACATTTTCACATTGATAGTACCAGAATCATTTAGAAGCGTAGCAATTTTATATCGCCCAACGTTAGATGATCCCAACTTTGCCCTCGTATCGCGAGGCCTCTTGTGTTGGCTCGTCATCGAGTGAAAATAATGAATTCCTGTTGCTATGGCGATCATTTAGAAGCGTGGCAATTTTATATCGCCCAATGTTAGATGATCCCAACTTTGCGCTGAGTCACGGTAAAATATTATTGACTGTCCGACAGCTCTCTCGTATCGCGAGGCCTCTTATGGCGCATTATTGAGTGAAAATAATGAGGATTCCTCCTGTTGCTATGGCATTATGATCAGCTATGGTAAATTAAATTTTAAATAAATTAGCGTATATGTGCAGGTTTTAACTTGCCATCTAAAGGTGGGGTGGGGGTGGCCCTCAACAAGTGAATGTTGGTGTCTCAAGCTCAACTTTACAGGATAGCTGTTGAATATTTTGAAAATAATTTGACTGGAAACTATTGCTGCAACAGTTTCCAGTCAAATTATTTTCAAAATATTCAACAAAAAATGTGCTGCTGTAATGAAATTCATATCTGGCTTGCATCCTGAAAAACACTGAGCCACTCCTAGACAATATGCAGTTCTTGAGAAATGTCCATTTGCAGATCAAGAAAAGCCTATTTTTGAAGATTTATCACAGTAATGACTGCCAGTGGTAAATTTTCAAAAAAAGTTCTGACCTGCAAATGCACATTTTCTATTTACACTTAAACCCTTTGTTTTATAATGTCATGATGTATGTATGCAGTGGTCCTGAGAAATGTCCATTGCAGATCAAAAAATACTATTTTTGAAGATTTATCTCTGTAATGACTGGCCTGGTCACTATGCGAGTATGTCAGTCATTCCAGTGGTAAATTAAAAAAAAACACCTCATTTTTAATTTTTTTTTTATGTCTTTCCTGAGTGCTATTCATCCATATCAACATTAAAATTTCCATGATTGTATCCAGTTATTTTAACTGTCATATCAACAAATAGAGTGCTGTATATCCTTCTATCTGTGATGAGTGCTATCTGATGTTAAGTTAGTTGATTATTTATTTTGATATGTTGTTTTATAAAGTTTAATAAAGTTTATATATGATAATATGATGAGCTTAGTAACTGTGTTTGTTTTTTGTCTGATTGAAAGTCGTAAATTAGGTCTGGAAAATTTGAAATTGAATCTTGAAAAAGTATGGAATTTAATTCTGCTGAAGGTGTATGAATCCTGTAGTATAAATAAGTCTGTCTGTCGGTTGATCGGTCAGTCACAAAGCTTCCTAAGTCGCAACTATAGCATGTTCACACTTTTTTTAAAAGGTGATTTGAATGGTTCTGAAGCACATAACATGATTGAAGGAAAGGGAAATTTGAGTGCCAGAATGAACTTAGAATGCGCCACAGAGCATCTAAATGTTCTGGGGGCCTGCCACCCCCAGACCCCCACCAATAGGCATCACACTCACTCACTGCGCTTGCTCGTGTTCCCCGCATTGCTCATTACTATTTGCAAGCTTCCAAGGTTGGCACCTCTGTAATATGTATGAAATAGCCAAAAATCACATTGCCGCGAGAATATCGAACCCACAAGAAGATGATACGGGAGTAGGCCCTATTCTATATTACACAATACTTGGACATGACAGGTACAGGTATGGCCTATATTCAGAACAAAATGCATGAAAATAACATTGTTTAAATTGTGCACTTTTAGAGACTTAATTTGTGTACCTCAATGTAATGACGCAAAATAAATCTAAAGTATAAAATTTTGACAATTTTATTTTTGCTGTGAATTAATTAGGCCTACAGACAGAAGCTAATTCGACAGTGAGTGCGGTGGTGGAAAAGTCCGAAAAAACCTATGCATGAGCATCATACTAGGCTTTTTATTATTAGTAGCGGGGAATAATAGAGGTGCATAATGCCTTTTTGAGAGACTAGTCTCTTTAACCACTATGTCATAAAACTCATAACACATTATTACTTCACACATGACGCATTACTCTATTACGTCAATTATCATTTTCATATCATTCTGGCATTGTTAGTATTCTTACATCATGTTTTATTATTTATTATTAATAATGATTGCAGTCAATTTAATACTAGATTTTTAAAGGGTTTTTGTACGGCAATTACAATTCCGGAATCTGGACTGATGTCAGAAGATTCTTGATTTTCCCTATGACCGATGAGGAACGCGCTAGCTCTCGCTTGAAAGTTTAAAACGACTTCATCTTATTATGTGTACATGTATGTACGCTGTATATGCGGTTAATAATGCTTTGCTTGTATGCTCGCAGATTTGCAGCTTGCACGTATGCTTAGATGTATCCCTTTAAATATCGAGTTACCTACCTTTCGATTTACATCTGGGTTTTTGCGACAACATTTTCAACCTCTTAGTATAGTATATTTTTAAAGGAATACATTCATTTTCACATACATACACCCGTTATCTATACAGCTCATTTGCTCGCAGCCTAAGGCCACTCGCTTTGCGCTCGCGATAAATAAAATTATCTATAATGTTTTCAATGTCTAAAACATTTTACTATTTAAGGCAATACTTCTATGATGCTTTTTTCACCATACAAAGAAAGCAGTAAAATTAAATAAGAGAAATAAACACGAGTTACCACTTTTCGTGAGGGGTAAGAATAAGGATATAGCCAAACGTTTTAGGATAGATATTTTTAATAATAATTGACCTGATTTATACTGTTGCTGGTGATAGCAGAAACAACTTTTCTTCAAATTATGTGCGAAATACTCGGGGGGTGGGGGGGGATGGAGTTGTGTGGAATGGGTGGGTGGAAATCAGCTGTCACTATCTAATGCTTTGAAAACAATTTGACTGAAAAATCACTGCTGCAACATCAGTCCAACAAATCGTTCTCAAAATAATCAGCATAACCTTCAATGTAGTAATATATTGTAGAGAGAATTCGCAGTGTTTAGGCATGTTGACCATGAATTCAATCGGAGATGTGTTACAAACAATAAAAATGCGCCAACCTATACGCCACTAAAAACAAATATCTGAGTGATCACTTCGATTCTTAATCGGCTTACGGGTAGCTAACCTAGCGGACTCGGGTAATAACAATAATTACGGTGAGTTACGCTAACGGCCGCTAGAAAGCTGATTTATATTAAGTGATTACATTGAATTTGTGTAGACCATTAATAGGTGCATAAATTCAGATATTCAGGGATATAAGTTAAAGTAATTCCGCTTCAAAACTATGCATTACGGGGCATAAACATTCCTCCAAACGATCAACATTTTATATGAAACTGGCGCATTGTTTTGTAAACATCAAGCTTAAGCGAGTCCAGACTCATTAGGCCAAACTACAGACTCGGTTCTGAGACTAGGAGCAGGCCCTGAATCGACACCTGAGACTAAGAGGATGCACAGATAATTTCGACCAATGAACAAATAGAGAAATCATTTACTGGAGACTAACACGCATGGGCAAACTAAGCCATGACACCGCCAGCCGTGCGCCAACAACTCCCTATAGGCCAAGTGCTGGGCTGTACTACCTAATACTCTCTTGTGTGATTACCGCTCAGAATCATGACTATTTCTTTGGTGCAAGGCGTTACTGACGCCAGGTATCAAACTTAGTTTGTTTCCCATAGCAGATTCTACCAGTTCCATTCGCGGGGACATAGATGATTTTCGGTGGCCACACCAGTACTCCTTGCGCCAGCTAATGGACTTAGTCTATTCTCCAAACCTCTGTAAAAGACTGTGAGACTAAGTGTTTGTGTATTGGTTCCGACTATCCACATTACGATGACAGGCGGCATTAGCGCCTAGTGCAATGCACAAACTCTGATCTCACAGTGGTTGAGCGTGGGTACAAATAGCTGTGTTCTTAGACAAAGTTTACATACTAGTGACACTACGCCAGCAACACTCACGTGGTGAATTGTCTGAGACCGCACTTGAGTTTAATTATAAAACTCAAGGCTAATTTCCATACCAAGCATCTCAAAATTCTATAAATTAGGCCATCCGTAAAAAAAATCTGTGTTCTGCAAACCCGGTAACCGGGTGGCGAAAGAAGACAACAGGGAGGGAGGAAGGGTTTTTTTCCAATTATTATTTATTTTTAAAAGGTCATAAATATTTGTTTTTCAGATATTTAACTAGATGTCCATTAAATATGGTTGTAATTGCCAAGTTTGTCATGTTACAATTAGCAAAAGGGGTTCACATTGTATTCAAATGGCCTTAAACAACATTGTAATTTGTATAGTTTGACAAATGGATGGATGTTTCAACATTTATGCGGGGTAGAAAACATCTTTTTAAAATTCCAGGCCGTGTGAAAAAAAAGAAAAATTTAACCTGGGTGGTTTACAGGGAACGAAACTATTTTTTTGTTTTGGCCTTAGAAGTTACAGCGTCATTGTGCCATCATCCTGCGTTGTGCCTTCCCAACAACGCAGTGATCGAACACCTTATCTTTCCACACATATTATATGTGTGTCTTATGTGACGTGCATCAAGACTCTGACAAATAATTAGATATTCTCGTCAAAATAATTAAGTCCACAACACCTTATGGTTTGATAAATTGACTCTGTTAAGTTTCGTACTCATGTGCCCAGTACTGCAAAATTACAAACCTTCATTTAGGTCTTGATTTCTGTATGTTTAGTTGTTTGAAATTGCATAAGTTACAGTTTACTTAGACAATTTCAGACTTATTTCATTGTCAGTCCTATGGTGCAAGTTTAACGCCCGTCAAGACTTAGAAAACTTTTAAGCAAATCCGGCTATTGGCATTCAATCAAGGTTAATCTGTAAGTGGCATCGACGCCTTGCTGAACTTAGGAAATTCATCACAAATTACATCTACATGCACTAGAAACATGCCTTGTAGGACATAGTCAAATTAGACGCGTTTCTGCCAAGCTATTTTGAAAGTCACGCTTGCCACTTAGGCAAATGGCTGATAAGAAGTCTATGTCTTTCCTGGGCAATTCAGTCGTACTAGCGCACGCAGGAATATGCCTACTGCGCCAGGGCATTGATCCTCTTGCAATTTAAATAGTGATAAATCTTAAAACATAGAAAATATTAGTGGCATGTACAGGAATACATCTACGGTGCAATAGATGTCAGAAATCAGTGCTAGCACATCTAAATTCTTAGACAACAGTGAGCATCAATTCGGATAGGACATAAACAGAGAGGGACAGGTAGAGCTGCGCGATATACCGATCTTATACCGGTTCAATATGGTGACGGTTTGTAAACCGACGTAATCATGCTCAAACAGAAAAACTGAGTAATTAAATTCCCGGTTTAGCCAATACTGATTCATTCTTTTTTAATTATAAATATTTCTGCTATATCGGCAGGTCTTGATAACTGGCAATTGGCAGACCTAATGAAGTCTATCTTTGAAAATTTTACCACTGAAATGACTGGCTTGTTAACAAAACAAGACATTTTCACTTCAAGAGATATACTTACCTCCCTAACACTCTATGATATTTCGTAAATATCGACCTTCACTCAATAACCCCAGATTGAAAAAATAGGTGCCCTTAATGGGCAGGTAGACAGGTGACAGTCAGCCGGATGCCGGCCCCAATCTCGCGCATGCGCAGACCTATGTCCAGAATGATATAGGCTCCCGTAAGAGAGAGCTTGTCATTCTGCCCTCTGGTCCCACCCTTCCCTTTTAATAAATAAGTGAGTGGTGATGAAGAGTGGTTGTCTGGTGGAGCTTCCAAGAACTGGATGTGGTGGTATGTCTTTGCTAAAGACTCAGGTACTCTAGTTATGCTTTATGGCACATTAAAATATTAGAAAATATTTGTAATTATTTGCTGCCAATATTTTTTCAGTCATACTGTTTATCTGTATCATTATCATGAGCTATTACTGTGTTCACATTACTGTTTAGTGTGCTCTTGTATTCATACAATTTGTCTTTCACCTGGATGTTGGTCGTCTGTTTTCTTTTTTGGAAATTATGACGTCATAATCAACCTTATTATTATTTTTAATATCCTCTTTGAGGCTGGTTGTTCATCTTTTTTCACTGTCCTTTGTAGGCCTATAGGTGATTTTCTTTCTCCTTTATGAGTTATTTAATAGTTTTAACTCATTGTCATCATCTTGTCCCTTTTTTCAGAAGCCTTTTTGTATCGGTTGTAACCGATCAATCAAATCAAAGTTTGCACCTCACCTCTGTGTAAAATGTTCACTTTGCAGTCCATTGTTACAATGTGATGTCTGTAAACAGTGGGGGGGGGAGGACTTATTCTCTGAATTCTTGTCGTTACAGGCGAAGGATAAGGCGTCGGAGGAGAGAAGTGTGCGAAGAAGAGTGTAAGTGGCAAGGGTAAGAGAAAGGCCTCTTCGGAAATGGAGACTTTCAGGTTGGAAATGATGGGAGAGATGAAAAAGTCAATAAAAGATTTGGTACCAGAGCTGCTTCGCATTCTGGTGTCCGTCGTGGTCCGTGGTCCGAAAATGTTTCAGAATCAGTGGTGGCTTCAGTAGACCTTGGAAGGCACGCTGCCTTGCCAATGGATCCTGGAGCGGGTCTAAATGATCCCAGCCGGAGGCTTGCCTTGCCTCGTCGGTTGATCTTGGACTGGGGCCGCTGGACACAGGCTCGCGCCTAGAGTGTCCACGCCCGAAAGGTACCACCGCGGTATCTTCCCTGGCCAGCTCGGGTTAGCATTCTGTGCTAGCCCAGAGGCAGTGTATGATGGCCAGGAGGAAGAGGATTTTCTGCGGGGGTTGGGGGTGGGTGGCCTGGGTTGGAGCGGATGACCGCCGTTTCTGTATACCTCGGCTTGTCGAGGATATGACGGTGGCTGGTCCGGGCCATGGTGTGGTGGATTACACCCCGCAGGTTTCCATGGTGCTGGCTCCTGGCTTTTCAGGCATGGCGCAAGACATGCCTGCACTCTCAGGCCCGCATGTTTTCCACGGCCGGCTAGCAGTATCCACGGCTCCAGCCACGCTTACACCTGCGAGTGCAATAGAGGATGACGAAGGCCCGTGCCTTGTCGAGCACTCACAGGTGGCCACAGAGGAGGACTGGTCTGATGCATGCCAGTGGCTGGTAAGCGCTAGGGCAGAGCTCTGTGTAGTACAGTCGGCAAGACAGAGGGATCAGCGCCCGTGGTTGGCTGGAAAGCTGGCAGTTACTGCCATGCCATCTCTGCCGTTAGAAGAACATATAGTTGATATGTTCACGACGGCAGAGAGGTTTTTGTTGGGTTCACGGCTTGCGAAGGCCCCCCCCCCCCCCCCCCCCCCCCCGCGCAAGGTGGCGAGGCGGTGCCATATTGTTGCTGGCCAATACCAGAAATACGGTACAGTGCCAAAGCTGAGTGCTGATGATCACGCAACACTTGGCAAGGACACGCGGCCAGGCTCCAGTTCTGACACGGGCGTGCCCTGCGCCCAGCAAATACAGCGTTGTGCGATGCCAAGCAAGCCCTGTCTCAGTTCACAGAGCCATCTAGGATGGTATTAACCTGGCTCTGGACTGTATGACTAGGGCAGTGACTAGAAGTGTCAGGGCGAGACGTACATTTGCACTAGATAATTTGTGTCCGTCTCAGGATCTGTACAACAGGCTGCTGCTACGCCTATGTTAGGTCCCAGTCTCTATGGGAGTGAGGGATGGAGATGGACTCCTCCAGGAGACAGTCACTCTAGTCAATAATCAGAGGGTGCTACACAAACAATTTGAGGTGCTTTTTTGCACATTCACGCAGCGCCCCCTGCGTACCATCCACAGCAGGCCTGAGGTGGCGCTGGTCAAGTCAGAGGCCAGCCACGGGTGCAGCGTAGGCCATGGCCACAGCGTAGGCCATGGTCACAGCATAGGCCATGGCCACGCCAGCACCGGCCTGCAGTTGGGGGTGGGGTGCAGGCTCCTCAAGAGCAGACAGCCACCCGCGAGGTGCGTGAGGAGTGAGCCATGGCGTGGGCGGCGCAAGCCATGGTGCGCGAAGATCTGGTTGAGGTAATCATGCCTGATGGGTTAATTTCCACAAGAACTAAACCAATTCTAGAACCAGAGACAGTCCCACTCTTGCACTGCTTATGTCCACCTCTCTCCCTAGGTGGACCTGTGGGAGGTTGTTTGACCGTACACAAGCAGGAGTAGGAGCGGTTAACCCAGGACCGCTTAGTCTTGCGATGGCTTTCAGCCGAGTGCTAGCCCGACTGGGTGATAGGCCCACCATCACATCTGTCTCTGGTTCCTGTCTGGACTCAAATTCCAAGAGATCCAGATCAACGGTTGTGTATAGAGGAAGAGATAAATTCCCTCATACAAAAAGTGGCAATTCAACTGGCGCAAAATTGCCCGGGATTCTCTTCAACCGTGTTTCTAGTGACAAAGAGCACTGGAGGGTGGAGACCAATTCTCGACCTCAAGCCATTGAACAAGTTCATAGACACACCGAGTTTCAAAATGGAAACAGTCAAAACAGTGTTGGCGGGGTTGGAGATGGGAATGTGGATGGCGTCCATAGATCTGAAGGATGCTTATTTCCACATTCCAATTGCGAAGAGTTTTTGTCGGTACCTGAGATTCACATTCCAGGGCCGACAGTGGGAATTCAAAGTTTTACCATTCGGAATTTCCACGGCTCCTTGGGTCTTTACCAGGGTGGTTCTTGCAATAACAGCATACCTCCGCAGGAGAACCATAGCAGTCCACACTTACATAGACGATTGGCTGTTAAAAGCACACAATCAGGAAAGTCTTGCCGCAAACCTGGAGATAGTTTTGAAAACTCTCACAGACTTAGGCTGGATTATAAACTTTCAGAAATCAGAGCTGACTCCATCCCAGAAGTTTGTTTACCTGGGTATGTTCTTCGATCTAGAGATAGGATATGTCAAAGGAACATATAAATCTACTGGAATTATGAGCGGTATTTCTGGACCTTGAACATTTCTTAAAGAAAGTTCAGGGCAAGATTGTTCTAGTTCGATCAGACAACTCAACAGTAGTGACTTACATAAACCGCCAGGGTGGAACGAAGTCGGCCAGTCTCTGTATGATGACTTGGAAACTGCTTTGCTGGTGTCTAGATCATATGATCGCCTTGAAGGCAGTTCGCATTCCGGGAAGGCTAAATCTGTTAGCAGACTCATTGAGCCGAAGGATAAGTGTTTTGCCTACGGAATGGCAACTAAATCAAACTTGTGGTGGATCGTCTGTTCGAGCACTGGCCGAAACCCAACAAAGATTTGTTCGCAACGAACAAGAATGCAAACATGATGATGTACGTCTCTCCGATTCCATATCCAAACGCTTACGCAACAAATGCGTTAGCTATCAGCTGGGAGAGAATGTATGCATACGCATTCCCACCAGCAATCCTGATTCCAAAAGTCCTTCAGAAAATCAGGCAAGAGGAGTGCCAAGTGCTTCTGATCGCCCCAAATTGGCCACGCCGATCATGGTATACGAATCTGCTGGACCTTCTGGTCTGCAATCCGTTTCCTCTGCCTGATGGACAATATTATTTTCCAGGGCAAGTCCCTTCACAACAACCCGTCAATTTTCCAATTGACTGCATGGATGTTGGCAAGGAATCTAAAGTTAAAGAGGGCTTTTCTGAGCAAGCAGCCATGTTTATGGCAAAAGCCAGAAGGGGGTCAACCTCCAGAGCATATAACTATAAAATCAATAGATTTGCATAATGGTGCTCAAACAGAGATGTTAATCCAATGGATGCATCTATTCAGGTAGTAGGCGATTTCCTCTGTCACCTGTATGATGCCTATAGCCTCAAGCCCAACTCTATTGCTAGCTACAAGTCAGCTTTGATGTCAGTTATCCCTTGCTTGGCTGATAGGGGAAGTGATGAAGTCTGTTCATTGAACACTTTAATAAAAGGCATGGGTAATCTAAGACCGAGAAATCCACCAGCGATTCCATCTTGCAGTTTATCTCTAGTACTTCAAGTGCTAGCAGACAAGCCCTTTGAACGACTAAGTGCCATATCTATGAAAATGTTGACACTTAAGACTGTATTTCTAATTGCTGCGGCCTCTGCAAGATGGAGAAGCGAGATTCATGCTTTATCCGCCGAGGCAGACCATTATGTGGTTACAGGGGAAGGCCTTAGGCTTCTACCTAGGATAAATTTCATGGCTAAGAACCAGTCTTTGAAATATCCACGTCAACTAATTGTTTTACAAGCTTTGACTAGGTTTGATTCTAATTCTAAAGCATGGTGTCCAGTCCACGCATTAAACAGGTACAAACAACGTACACAGGAATGGCGGGCGGACCCATCCTCGTTATGGTTGTTTTATATTGAATCCCATGGCACTATATCTAGGTGGATTGTGGAATGTATTCAATTTTGCCACAAATCTGCCACTGGTAAACAAGTTGACTTAGCCAAGTCTCACAGTGTCCGTGGCGTAGTGGCGTCCACCGCCCTGTTTAACGGGGTGCCGGTGGATGACATTATGTCGGTAGCTCAATGGCACTGTGAGTCAAGGTTTACCGACCATTACCTCCGCGACACCACTAATCCTCTTGCCTTATTGATATTCAAAAGATGATCAGGTGTACATATTCTAGATAAGTTGCACTTGCTGTCTTCAGACAGCACATTTTTATTGTGGAAACAACCGCATATTCGTGTATCATATTTCCTTCACTGATGTGGACTGGATGGATACTGCTTTCATGCATAGAGTCAGTACTGCCTTTTGTTGTTACATAATTTATTGTCACGATGTATTACCCTTATTTAACAATAATGTAATGGTACCTGTGTATTATGTAGTTCATTTATTGAGAGTATACGAAATGAAGCCTTTCATCTCTTGTCCTGTAGTACTTAGCACCAGTACTTAGAGAGCATATGGGACATTGAGGTCATAGCTTCTCCTTTCCCAAAAGGAGGGGCGGGGGAGCGCATTTGACATACGGTCATTACTCTCACCATCGGTTGTGTTATCCGATGTTCAAATCATTGCCTGATTGTGTGTATCAAACAATTTCAGATGTTAGTGCTTCATGCACAAAACACGCAAGGGATGAGTTGGTCTTTTGACCTCGCCTCCCTCCTGCCAAATTCTCGTACAAATTCTGGCAATATCATAGAGTGCTAGGGAGGTAAGTATTTTGACCAATTTCAACGAAGTTAGGCCGAGTGTCCTCTGGTCATAGGCACTAAAACATGCATTCAAAATATTTATTTGTCAATTTTTTCGGTGAAAATCTCAGATTTTATTAAGAATGTACGGATGTTGTACAATTTTGACCCTTTCCCCTGAATATAGTACATTGTAGAAAATTCCATATGAGTAATGATACATTGAACATTTTGAAACAAATTTTACTGCCATTGACCAAGATATTAATTCTTGTAGGTCATGAAATTTGTTAATTTTAGTCATTGAAAAGTCAAGGAATTTGCATTTAAATACTTTTTTCAAGTATTTGCATTTGAAGATTTCAAACCGCAACTATATTTGTAATTGCATTTTAAATGCTTTTGTTAAAGTACTTGAAATTTCAAATAGTTTTCAAATGCTTTTTCAAATATTTTTCATATAATATTTATAGACAGCAGAATCTTCCAAGCAGATGAAAATATTCCAAAACCTTATTAAATCATTTAAATCATGTGCTTTGTGGTCTTGAGACCACATTGACCACTGAAATATCATCTTCTCAAAGTCAGTTCCATTTCATATGTTAACTGGTGTACATCCTGGAAACAAAAGTACTATAAACACTTGGTGTATAATATCACAGCAGCAGATTTCAAAAGTATTGTGAAATGTACACTAGATTTTCTTCCCCTGTGATATTTATATTTGGCATTAATGTGATAAGGGTTAATCGCCAATCCCAAGATCAGACTGACGTGCTTTTCCACTTCTCTTATAGGCTACCATAACTTTTTAACTTTTTAAAATAGGTTCAAAATTCCTTTCACTATGTTGCAGAAAATTGGTTTCCTTATATTTTGATACATAGTTTAGACTTGTGTTACATATACTGAATAAAATACGGATAAATAAACTGGGAAAAACATGTGATATCTAAATATCCCGCATGATGAAAAATAAGCTTTTATAACATGTAAAAGGTAATATTATTGTTATTTAAGAGGATATTATTATGAAACTAATGGCAGAAATGTTTTAAATTATCAATGTAGAGATGTAGCTTAACCGTTTAGTGACTAAATTTCGTCAAAAAATTAAAATATTTGCTTATCGAATGTCTACTTGCAGGCCAAGTGAAGACTATTTTTGAAAATTGACCACTGGAATGACTGGCTCAGTTACATTCCAGTGGTCCATCTTCAAAAATAGTCTTCACTTGGCCTGCCAATGGGCATTTCACAAGACTACTGCGGTGGCTGGTTTGAGCCGGTTTTGTCATAAAATGGTTAAAGGCACTGGATTTGCTAAGAGTTTATATGATAAGAAAACAGATTTTTACAGGTTTGTTATAGGATGAAACGATTTAGGCAGATTTATAAAAATAAAATAAAAATTGGTTTCAATCCAAACTGTATTCATCCCTATTTAATAAAAAAAATGATTAACCCTTAGCACTCTGATGCCAATATTCTATATTTTACTGTGTCAATATCAAAGAAACAGGTGTACATTTTTCAACAATTTTGCTGGACGATGTTGCTGTCTACGACAGCACCATCTCCCACCAAATTTGTTGAAAAATGAACACCTGTTTCTTTGATATTGACACAGTAAAATATAGAATATTGAAAATTAAAAGTTTTGACAGCAGAGTAGTAAGGGTTAAACTAAGATGAATGTGTGAATTACAATGAGCAAAATAAAAGTCTCACGTAAAATGTCAGCCATGTTGACTGGCTTTATTTGCTTTTCTTTTTTCCATGTGTGCTTAATAGAGATGCTTAACCCATACCACTTTGGTGTTAAATTTTTTAATTTGCAAATTAAATTAAAATATAAATGGTACACCAGTTTCTTTGATATTAAGACAGTAAAATATAGAATATTGACATCAGTGTGCTAAGGGTTAATTCAATTTACCGACTAATATGAGAACAACAGGAAAACATCACCAGAAACATATAATTACCTAAATATACAACTCTGTTCCATTTCCAGGTTTGTACATGACTGTACACTAAGCAATAAAGTTTTAAAATATGTTTTACGCTTGTTTAGTAATTTACATATATATTAGCTAAGACATATGGTCATTTTGGATAGAGACAATGCCATAACAAGAACGAAGATATTCTAGCTGTTTCAGTGGTGCTTTCCTTTTGCAGAGATGATAAATAGTAAGAAAGTTATCGTTAATTTGGTGAAGCTAGGTTTGTGGATTTGCATAAGATGGTAAGAATGCATGTTATGCAGTGGGACATCTGATCTTGGGATTGGCGTGATATAATAGCGATACTATCTGTAAGTTTGTCAAATCATAATCAAAACAAACAATATTAAATGTAATCTTTAAAAAAAATAGTTAGATTCTTTATTTATTTTTTCATACTGAATTCGGGATGTAATGGGTAAAATTGTGCATACAAAAGATGTGAAATTGGGTGTGGTGTGGGTGGGGGTAACACATCCCCTCCAATCATTACCTTGAGGGGATGCCTATACTCCTATCCCCACAATATTTAGTCTTCCTCGATAACAGTGCCAGTCATTCCAGTTGTAAATCCTCAAAAATAGTTTTCTGTTGGGTCTACAAAATGACATATGCATGTATATTCACCTCCAGAAATGCAGGAGAAACCATTTGAGAGCATCCAGATGTCAAAACCTGGCAGAGGGCCCCCGGACTCTCCCTCATTCGCCGGAGGGCAAACCCCCCCTCCCGGGCCCACTCACAATGTGTCCCCCGGCCAAAATTTCATTCCGGCACCACTGAATGAAATGGTTAATGGTCTAAATTTCTCAAACAAAATTTCTCATGAGGAATGTCCATTTGAAAACAATTTCACTGTATTGGTTCCTGTGGGAGAAATTACCTTGTGTCAAATAATTTTCAAATTAGATAACAATATTTTAACTACAAGAAAATGTATTGTTTATTTAAGCTTTCACTGATGAAACTGGCTTTTAAATCTCAATTTGAATGTAAGGGGCAATATTCAGACATTTTCAGAATAACTCAGATTGTAATGTACATGTTTGTAGCTGCGTCATAAGACAAATCACCAAGATATTAATTCTTGGAGTTCATGGAAGTTGTAAATTTTGCTCATGAAACGTCATGGAAGTCTTGGAATTTGAAACACAGAAAGGTATGCGAACCCTGGAATATGGGGAATGCGATCTGTGTACTTTGAAAGGTTGAAGTCATACACATTCCTAAGCAATATTCACATATCTCTACTAATTGTTTTATCTTTGACAGATTGCTTTACAGATGCCAGCCATTACCAAGACATAGCAGTTGTTGAATGCGGCCCTGTTTGTTTGCTTCCAGACTACGGTAGTAAATCCAATGTTATGGGAGGATCAAGTTCTAAGAAAGCGGCTCCGAAGGCCAGCTCGTCTAAAGCAAAAGCAGCTGATGATGAAACCCAAGATGATGAAACTATCAAAGTATGTGCAATATGCTTGAAATTATTGTAGAGGCATCAGTGCTTAGTGACTACAAAGTCTTAGCTCTACTCATCATGTATGAGACATACTATGACCCTGCTCAGCATAATCAATTCTAACATTATTACCTGTAGCGCTTTTAAAGTGCTACCAAATTTTGAGTTCACTATAAAAGCTGTTTGCAAACTAGGCCCTACACATCACAAGTAGTGCAATAGCGCATGCACTGCAATGTAAATTATCAGGAGCCTCCATAATTAGCTTCTGAATCTTTTTGTTGTTTCAAATCTTTTCCGGATAGCAGTTAATTATTTATCAACGAAAATAACAGTATTTACCTCATGAAACATGTAACACTCTTTTTTAACTTTTTGACAATGTTCTGAATGATTCTATTTTGGCTTTGATAAATCTGGCCATGAAGGAGGCCTACACTATTGCTATTACACAGGGTTAATATTATTAATCTCAAATAAAGGTATTTGTCTTAGCCCTTTACCCCTTTGTTCAAGAAAATTTAAATTTTTTCATAGAAAATGTGAATTTGCAGACCAAGAGAAGACTTTTTGAAATTTTGCCACTGGAATGACTTGCTCGATTATCAAGCCAGTCATTCCAGTGGTAAATTCTCAAAAATAGTCTTCTCTTGGTCTGCGAATGAACATTTCTCAAGACCAGTGCTTGATATGAGTGTTAAAGGGTTAAAGCTGATCTGTCATGCTAAAAGAAATAGTGTTTAACCCTTTACTGGTCAAATTTGGTCAAGAAAATATAAATATTTTTCTTATTGAAAGTCCATTTACAAGCCAAGAAAATACAAGTTGTTATTAAATCGCAAAAACATCCATTACCATTCAATCACTACTTGCTAAATCAACTAATCTGCATTTAGCTACCAGAATAAGATTTATATGCTTGCTGACATTCCTCCCCATGCCTATTCCTATTAATATATACCCTCAACCAGGCTACTGGTAGAATACACCTCCAATACTTGTATATAACCTGCTATAGACTGGCACCAGTCTGTACTCACTCCCTGGTGACGCCTGTCACTAAGCATGCCTGCGCATGCGCATTGGAGCCCAAATAGGAAACAGATTCACTTTTCAATTATTCTGCAAGCAGAACAACTGCAAAATATTCCAGGTAGGTTTTTTGATAGCTCTGCGCTGTGTCAGCTTACTGTTTCAAGAGTTCATCATTACTAGGAATGCCTAATATGAAGTCTATGCTTCCTAAGTTATGTTAATGGAGTATTTTGTGGTTTTTATTGGTTTTTATAACTGTGTATAAAAATGTTACCGGTTTTCGTGATGTATCTCGTTTTCGTGGGTACCTTTTATATGCCTAAGTCATGACCATCATTTCAAATCCCTCTTCTACTCCAGAAGCCTTTAAGTCACTTATTACAGTTTAGTGTATAAGTAGGAAGTTGCTTTAAATCCCTTAGCAAGTTTGTTCTTGTCTTTAGGGATTTTTGATATTTGAATTTGAAGTTTCCCGCCTTTTCTTTAGCATGCGTTTTTGCTTTATATCAAACTCTATTTTAATGAAGTTCTTTTAAGTTCTTTCGAAGCTGTATGCTTCATTTTCTACTTTTATTTTCGTTTTTAGGAGTCTAATGTCGGTCGAAAAAGTAAAGTGCACGTCCTCCAAGTGCGATCGAGTTCACTCTGCGGAGTTTGGAGGCCATGTCTGTCTTAAGTGCACTACGTGTACTCCCACAACGATGTGCGGGCTATGCAAGGGTTGGTCTTCGTCTGTACATGTATCTTCCTCTGAGCGTTCTTCCCGCCCCCCCCCCCCACCCATTGCTTCAGACTAAAGCTGTGTCTTTTACTAAATCATCTGTATCTAAACCTCCAGCAACGGAGTGGGGGTGGGCCATCTTCGTCTGATTCTGACGCCGTGTTAGCTCTTTTCGCTAGGTTCGAGTCTTTTGCGACCGCTTTGACGAAATCATTAGATGAGCGAATATCGTCTGCCATTTGCACAAGATTGGTCTTCTGAATCGAACGATGACCAGAAGGTTAGCGGACGTGTCCACAAATGGAGGAAGCTTACTTCCCTCATATCCAGACAGGAGATTCGGTCACCAAAACAGAAGGTTAGAGACTCTAGGAAGAGGCTCTCGAAGGTGAACTCGAGTAGGTCACCGCGGAAAATCCACATGTGTCTTGAGGAAGGGCATTACCCTCAAGCAGTGGTGGCGGCAACTGAAGTCCCCAACCACAACACCTATGCCAAAGTCAAGTTTTCGGTGATTCCAGTAGCCAGGAACGTGCAAAGATTGCCGGTGTCTAGCTTATTGCAGATAGGAAGTTCAGTATCTTCTGGCTTAGCAAGCACTTCCGGTTTGTGCTTAGTGGATTCGGGTCTCCAGGACCCGGGTCTACTTCCGGTTTCCGCTTCCAGTTTCCGCTTCCGGTTCTGTTTCTTCTGCTTCCGGTTTGACTTCCAGTTTTTCAGGACATCCGGGTCCTCAGGACCCTGTCCCTGTTTCAACTTCCGGTAGGATGTTATCCAATCCTGTTTCCTCTTCAAGTATTTGTTCTTCCGGTCCTACTGGACATCCGGGTCCTCAGGACCCAAGTAATTTTCCGACTTCCGGTAGGCGCACTTCCTTTTCAGTTTCGGATTCCGGTCTTTACTCTTCTGGTTTGAGGGGTACACTTCCGGGTCATAAAGATCCGTCTGAGCATCCGTGTTCCGCTTCCGGTTTTGTTGAAACTTCCGGTATAGTCAATAGCCAGGGTCTGCCAGATCTGGCTAGAGTCTTATCCCAGCGTCAAATTCCGCTTCCGTTTTCTGGTTCTCCATCTAAGATTAGAGTTTGCGTTTCCAGTCAAGAGCTTCCTGGTCTTTCAAGTTCCTCGTCTTGTCGCTTACATTTTTTGGACTCGCTTTTGGTGGATAGGAGTCAGGTGGATGTTGATAGGAACTTTGTTAGCTCTGGCTTATCTCCTTGTCCTATTGAAGTTTCTGATTCTTATTTTCCGAGCGATCATTTAGTTCAGGATTTTGGATCTTCTCAATCCACTTCTCAATTTGTTAATATTGAAGCGGCTTCCGGTTCTTTTGCTTCCTCTTTTCGTGATGCGGTCTTGAGTTCTTCTGGAGTAAGCCTTCCTCCTTATCATTCCTCTCGGGTTAAAAGTCATAGGTCTCTTCTTTCTCTCTCACCGAAGGATTTTTCTTCTAGTCATGTTTCTCCTTCCTCCTCTCTTTTTCAGTCATCCTCTATCCCACCTTCCCGTCTTCCATCTTCTATCAATTCTGTCCATGATTCTTCGGATCCTGCTCAGTCCTCTTCTTCTTCCATTCATCTTAATTCTTCTCTTCCTCCTTCATCCTCTTCTTCTTCCTTTGATCACCTTGATCCGATTGTTTCTGTTGTTCTTTCCTTGGAGCTAGAGTTTCAAATTGTTGATTCGGGTTTGGATTTTTCTTTGTTTTTTGTGGTTAGGGATCCTTCCCTTGATCGTTCATTTGTGTTGGCTCATTTCTCAATTCTTTCGAGGTTTTCCGCTAGTGACCTGATTCATTTTCCCATGTCCTCTGGTCAGGATAATGTCATTGATCCCATTTCTTCTGATCAATTTTCATCTTTCTCTGATTCTTTGCCTGTTTCTTCTCTTCAAGCATCTAGGAGGCCTTGCTCTCCTCTTTCTTCTAGAACTGTTGATTCTATGGCCTCTTGTGACTTTTCTCATCATCTTTCTTCTTCCTCTCCTAATCTTTCATCTATTTCTTCTATTCCCAAGTCAGTCAGGGCCGGGATCTGAAGAGGTTTTGTCCGGTCAGGGCCTCTTCGGACGACTGGTCCCTGTCTCATAGGTGGATTGCTTCTACTCTTTCCCTTCCTCTTAAGGACGAGTTTTCTATAGACCCTCCTTCTTTTGGGTCGGCTCTTTCATCTTCCGATTCTTCTTCCTTGTCTCCTCAGGTCCTTCCAATTGATAATTTGGTGGTCGACATGTTATATTTCTTTGTGAATGATGTTAATTGTAAGGAATTTTCTCTTACTCCTAAATTTGATGCTCCCGTTCAGATCCCAAAGGACGATTTTTTTGAGAGTTGCCACTACTCAGTCTCTCTCTGGTCCTTCCTGTGAAGTTCTTTCCTCTCATGTTAACAATTCTTCTACGGTTGAGTCCTCTTCCGATCTTGTTAAGTGGGAGTCTGTGTGCAGATCTCAGCTCAAGTCGGCTAATTTTCTTGCGTTGCTTTCAGAAGCTGTTCTTAATGCTCAAGAGAGAGGTGAGCAGCTCCCTATTGAGGTTTTTCGTTCTTTGGCCGATATTTGTAGAGGGTCCCTTAACTCCGTTTGCAGATCTTTAGGTTTTATTACATCAAAGAGCAGGTCTAGGAGGCTTGCTGAGGCGAATATTTCCAATTCTCTTAAGAGTAGTCTTATTTCAGCTGCTAGGGATCTTTAGGCTCAGATTTCTCTTTCTAAACCTTCTGTGAAAAGAGATTTTTCCTCTTAAAGAGTCCCAATTCCTCCCCTAGGAGGAAGAGTCTCAGACCTGATGAATTTGGTGCTTATCCTTCTAGGATAATTAATAACTCTTAACAGATCTAGCTTCCAAGATCGATCCGCGGAGGAGGATCGCTTTGATTCTAACTCATCCCACCGTTCTAGGTCCCAGGTTCGGCAACCCCCTGCTCTTAGAGCGAGAGGGGGGCCAAGCTTATTTTTACAGACCTAGTTCAAGGTCTAGAGGTAGGTCATCTTTCAGAGGGTTTCAATTTAAGAGAGTTTGAGGGTATGGCCACAGCCGGGTAGGTCCAGCCCTTTCTCCTCTTTCAATCTCTTCCCTTCCTCTTCTTGTGCCTTCGGATCCATCGGTTCAGTGCCTTCTGCCCAGCTTGCCAGTTGGAGGGTGCCTGTCTCTGTTCTGGGAGACTTGGCATTCCATCGTTCAGGGCTCCTGGCTAGTAAATCAGATTCGCTGGGGTTATGCACCTTCTTGAATCCTTCATCCTCCTCCTCTTTCTCTTATCCCCAAGTGGAATCCAGTTCCTTTCAATCTGGAGAAGTTGGCAGCCCTAGAGGAGGAGTTGGAGTCCATGATTGGCAAGAAGGCCATAGAAGAGATTCCTCTTTGGAGTGTAGACCCGGGCTACTACTCAACCATTTTCTTAGTCCCCAAGAAAACAGGAGGCTGGCATCCTATCATCAATCTAAAAAAGTTGAACCTCATTACTTTAACCCCAAAGTTCAAAATGGAGACCATCTCTCAGATCATCGCCAGTCTAGATCCAGGCATGTGGACTTCCTCCATAGATCTCAAGGATGCCTACTTCCATGTCCTTATTCACCCGTCTTTCCGAAAGTTCATGAGGTTCGCCTACAAGGATCTGGTATGGCAGGTCCGAGCCATGCCCTTCAGCCTGACCACGGCCATCTTCCTCTTCACTCATCTAGTTTCAGCCATGGCAGGAATCCTGCACCGTCGTTCTATCCATCTTCATGTTTATATAGACGATTGGTTAATAAAAGCAGATTCTTCCTCAATTCTTTCAAAAGTCATTCCAGAGGTATGCAGTCTAGCATGCAGCCTAGGTTGGATTTTAAGTCTAAAGAAATCAAGTCTAGTTCCCTCTCAAGTCTTCACGCACCTAGGTGTTTCTTTCGATCTGGCTCAGGGTTTAGTCTTTCCATCGGATCCAAGGGTAGAGGCAATTTTAATGGCAATGGACAGTCTGTCATCTGTTCCCTCGGTCAGAGCAAGATTCTTCCTGAGAGTGATAGGCTTGATGGTCAGCATCGAGAATGTCATTCCTTGGGCGGCGCTGATGAGAAGACCCTTTCAGATGTACTTGATGCCCCTATGGAAGCAGTCAATCCACTCCATTTATCTTCAGATTCCCATAAGAGATCATTTAATTCCTCATCTAGAATTTTGGAAGGATCGTTCTCTGCTTCTGAGGGGTGTCCCTCTGGTCAAATCCTCCCCTCAGGTGATTATCTTTGCAGACGCTTTGCAGGAGGGATGGGGAGCGGTCTGGGATTCCGTTTCGGTCTCAGGCCTTTGGTATCTGGAGGAGTCGACAGCTCACATCAACATCTTGGAGTTGTGGGCTGTCAAGAAGGCTCTACTAGCATGGTTGGATCGATTAAAGGGCTTCAAAATCTCGATCCGATCAGACAACTCGACGGTAGTTTCTTACATCAACAGGCAGGGGGGACGAGATCCTCTCTCCTTTGCATGGAGGTTTGGAACCTCCTCTTGTGGTGTCGCAAGAATCAGATTTTTCTAGTGTCCTCTCATGTCCCAGGCAGTCTGAATTTTCTTGCGGACCAGGTGTCTCATCCCAGCAAATTTGCCCACACAGAGTGGCAGTTAAAGAGGTCGGTTGTCAGCGATTTTCAATCTCATGGATCGTCCCCGCGTAGATCTGTTTGCGACTTGTCTAAATGCCCAGATCTCTTTCATGTCTCCTTTTCCGGACAGTCAGGCATTGGCGGTGGATGCCCTGCCTCAGTCCTGGACAGGAATGTTCGCTTATGCGTTCCCTCCAATGATCCTGATTCCCTCGTCTTCTTCCATTCTCCCCAGATCTTCTTCCTCAAATAAGGGGAACGTGTCTTCATCCAAATCCAGAAATCTTCAGCCTGTGTCAAGTCCCTGAGGTCAAAGTTTCTTCAAGATCTCATGAGATTATTGATTCGGTCAGGAGGGAGTCGACCCAACGAGTTTACAAGGGTCGACTTAAAATTTTTGGAGAATGGTGTGCAGTTCATGATCTTGTGCCCGATTCTGTTTCTATTCCCCAGCTGTTAGATTTTTTATCTTAAGTCTTTGATTCTTTACAGTTATCTGCTAACACAGTTAGGGGTTATAGATTTTCTTTGGCATCTTCTCTTCCTTGTCTTTTGAATGCTAATGTTAAGGACACGAAGATTCTTAATAGTTTTATCAGAGGAATAGGCAATATTCGTCCTCCAGTAGCTAAGCCTTGCCTTCCTGGAATTTGGCCTTGGTTCTTCAGGTGTTGGCAGGTCGCCATTTTGAACCTCTTGCTTCTATTAGTATTAAACTGTTAACTCTTAAAGCTGTTTTTCTTGTTGCTTCTGCTTCTGCTAGAAGATGTTCAGAAATTCATGCTCTTTCAGCCGAAAAGGACAGATTTATCGTATCTGGGGACGGTTTAGTCTTATATCCCAGAAGGGATTTTTTTATTGAAGAGACAGTCTAACTGATTCCCTGCTAAACCAATCATTTTAATATCGTTATCTTCTTTTTTGCCTTCTGACAAATACTGCTGTCCTGTCAGGGCATTGAAAGTTTATAAGCAACGAACCGATTTTAAAAGATCTGATCCATCCCATTTATGGGTTCCATATACAGAGGAGGTAGCCAGACCAGTCTCTAAGGCTACGATTGCCAGATGGATTTGTGAGACCATCAAACTTTGTTACGAGATTGCTTCTCCTGAACAAGTTAATCTTTCTCATATTAAATCTCACGATGTTAGGGGTATGGCTACCTCCTTTGCTCTGTTCACTGGCTATTCTTTAGACGAAGTCATGCAGGTCGGAGGCTGGAAATCTGAGTCTACTTTTACTTCATTTTATTTAAAGGATCAGAGTGCAGCAGCCTCCTTTTTTAGGTATATTACGATTTTAATTTAAAAAGCCGAAGACCATTTACCAAGCACATCCCGTCATTTTTGTTAAGACTGGGCATCTGCATGAAACGGTGAGAGTTTTCTTTGATTTTTACATTTATTTATTTCTTTAAGTTTAAAGTTTTCCTTGTTTGATAATCACGGTGTGATTGATTAAGGCGCACTATTATGTTATGTTATTAACATTTGGATATGATTTGTTTCATTTTTATCCTTGTTTATAGATTCTCAAATCTCCACCCACCATCGATTTAAGTGGGCCATTGACCAAATCTACGGGTTTAGCAAGTAGTGATTGAACGGTAATGGATGTTTTTGTGGTGTAATAACAACCCCCCACAGACCCCCCCCCCCTTGCGGGTTGGTCTGTTGTTTTATTAACCACTATAAAACATACTTTCCATTCAATCACTACGACCCGGCCTCAACCATCCCGCGTGGGAATGATTTAAGAATCTGTCTGTAATATTTGGCACGTAAATTTAGAAAAGTGTATCTGTTTCCTATTTGGGCTCCAATGCGCATACGCAGGCATGCTTAGTGACAGGCGTCACCAGGGAGTGAGTACAGACTGGTACCAGTCTATATCAGGTTATATATTGGAGGTGTACTCAACCAGTAGCCTGGCTGACGGTATATATTAATAGGAATAGGCATGGGGAGGAATGTAAGCAAGCATAAAAATCTTATTCTAGTAGCAAAATGCAGATTAGTTGATTTAGCAAGTAGTGATTGAATGGTAAGTATGTTTTATAGTGGTTAATAAAACAACAGACCAACCCGCAAAGGGGGTCTATGGGGGGGTTATCGAGCCAGTCATTCTAAAAAATTGTATTCTCTTGTCCTGTAAATTAATATTCTATAAGACCAGTAGAGGCTGGTTTTGGCCGGTTTGACCATTAAATGGTAAACAACTATGATCAGTAACATAGTGCTATCAATAAAATGATAAATTTCCATTTTACCTAAGTCGACTGTGCGTCTGGGTATTGATTCATTAAACTAGACCCGCGCAACACCTCTCAGTGACTGCACATTAGTGGGTTTACTTAAAAATATAACAAAATCTTGGCCTTCTTTGACAGGTTTAGAATGCTGTGTACTAATGATATTTTATTGGACCTATGTTTAATTATTTTAACAGGTACTTCAAGTTTGTCTTTCATCACTATTACTGCCCTTAAACAGAAGCGTGTCAGATGACATAGTGAGCTCTCTGTTGGCAAAAGCTCAGCGACAAACTGTAGACACAAATACTAAGATTATAGAGGAAGGTAAGAATGTAAACCACTATATTCTGTGTGTGCTTTCTAGGAGATCGATCTTGATAAAGCCGTACAAAACTGGTGCCTAGTTCTAAAATGGTGCAGTAACTGAGTGCCTTTGAGGCCTCAGTGTCAAGTGTGAGGAGGGGGAGAGTGGCACACGACCATAGTGGGTCAAGAGGTCAAATATGATAAATATTCTATCCATTGTGGTATCAATTTTGACATCATTTGGTGGAATTCAAACAAATTTGTTATGTGAGCCATTTGATCGGGGATCGTTAGATAACACTTAGACAGGGAGTTTGTGAAGGGTTAACCCTTACCACTCTGTTGTCAACATTTTAGAAACAGGTGTACATTTTAAAACAATTTTTGGTGGACGATGTTGCTGTCTACGACGGCACAATCCTCCACCAAATTTGTTTAAAAATTAATACCAGTTCATCTTTTAATTTAATGTGAAAATTAAAAATTATGACAACAGAATGCTAAGAGTTAAAGTATTGAGAAATGGTGGGAATTCACAATGACATCCAAACAAATGCATATTCTGGTCTTATTTGACAAATTCCTTCCTAAATCATTCATTCTGTAGAAGTAGTGAGAGAGTGCAGACCTTTAAGTTCTGTATTTGGAGCTTGGTTCAGACACAAGAATGGATAGGAAACTGAAAACATCGTCTGGATACCTGAAGTAAGCTTCACTTTGTCATTTCTGTGTTGCATTCTCTACTGAGTCATCATTGAATGTTTGAGTGGAGTTGGTCAATGGGTACTGATCTTGAATCATTTCCTGCCTAGGAGTCACCAGGCTCTACTGAAGTATTGGCCTGTCATATTTTTGTACATGTATTTAGAGCCAGTAACTTCACAAATGAAGTATTCATTGCCATTAACCAGTTGTTTCCCTAAAGCGTAAGAGTGATCATATCAGTCCCATTCTCCAAGATCTTCACTGGCTTCCAATAGAACAGAGAATACGCTTCAAAGTCCTCTGCCTAACCTATCAATGTATCATATCCACAGCACCAACCTACCTTTCAGAACTGCTAGAAACGTACACGCCAAGCAGGCCACTTAGATCTGCAAATCTAAACCTGCTTAAAATTCCGAAAGTTAAATCAAAAACCTATGGTCACAGAACATTTGCTTTTGTTGCCTCTACAGAATGGAATGATCTTCCATCTAGTCTTAAATCTTCATCCACTCTAGCTATATTTAAATCAAATCTTAAAACGTTTTTGTTCCGTCAGGCATATCCAACTGTATGAACATTTTATTTTATTATAGTAAGCGCTTAGAGCACGCAATATTTGCGTGGAATTATAGCGCACTATAAATATCCTATTATTATTATTATTATTATTATTATTATTATTTAACTCTAAAACCGGGCAAAACAGCTATGGTTGTGACTTAGGCAGCTTTATCAGAAATGTAAAAAATGTGACCGAAACTAATCGACGACAGACCAACTTATACTAGTTGCGAGGTGCAACTAAAATAGTCTTATCTTGTGCTCATATATAGGTCAGTGAGTCTGTTTCAGATTTCTGACATTTCTGATAAACTGTGCATGTGTACACACCATATTCTACCAAGTGCAGCATGTCGATTTCTATTCCTTTAATAGTCATTCTTGACAAAAATGGCTTCTGCAAATGTCATGAGAAATGCCCATTTGCAAGCCAAGATTTTTAAAGGTTTAGGAAGTTGAACATGCAGTTATAGAATATGGTATGTGCATATGCACATTTATGTGCGTATGTGCATACGTGTGCGTGTTTGCATCCATATGATCGTGTGAGGGTGCATGGGTGTGTTTTCATATATAATCTCTTTTCTCTTTTAAAGCGGCTTTAACTGCACCATGTTTGTATTTTAGAACCTGTTTTAGCAAAACCTTTATATTATATGTTAACCATATATTGCATAATAATCCTTACATATTTGCCAGGAGCTATTCCAGAAGGTTTGTACATTATTCTATCTGGTCATGCTGAGGTTTCCCTCCAGGGACTCGTCATTGGAATTTTGGGACCAGGATGTTACTGTGGTGAAGTGTCCATTCTGTTTGGTAAAGCAACAACTGCACAAGTTACTGCTAAAGAGAGGTTAGTCAGCGCCCTCAATGCCCTAAACATAGGCATGCACGCACGCACGCGCGCCACACACACACACACACACACACACACACTGACCAATATGTGGACATTATTATAACACTGTCTATTACCCCTCTCCTATATCAGTATCTTGAAACCTATTTGGCTATGTTCACAAAATAGCTCAAATGATTATCTTATTGGTAACTTTAGGAGATAGATGTGAAATAGGTAATGTAGACATAATATTCCCTGACTGGAAGTTATGAAAAACTGTGTTTCTGTATATGTAAGCTGTCTACTGAATACATAAAGAGGGCCTGAACTGTAGCATCTGAACAACGTACGAGTAATTAAGTGTCAGAGAGTGAGATACATTTCCAATGGAAAATGTATTAAGATTTATTGAATCTCATCCTCTAGTTTTTGCTTAGATTGATCTAAATCTTATTTAATCTAAGCTCAAAAAAATAATATACATTGAGAGTGAATTAACCTCTGAAATGTACATCTAGCAGATTCGGTACAAAAATTAGCAAATTTTGAAATCTGATGAACTGTTGTTGCCTATTGTCAAATAATGTTTAAATTAATACAACTTTTCTGTATAGTTGTCGTGAAATTGCATTAGTGTGATCTTAGGAATGAACTGGTTAATTTCTGTCTCCGCAGAATGGATATCTTGTTACTGCCAGCATCAGAGGTGCTGAGCATTTTGGAACAGCCATTGGAGAGCAATGAGCTTATTGACTGGTTTGTCCATCATCGCTATCTGGCCACATCTGTAACTCTAGATAAAGACAGATTACTCAGAAGAATGATCTTAACTATTGCGAAGAGTGTAAGTATTCTGAAAACAACTGATGAAAAATGATTAACCCTGTGAAACTGAATAAACAAAAAATTGTTTACAGTGTAAGAGATATATTCTATTGACTGTTTTGAAGCTAATTTGACTGGGAACTGTAGACATCAACAGGTTCCAGTCAAATTAGCTTCAAAATATTCAACAACTTACCTCCATAGCTGTCTTAAAATAGAGAGTTCAGGGGTTAAAGGGTTAGATCTAGTCTGAAAATGAGATTCTGGGAATTGAGTATTAAAAGGGTTATTACATATGGTTGGAAATTCAGTCCAACCATTCAGTTAAATTATTTTCAAAATATTTTGGTCTAATTTTCAAGTGACATGTATTTAAGTTCCAGTGTAGCTTATTAACTCTTTAAGCCCTACAGATAAAATGTTACAAATTATTTATAGGGTATGATTCTATGAAATCTTTAATTATAGTTCGACTGGAATCCTTTAGGCAGCAATGGCGTCAAGAAAGAATAAATTTCTAAATATTCATCAGCTCTTCTGTATAAATCTAAGAGACATTTAAATTTCAGTGCTGAAAGGTAGTGAATGTGCCCTTGCTATGTCTAATAAATATTCAATTGTAAGTTCATGCCCAAACAATGACCATAATCCAGGCTAATAATGGGTAGGGCAGGGAGTAAAGTATGATTTGTGGGCTCCAATGTGGCCCCCACCCCCCAACCCTAAAGTTCAAGATATTGCAGTACATATTGCATTACAGTAATTTGACATTTCCCAAAATGAGATTTTATTGAAACCTCCCATTAAAGCCACTTCCCTGAGAATAACCATGCCTGACATGTGTAAGTACATGTCAGTTTTATAGACCGGCCCACAGCCATGACAGCTAACTGTTACTTCATTTCAGTTGCCTATATTGAGTGCATGGTCTGAAGCGTCTCTCAAGAAAGTAATCCTCTCATTAATGCCATCGATGATGGTAATCTATCCCGCTAACTCTTACATCGTGCAGAAAGGTGATCCGCCAACTGTTCTCACAGTGCTTGTTAGAGGCAGGTATGACTGAGTTAACCATCACGGACCAGAAAGGACTAATATGGGAATATTTGTAAACTAATTATCCTGGGAGTTGTTGCTGCCATATCTCTCAATACTTTAAAACTCAAGCTGGACATAAATGGATTCTGCACTGGTCTTCATAAATGTCGATTTGCAGACCAGGCGAAGACTATTTTTACAAATTTACCACTTGAATGACTGAACTGAGCAAATGATTTCAATGATAAATTTTTTTAAATAATCTCATGGTATGTAAATCGACATTTTCTATGAGAAAATTGAATTTCCTTGAACAAACTTGAGAAGTAAAGGGCATATATCAGTGACAGATCTCACTTTTGCAGACTTTTAGACAATAAATTAACCAACTGCTATTATTGTCGGCCAGATTTTAACATATTTTAGCCACCATTTTTGTTTCGGGATTGCTTAACCGTAATCGAACACAACTTGGGTACATGGTTGCTTATATCAAGAGGATAAAGGACAGTGACATGGAGGTCACTAGGTTAAAGGTCAAGATCATTCTGTCCTTGCTATTTTACCTCTGCTGTTTCAACTTTAAATATTTCCGTTTAGCAAATCATATAGATTTATATTTCAGAATTACTTATATTGCCAGAACTAATCTAAGGCTGTGTTCTTACTGGAGCATTAATCGGGAATAACTCCATACCTCAGTATTGCGTTAAGCCAGTTAAGTCTCTAGTGGGAACACAGCCTTAGACACATGGGCTCCTATAAAATAAGGAAGCTGTGTACTTCTTCTTCTTTTCTTCTTTTCGTTCACTGATCATACCGCCCGTCCTGTAAGTGACTATCGACATGATCATAAGCGTTAAGTACGTGGATCCATGGTTTATTAGAGTGCGCCGTGCGGCCTGGAACCTCCGTCTTCAGCACTCGAGGTTTCTGTCAGGGTTACCTCACCCTTACCTCCTTTAGTCGCCTCTTACGACATGCAGAGGATATGGAAGGTGTATTCTAAGCCCCACCTACAGGGCAATATGTGTACTGATAATGACATCACTAGATCCAAGGTCATTGTCATTACAGCCTTGATATTTCACCTCTGTCATGTTTATGTTTCCAATATTAAGTCTTTTTATATGCCTATACGTTAGGATAGCTTGATCCTACTGGAACCAAACTTAGGCACATGGTTTCACATATCATACCGAGGCATCATGATGATAGTGAACACATTAGGTCAAAGGTCAAGGTCATTCTAATATTGCTATTTGACCTCTGCTTTTTCAACCGTAAGTTTTTTCATTCAGCACATCAATTATATTTTAGTAATGCTTACTCCTACTGGAACCAAACACAGGCACATGGTTTCACATACCATACCGAGGCATCATGATGATAGTGACCTCATTAGGTCAAAGGTCAAGGCCATTCTATTATTGCTATTTGACCTCTGCTTTTTCAACCTTAACTTTTGTCATTCAGCAAATCTATATTTCAGGATTGATTACTCCTATTGGAACTCAATTTTTAATACATGGTTACCTATAATGTTAGGAAGTAACATGATAACACGCAGGTCACAAGGTCAATTCCATTCTGACAAACAGGAGACAGATGAGACATTTAATTCTGTGGAATTCTTGTTAAATACAGGATCATGTTTGCAATCAGCTACCATCAGTTCTCACCTCTGAAGTTTTAGATTCCCAAACCTCTAGTCTCTCATATCATAGCTGGTGTGTGCATATATAAATACCTTTATTCAACTTCACAAGGAAAAGTTAGACAGTGAGGCACGTTACTACAAGCATAGATGCCGAGCTGTCAATGAACTAATGGACCTTTCCAGTTCATCTGTCCATCATATGATGTCATAATCAACTACGTGATGCGTAGGCTGACATCATAATCTGTTGTATATTTTGAAACTAATTTGACTGGGCGCCATAGGCAGCAACAGCACCCACTCAAATTAGTTTCAAAATATTCAACAGCTTACCTGTATAGTTTTTTGGAAATTATTAGTCAGGGAGTTCAGGGATCGATCGACCCCAACACAAGAGAGCTAGAGATGTGCAGGGCATGTCTAAAACTGGGAAGGTCCCTTGATAGCATGATCTGTCCAGCATCGTGTTGCTTTCATAGGAGCCGACATAATCAAGACAAACACAAGAATCTATATATGTATGCGTCACATATTTCAGCAAAGTCCTCGTTAAAGTTTGGCATGACAGATGGCTCCTGAAATATAGATGAATGAGGATAGGAGTTTTATAATTACAGTATTGCCACTTCTCCGGATCTAATGGACGCACGCACGCACGCACGCACACACAGTTTTAACACTTTAATCATCAAATTTGTTCCAGAAAATTTCTTAGAAAATATTCATTTGCAGACCATATGACAATTTTTGAAAATTTCCCAATCAGTCTAGTGTGAAGTTTAAAAAAAGGTCTTGGTCTGCAAATGAACGTTTCTCAAGACTACTAAAGAAGTAATTTTTGGGCAGTTGGAGTGTGTTAACGGGTTACCGGTAATATAGGAGTAATATATGACAAAATTAATCCCACATAAATCGGAATGATCTTTTTTATGTTCCATCTGACTCCTGTTATAACATAATTACTTGAATCCATTGTGATATATACTGAGACTGACTCCTTATTTATGCTTTCTAGATATCAGAGTTGTCGCAACATTATTGATAGAAGAAAACAACAATACAAAACAGCGCAATATATACTACATGTACAACAGATTTACTTTTGGACCTTTTCATTGTATCCACCCATCATATGACGTCATGATCAACTACGTGATGTATAGAATGACAGCACAATCAATGTCGTCATTATAACGTCCTGAATGACATAGATAAGTATGTCACAAACGCATAGTTGAATACGGACCATTCGTTGTTGTCCGAATTGTATGTCTACTATTTAATAAATTTCCTGTTGAATATTTTGAAGCTAATTTGACTGAGCGCGGTTGCTAACAGCACCCAGTCAAATTAGTTACAAAATATTCAACAACTTAACTGTATAGTTTTTTAGGAAATTGATGGTCAGGGCATTCGGGGGTCGATCAATCCCAACATGGCAAAGTGTGGTTGGAGCTTAGCTCGAGGTGGGCGGAGCAAAGCTAAAAGTAGAAAGGTCCATTGGTAGACTCTTAGAGGCGAATATATATATATTGTTAAAGAAAATTTCAACTTTCTCATAGAAAATGTGATGTCCATTTGCACACCAAGAGATTATATTAAAAAACTTAGCACTGGACAAGCCAGTCATTCCAGTGATAAATTTTCAAAAATAGTCTCTTGAACTGCAAATAGGCATTTCTTAAGATATTCCTCAATTTCCTTGAAGAGATTTGAGTGTTGATGGGTTATCAGAAAAATTTCACATACTTGCTAAATTTAATCACATGACTTATCATTAACATGGATAAATTTAGCCAAAGACAGTAGAAAATGTAAATTCCAGTCAAATAATTTATTTCACTATCTTTAGGGCTACACTGAGTGACCGAGATGAGGTACTGGAACCAGTTCACGTTGAACATGATGCATTCTGTTTTGGAGAAGAGGGTAAGAGCAGTAATCATTTTCTGATGAATGATTGAAATAAAAACAGCATAAATATTTAGACAATAACATGTCACAGAAAAGTGAGTATTAGTCTCGAATAAGAAGCGAAGACAGGGGATGGAAGACTGAGTGAGTGACTGACTGAGGGAGAGAGAAATATCAGATATGTAGAAATAAGAGGTGCGATATATACCTTGACAATGTGGTATAAAAGCAACTATGCAGGTAAGCTGTTGAATATTTTGAAACTAATTTGACTTTGAAGTTGTTGCTGCCTTCTGCAGCAACAACTTCCAGTCAAATTAGTTTCAAAATATTCAACAAGATGATTATTACATAATAAAGAATGTAATGCTTTGGCACTTACATGACATCACACACTATCGCTTGAGGAGACAAAATGGCAGCGATCACTGTTCAACATTAACGCGATATTACAAAGCAGATAATTGTGATACAGATAAGGGAATTTGACAAGATAATTATGAATGATATGGAATCTATAAACCATAATATTAGCCAAAAACGGCTTCTGTAGCAGTCTTGAGAAATGTCCATTTGCAGACCAAGAGAAGACTATTTTTGAAAATTTACCGCTGGAATGACCATCTTGATGACCAAGCCAGTCATTCTAGTGGTAAATTTTCAAAAATAGCCTCTTGGTCTGCAAATAGACGTTTTCTATGAGAAAATTGAAATTTTCTTGAACCAATTCGAGAGTTAAAGGGTTAAGATTACCTTTGTTTATTTTGACATGGTTTCGCACATTGAAGTGCTTCATCAGGTGACAAGTGGGATATTTCCAAGGTTTATATACAAAATACTGTACAGCCAGAGTTGATCAAGTCATGACCAAACTAAGAATAGAGGAATTCAATAGTAGTTAATAGATAATATACATGAAAGTGATTAAGATGGTGAGCCAGATAAGTTGAATGATAGTGTGCCTTTTTGGTGTTAATAATCAATGCTGTAGTGGCTTCTCTACCGGCTCATTACAAACGTTTCATTCTAGACTAAATAATCAGTCATACATTAGCTCAACTTTACAAAGTAAAATGATGCCCTCCCCATCATCAGTGATGGTGGCGTCATCCAATTTGCATTCAGCTCAACTTATCAGTACATATCTCAAGTTTGTTTAGTCATACTGGACCCAAACTGGACACATTCTTCTTTTTACTGAGAGGGCACACGGCACAATTACCTTGAGGTCCAAAGGCCAATGGTCATGATCAGTGTGACCTTGGTAATAACTTAGTTGTTTTCAATATTAACATTGTGCGTTTAGCTCAACTTAAGAACTCATATCTCATCTTTGATTAATCATACTGGAATCAACCTTGGACATATGCTTCCTTATAATAAGGGAACATCACACAATGGCCTTAAGGTCAACAGGTCAAAGTCTCTGTGACATTGGTTAAAAACAGTTTTTTCAACATTAACATTTTGTGCTTAGCTCAACTTAGCTGTTCGTATCCCATGTTTGGTTAAGCATACGGGACCCAAACTGGGGCACATGCTTATAATGGTTGGGCATCACACTTTGACCTTGAGGGTCAAAAGGTCGACGTCACTGTGACATTGGTGAAACCTATTTTCTTCAACATTAACACTGTTTATCTCAACTCCTCTGTTTATATCTCATGTTTGCGTAATCATACTGGACCCAAACTTCAGGACACATGCTTCTTTATAAGGAGAGGTCATGACACATTGTGGTCAAAAGGTTACGGTCACGGTCCTTTGTAAAACTTATCTTTTTCAACATTAACATTTTGCGTTTAGCTCAACTTAGCAGTTTATATCTCTGGTTTGGTTAAGCATACAGGGCCCAAATTTGGACACATGCCTCCTTATAATGAGAGGGCCTGGCACAATCACATGGACCTCAAATGGTCACGGTCAGTGTAATAAAGACAAAACTTATGGTTTCTTCAACAATAACATTTTGCTTTTAGCTCAACCTAGAGGTTCATATCCCATGTTCGGTTAATCGTACTGCACACAAGCCTGGCTACATGTTTCCTTGCAATGGGAGTGGATGGCATACAGACAGACGTTTGGATCAAAATGTACATCATGGCCACTGATAAGTGTATTGATAAGCCTTCTATAGTTATTTTACATTTGAAGTCAAGCTTCTTAGGTTATTGCAGACGTAAAGTCGAGTTTCATAGTTGCATTGCAACCACATGTCTGGTTTTAAGCTAAGAGCCTTTTGCACAAATTCGGCTGGTGAATATCATGAGAATTATATACTTTTCAGGTGTGTTTTTAGGAGAGATTTGCAAGCTGAGTGTGATGGCTGATACGCCATGCTTTGTTATAAAGATATCTCAAGAAGTACTTCTTACAGTACTCTCGGAGGTAAAACTGGCTGCAATGTGAATGCAAGTAATAATACTTTATATTTGTCGCTTACATTGTCTCTGGGTGATATGCTACTAATAATAATATTAATAATATTCCTGAGGCCCTCAGAAAGAATTCACACAAATGCATACACAGGCACGCACGCAGACAAATCGACAGACTGACAGAGAAACACACTGCAAGTGCACTTACATACAAAGCATACTATGTACAAATACATACAACATATTACAACTAGAAATCGACAATTATTAGTCAACGGTTTACATACATGTATGTAATATATCCTGTGTACAAATCATATACAATTATTAGAATCTAGCTATTTCTTTTTAAAGCGGCGTGGGTGTCACTGCTAAACAAACTTTAAATCATATCATCATTAATATACTCAGTTGCCCTTGGTATTCTGAATGTAATGACTCTTGAGTTTATTACTTTATCATTACATTTGATTTATATATTCCTGAAGATTGGACTTGAAAGACATTAAAGTAGTAGACTGTAACAGTTAAAGGTAGAGAATTCCTCAGTTGTAGGGCTGCATGGGTAAAGCTTTTCTTTCCATAATCTGTTTTAATCTTGGGAACTTGTAGATGATTAAATGTCTTTGAGCACAAATTCCTAGTGTGTGCATCCTCGATTGAAATGAACATGTCTTTTATGTAGCTGGGAGCAAGCCCATTTCTCGCCTTGTATGTCATAATGCCTGTTTTAATCATCATTCTTTTAGTTAAAGTTGTCCGATTTAGTGTTTTATATAATGGCGCTGATGGTGTTCTATAAGGCATATCTAATATTACTCTAGCAGCTCGCTTTTGTAACTTTTCTAGCCTATCCAACAGTGTAGGTGAAGATTGACAAAATACAAGACTGCAGTAATCTATGTGTGAAAGAATATAAGATTTATAAAACAGATTTCTTTGTTCTTGCTTATCTTTAGCATATAGATAAATGAAGAAATCTTTTTACACACTTTGCCTATATGTTCATTCCATGTAAGTGCATTATCTATATTTAAGCCTAAAAGTTTGTCAGATTTAACAACATTTAGGTTTCCATTGCTTGTAGGTATTATAACATCATGTGTGTTTATATGTTTTAATTCATACCTACTTCCCAACATCATCAATTTAGTTTTATTTGTATTCAGCAACATTTTATTATCTAAGCACCCGTTTTCTACAGATTGCATACCATTAGTTAAGTTGTTTTCGTATTTCAGAGCTAAAGGAGCTAGCAGTTTGCATAGTCATACTGGTGGTTTAACTGTTATTCAATCATCTTACGATCATACAATCAGAAAAGATGTCCATACTAATACAGCATTTTTAGCAAACTTTCATTATCATTTGAAAGCTTAAAACCTTTTATTGATCAAGCCAAATTGTCATCTTCAATTCTTTTATAAAATGTTGTCCATTTTCAGGCTAACACTACTTTTTAATCTCACCTTTAGAATGTTTGGCTTGATAACTTATCCAGTCATTCCAGTGGTATTTAAAAAAGCATGATGGTAACAAAGATTTAAAGGAACACTAATCTTATATCAAATGGTGTATTGCGCCAAAAGATTATGGTTTATAGACTCCATATCATTCATATCCTGTCACATTTCCCGACCTGTATCACAATTATCTGCTTTGTAATACCTTGTAAATGTTGAATGGTGATTGCAATCATTTTGTCTCCTCAAGCGCGAGTGTGTGATGTCATGTTAGTGCCAATCCATTACATTATTAGCTCACCTGGCTTGAAGGACCAAGTGGGCTTGTGCCGTGGTGACTGTCCGTCGTGTCAACTTTTGCTTTAAAATTTGGAATTTTGATTCCTCAATTTTTTGCGTCAAAATCTTAGATTTTATTCAATATTTACCGGAAATTGTCAAAATGCTTCTTCTCCTTACCATTTTGACCGATTTCAACCAAATTTGGCTGAAAGGACCCAATGGTCATAGGCTCTAGAACTTCCATTCAGAATTTTGATTCATCAAATGTTTGGGTGAAAATCTTAGATTGTATGAAAAATGTACCGGAAATTGTCGAAATGCTTCTCCTTACCATCTTGACCGATTTCAACCAAATTTGGCTGAAAAGAGCCAATTGTCGTAGACTCCAGAACTCCAATCGGAATTTTGATTCATCAATTTTTTTGGGTGAAAATCTTAGATTTTATGAAAAGTGTACCGGAAATTGTCAAAATGCTTCTTACTATTCTGAACGATTTCAACCAAATTTGGCTGAAAGGACCCTATGGTCGTAGGCGCCAGAACCTGTATTCAGAATTTTGATTCATCAGATTTTTGGGTGAAAATCTGAGATTTTATAAAACATGTACAGGAAATTGTCAGAATGCTTCTCCTTACCATTCTGAGCGATTTCAACCAAATTTGGTTGAAAAGACCCTATGGTCATAGGCTCCAGAACTTCCATTCATAATTTTGATTCATCAATCTTTTGGGTGAAAATCTTAGATTTTATGAAAAATGTACCAGAAATTGTCAATTCTAGAATTTCCATACAGAATTTGTATTGAAATGTACTGAAAATTGTCAAATTGCTTCTTCTTACCAACTTGACCAGTTTTAACCAAATTAGGCTGAAAGGATTTATGGCTCAAGAACATCCATTCAAGATTTTATGAAAAATGTACCGGAAATTGTCAAATTTGATGCCTCCTTAGCTGCTTGACATATTTCAACCAAATGTCACTAATGGATTCTATGGTGGTAGGCTCTATAAATTCTGTTCAGAATTTTGATTGGTCAATTTGTTGGGTGAAAATCTTAGATTTTATGAAAAATTTACCAGAGATTGTCAAAACGCTGCTTCTCCTTAGTTGCTTGACATATTTCAACCAAATTTGGCTAGAGTGACCCTATCAAGGTAGACTAGAATTTCTATTCAGAATTTTGATTGGTCAATTTTTTGGGTGCGCATCTTGGATTGTCCGAATATTATCCATCAGATCTATTTAAATGCAAATGGTTCAAATTCTAATGGTCCAGGTGAGCGCCATAGACCCTTGGGCCTCTTGTTTAGTATGCAATAATCATCTTGTTAAATAGTTTGAAATTAATTTGACTAAGTTGTTGCTGCCTATTGCAGCAACAACTTTCATTCAAATTAATTTTAAAATATTCAACAGCTTAACTGTATGATTGCTTTTATACCACATTGCTAAACTATAGACCTCTATGACTGAGAGCATTTACCGAGGCAGACATTCTAGGTTTTTCTGATTGGTTGAAAAGTAAATCACGACAGCCATTATAGTCAGTAGAGATGTATTGATAACATTTAGCTACTAAAGTCTGAATATCTTTTGTTGTCATCAAGATAAAAAGGTAAAATGTCATAGATAGATTATGGGTAACAAATTTTATCACCTGAATGGTTACCATAAGATAAGGCGAGTTTTCCTTTAAAGAAATTTCCTGATCAATCTATACCAGTAAAAGATCAACTTTAGAATTTGAGTCTGATTTTATGATCTAATCCATCCACCCACATTTTCTTGATATGAGTTTGATTCAGTTTCAAAGAATAATTGTTGACCTAAAAGTTCTACTTTATGATATGTATGATTACTGTATTCTGTGGCTGTAGTAGTAGAAACATTCTACAGCTGCAATTAGTCCTTCGCTTTTGCCCACTGTGTTTTGTCCTTAGCCGAAATCCTTAGCTTCCTCAGGTCCATTCTTGACTTGAGTGTACCGAGTCCGGCTTTCTTGAGGTCACCTCGTAGCACGCTTAGCAGATTTATGCAATGATTGGCTTTGTATTTGCTGCCTCCGAGTATGGCGAATTCCATGGCTCTCTGTGCTGGTGTGTCTTCTGGCATCCTTAGCACATAGCCAAACATGGACCATCTTTGCATAGCGACTTTTATAGACAGCGGCGACGTATTACACATCTTATATAGCACATCATTGGAAATTATGCTGTCTGGCCATCGGTGTCCAGTGATGGTGCATAGGTGTTGGCGATATCTTTGTCTTTTAGTAATATGATACTTATTCAAAATGCTCTTCTATTTTTGTCTTACCTGCATGTAACGGAAAATGTGATATATAGGGAGCACTCATTCTTGTGTCATGTGTTATTCAACATACATGTTCTATGCCTGGTCAAGATGCAATCTGCATCATTACTAGTGTATTGTCACACCCTTTCCTTTGTTAAGACTTTAACCAAATCAGACCATTAGTTTCCAGCAAATGAGGAAGGAGCACCACAAGTTTATGAGATATCCACAGATTCAGAATTTGATCTGATCCCGATCCGAATTCTTTTATCTTGGTCACGGCCAAAGTTTGGAAATCCTCTTGTACGGTAAGCTCTTCATCGTGTTAAAATTTGAGCCAACTCGGATCACCAGTTTTTGACACACACACACACACACACACACACACACACGCACGCACGCACGCACATTATGGGACGAGGATAAAAATACATGTAAGTTACAAAGTAGGCCTAATTCAAATTTGTTGCCCCGCTTAAAGATTACTTATTTATTGTGGTTTGCATACGCATGTGCATTTTGGTGTGTGTGTGTGTGTGTGTGCATGCATGTGTGATTGTGATGCTTTTCTCAAGACAATGGAGGAATCCAGTTTTAGCTATGCCCCGCCCATCTCTAACTAAGCTTCACCCGTTGGGATCACTCAATCCCTGACTATCAATTTCCAGAAAACTATAAAATTTAAGCTGCTGAATATTTTGAAATTAATTTGACTGGGTGCTTTTGTTGCAAAATATTCAACATCATTTATTAAATAATAAAGAAATACATATAATTTGTACAACGTACAATTCGTACAACAATGCTTAGTCTGTCATCAATTAATGGTTTGTGACGAACCTAGCTACGTTACTCATGACATATTGATTATGACATCATCCTACACGTCACGTAGTTGATTATGATGTCATATAATTGATGGATAAACTGGAAGGTCCCTTGTAGAAGACATTTTTGATAAGCTTGCGAATTAAGCATTTGACAACAATGCTTCCATTGTTTCTATAGTTTTCTGCCAAAGAAACACAAGATGCTTGGGATACGAGAGCACACTTATGGAAGGAGAGATATCGGAGAACATCAGACATAGAAAAACAATTGAACTCACCTGCTCTGTTAACAGCTGAGGTATGGCAAGCATTACAAATTTTCTAATCAAATCTGTGCTAGACCCCCTGGATTTTTGGCTAATACGTTTACATGCCACCTATATGAATGTTGTCAGAAATGTAAAGAATTGCCTGACCTATGTGAGTAGTTATGAGTCTCAACTAAAAATGTTCTTCGAGAGACGAAGTTCTCCCATCTATTGAAAGATATGTTGTACACTTTAAGATACTTATTTAACAAACAATTCTTAAGCTCATCATATGGCAGGCACCTAATTGACAGCCATGGTATTGCTGGGTCTTGTTTAAAGTATAAATATCTGAACTCATATTGACTAGTTACCAAAAACACACCATTATTAGCTCACCTGGCCAAGTGAGCTTATGCCATGACGATCGGCCGTCGTGTGTCTGTCCATCAATATTTCCTTTAAATGTCTTCTCAAGAACCACTGGGCCAATTTGAATTATATGTGGCAGGAAGCATCCTTAGGCCATATGGATCCAAAATTGTTCAAAGGAAGCCGATCAGCCAATTTGGCCGGCGACCATCTTGGATTTTGGCCGATTTTTATAAATGTCTTTAAAAATCTTCTCCAAAACCGCATGAGGTTTCAGAACTAATGAGATATCATCTAGGGCAAGAGCTGAACCAACTTTGTTCAAGGAAAATTGATTGGCCAATTAGTTCGGCGACCATCTTGGACGACCTAGTTTTCGCGAAAACTACTTCTTCACCAGAACCGCTGAAGGGATCAGGCCTAATTTTGAGAGATGTGATTAGGGACTAAGGGCCATTAAAGTTTTTTGATCCGTCAAAGAACATGGCTGTCATGCGCCAATCAAAACGTAGCGTGTTTGGTGGCCATATTGGATTTTTTTATTTTGCTGGATTTTGAGGTCGAAATTGATTTTTATATGTTTTTGGGTATTCTTATCTCAAATTTGTCAATTTCAAAACTGTCGGACATACGGTTTGGCGGCCATCTTGGATCATTTTCCCGCCAAAAGCTCCTACACTAAAGTAATAGGAAATTAAAAATATCGTGGCAATATCGGCCAGTTTGGCCGGCGGACATCTTGGATTTTGGCAGATTTTAAAATACATATTTAAAAATCTCCAAAACCGCTTGGGGCATTGATTCAAATTCATGAAATATGATTTAGGGATCGGGCCGAAATTGGGCAGATATGATTATGGACAAAGAGCCATTAAAGTTTGTTCAAAGGAAGCTGATCCGTCAAAGAACATGGCCGCCATGGGCCAGTCAAAATGTAGCATTTGGCGGCCATATTGGATTTCTTTTATTTGATGGGGTTTGAGGCCAAAATTGTTTTACCGTTAAAATTCGACTAAAGGACGCAGTTTTTTGGTCAAAACACATGTACTAGAAAGGGGGGTGCGTCCTATAATCGAGAACATTCCTTCCGCACATTTTTACGTCGAAATTTTTCTTAAAAAGTCACAGATTATACCACGGTAATTGAACTAAATGTTACCCTAGCCAATTCATGCCGCCTGACGACTATGTTAAATGTATACTCCAAAAACACCAAGCGGAAGTGAAATTATTAAATTGGGGCGGCTAAATATTGCTTATTCTTTAATACATATCACTTATTACATCAAAATTAATCCAGACTTTGACATAAAATGGCGTCGAGAAAAGATACGTGTATAAATCATGTGATTCGCCTCCAATCGCATAAGTTCTTTATTCTAATTAGAGCGTGTACTCTGGTATATATTTTTTCTGGTCTCGGAACTCGGAAATTGCTATATGTCATCATTGCGCGATAGGAACTGAATGTTCCCATACCTGTTTGATAACCAACTCCTGTTAGCGCATAAGATTACACAGCGCCTCCAATCACAAAAGAGCCAGATAACCAACTCCCGTTAGCACATAAGATCACACAGCGCCTCCAAACGCAAAAGAGCCATTACAATCTGTTTCTATCACATGATTTCGATGTTTTCAAGGAGACATTTTATGCCAAAATTAGATTGATTTTGATGTAATAAACAATCTTTATTGAAGATACACGATATTTAGGCGGTCCTATTTAATAATTTCTCTAACATCATGATAATTTTTAGTCATGCATTAAACATGACGCGGAGTGATGGTTATTTTTGATAACAATTTTCGATTTTTTAAAGGTACGTTTTTTCTAAATTTAACAGCGTCTTATACTTGAATACAAGTTTTTTGGGCAGATTTTGGTCAAATTTGGGAAAGCGTCCTATATTCGAGGGCGGCCTTTAGTCGAGAAATTACAGTATATACATTTTTGGGGTATTCTGATTTCAAATTTACCTCTCACAACTGTCGGATAAACGGTTTGGATTGCTTTCTCGCTAAAAGCTCCTATACTAAAGCAATGGGAAATTTAAAATGCCCTTTTCTCGAAAACCACTGTACCGATTTCAAGTATAATTGGTAGGAAGCATTCTTAAGGCATAGATATCCATATTTGTTCAGACAAAGACGATCGGCCAATTTAGCCAGTGCCCAATTTGGATTTTGGCCAATATTTATAAATGTCTAAAAATCTTCTCCAAAACCGTTTGGGGGATTAATTTCAAATTCATGAAATATCAGTTCGGGTAAGGGACTAAGGCCATTAAAGTTTGTTCCATGGAGATATGGCAAAAGAATATGTCAGCCATGAATCAATCAAAATGTAGCTTTTTTTGGCTGACATCTTGTATTTTCTGCAAATTTCTGAGAAAATCATAAAAAGACATTTGATTGTTATGTTTTTCCAGTGGCCATCTCGTTTTGTTCAGTTGTGCGAGTGGCCAATAATTGCAGGTTTGCGATGGCCACTTAGGCCTCTTGTATCACTGATAGTGATTTGTATTCAGTAGTTTAATGGCAAAATTAGATTATGAAAATCAAATATTTGCTTATAAATTGAATATCAATTTGCTGGTCAAGAGAAGCCTGTTTCAAATTTTAACACTGGAATGACTGGCTCGGTTATCGCGACAGCTATTTTAGTGGTAAGTTTTCAGAAATGGTCTTCTCTTAGCTTGCAAATGACCAATCACCAAGACCATTGTAGCTGCTGGATTTGGCAATCTTGAACATCAAGGACTTAACAGGTGTCTTCATCAGTAAATCATGATTTTGAATTTAGTTTTTTGAGTTGACGATGGAGGATTCCAGTTTCTCAGTCAATCATATGATGTCATAATCAACTATGTGATGTGTAGGATGGTCATAATCAATTACATCATGAATCACGTGGCTAAGTTCTTCATAAATGCTTAATTGATGATGAACTAAGCGTTGTTGTATGAATTGTATGTCTTTACTATTTAATAAACATTCTGGTGATTATTTTGAAACTTTTCCGACTGCACGATGTTGCTGCCATAGCCACTGAGAAGTGTTGCCGCAGGTCTTCATTAATGAATCAATACCCGGACACACAGCCGACTTACAGGAAATCAGAATTTATTGATAGAATGATGTTACTGGTAGGCATTAAACACTGTTTCTTTTAGCATGGCAGATCAGCTTTAAGCAAACAGTGTTATTTTCTCGGCCAATCCTGACCATTTAAATGCATAATGACTGAGATTAATATTTTAACAATGTGTAATAGCAATAGTGTAGGCCATAGGCATCAAAAGCACCCAGTCAAATTACTTTCAAAATATTCAACAGCTTACCTGAGTGTATTGTTTTCTGGAAATTATAGTCAGGGAGTTGTGATCGATCGATCCCAACACGGGCGAAGTGTTGGTGGAGCTTAGCTAAAGATGGGCGGGTCATAGTTAGAACGGAATTCCTCCATTGTTGCTAAGAACCTAACATTGATTTGCTGATGTGTTATTCTGATTGGTCTGTAGGTGGTGTGTATTCTGCTGAAGAAGACAGCAATGTTTAGTCATTGCTCTTATATAGCCGCTTATGAGGTGGCTACGAGGTCAGTTCTGTGTCACATAGAGCCAGAAACATCTGTATCTTTGCATATCAGTAATATAGGTAAGCTAATGAGTCAAATAAAATATTTATTCTCTCTCATCAATGATGCATAGTTTTGCTGTTATGGTCTTCTATTTGCAACATTCTCTTTCGAGGCCAAAAATTTCCGTAGCACTTTGATGGTCAAGCTGCCCAAAGATAGATATCACAAGTGTTCGGTCATGTGGTGGGTTCGCTCATAGGCATCTATGGGTGAGCCTACCACGTGACCGAACAAACTGTTCAGTGAGCTGAAAATATTCATGCTCCTGAACCACACCCCTGCAATGGGAATAATAAATAATGAGTTACATGCCATGAGAAGAGTATATATTAGAAAACGTACCATTGAATAACATAAACATGGTCTGTCATTATTATGGCAAATTTTCAAAAGTAAAATTCTTAGTCTGCAAATGAACAAACTCAATGAGCAAACCGTATACTTACCCTGACCAATGCAGGGATCCATTCCATGCCTCGACCATTTGTAGCTAAGCTCCGCCCACTTTGTGTGGGTGTTGGAATCAATTTATATACTATGAACCCAGAATCTGAATTTCAAGGTAATTATATAGAGATAAGCTGTTGACTGTATTTGACAGGGGATTGTTGATGACTATGGCAGCAACAGCTCCCAGTAAAATTGGTTTCAAAATACTTGACAGAATATTTATTAAATTGCAAATTCACAAGATAATGATTCATACACTTTTGTGAGACTTCGAGTTTCGCGACGGAGTTACATCATTTTGATTGTGGCATCAGCTAGCTAGTGACGTAGTTCATTATGAGTGACATCAGATATTTGAGTGGCAGATCAGATCCCTCAATTGTGCTCAGTAAATGGTGACCTGTTTCTGATCCCTATTTTCATTGATAAGCTCTCCTCGAGAAACACACATATTTGTCTGCCTCTCAATATTTTCCTGTGCATTCAGAACTGATATAGTAAACACATTTTATGTAATATTGTATATATGTCTTGTAGATGCTGGTTCCCTGTTGTTGATGGTCAGTGGTGCATTAAAAATGAATAGCGAGTCCCCTGCGACATCATCGAACACAGCAACAGCATTTCACAAGGGTGATTTAATTTGTGAGTACTACATACATGACATCAACTTCCATACATAAGACATAAATCTGTACAAATATTCTTTTGTGGATGCGCTAAATGTTTTCTTTATCCGCAATATCTATCATCTTTCAAAATGTTTATGAATTCAGAAACAGAGAATGCACTTGATGTATTTCTTACTATTTTTTGTAACGTCCCTACTCTGCTTGAGGTTACCTGTAGCCTATGTAGTGAGAACATCCAGTAAAATCTTGTGTTACAATTTAAGCTAAATCAGATCAGTACTTTCCAAGATAGGGACCAGGACAGACACAGACACATCAAATCCAGTAACACATGCATCTACAGGATTAGGGTAATAAGTATTTTAAACAAATAAAGAAACATTTATCAATATGTTAATCATTTAATATGGTCAAGCTGGCCAGAGTATTTTTGAAATTATACCGCTGGCATTCCAGTAGTAAATTTTCAAAAATTCTCTTCTCTTCACCTGAAAATGGTACATTCAATAAGCAGATATTTCATTTTCGTTGACAAATCTTGACCATTAAAGGGGTTGCAGAAAATGTACAATTCCTCCTGGACGTATCTCTGTATATAGTATATAGGTTTTATTTCTAGCATTCAAACAATTATCTGCGTTGTTCTTTTCAGCTGGCTCTTCCTTAGACAGCGTAGACTATATAACGGAATCGAGTACAGTCATAGTTCACATTCGCAGAAACATTATCCTAGAACTCATCCCTCAGTACGCGGAACTTACCGTGATACTGTCTGACAATACACATCCAGCCAGCTGATACCTGACTATGAATGGACCTTTTCAGTTTTAGCTATGCCCAGCCCATCTCTAGCTAAGCTCCACCCACACCTCGCTCATATTGGGATAGATCGATCCCTGAATTCCCTGATTATCAATTTCCAGAAAACTACACAGGTAAGGTGTTGAATATTTTGAAACTGCTTTGACCATGCCCAGTCAAATTAGTTTCAAAATATTCAACAGCATCATTATTGAATAGTAAAGACATACAGTTCGTACAACAACGCTTAGTCCGTCTTCAATTATGCATTGATGACGTACTTATCTACGTCATTCATGACATCATTGATTATGACGTCATCCTACACGTCGTGTATGATGGATGGATAAACTGTAAAGGTCCATTAATCAATTTCTATCTATGCCCCTCCCAATTCTAGTTAAGCTCCGTCCACATCGTATGCATATTTGAAATTGATTTTAACACCTTGAACCCTGAATGCCCAGAATCTCAATTTCCAGATTTAACTATACACTCGGTTAAGCTGTTGAATATTTTAAAACTAATTTGACTGGGGACTGTTGATGCCTGTGATTCCGACGTTTGGTGCTTGAGTGACAGATCAGATCTCTCCATAAAAAATACATCTGGTTAGTTTAGTTACAAAAGCATTATTTAGGGCGACTTAGTAAAATTGTTTTCCAAATAATCAGCACTATTTTAATTCAAGTTTGTAGCAATAAAATCCTCATACATCATACTAGCTTAGTGAGCTAAAATATCAAACTAATGAGACACGATCATGTGATCGCTATTGTTGTTATTGCTACGCAATGTAACTGTGATATTATCTGTATAGTATCTGAAATGCATTTTCAATCGAGTGATTAATTTCTAGCTATGCTCTGCCATTTTCTAGCTACGCTCCGCCTACTTTGTCATGATTTATCATATTTTTTATGATTACTCTTTCATGTTAATAAATACAGGTGAAATAATTGACAATTTTACATAATATCGTATGCATTGTCTGTGTGCAGGGTACCTTTTAGTATGGGATAGCTTTTCCCTTGTTTTGCTTCAGAAATGTCAGCCGTTTGAGCAAGCTGTCTGAAAGCCTTTTAGTGTGCTGCATCAATGCTGTTCCATTCAGGTCTGACTGCTTCCCACAACTGGTCAGTGCTCCCAAATTTTCTGCCAACCATTTTGGCCTTGATATGCGCCCATATAGTCTCTATGGGGTTAAGATCTGATGACTGTCCAGTACAAAACATCACCGACAGAGAATGCCGCTCAAACCATGACTTTGTTGTTTTTGCTGTGTGCCGGGGCATTATCTTGTTAAAAAATAGCTTTTTGTCTTTTATTTCCACTACACAACTTGTTCAGGCTTGGAAGCAACAATGTTTTGATACTCCTTTGCATTAATGGACTTTTTACATTGCACAAGCTCGCCAACACCAGATGCAGAAAACACACCCCATACCATAATTCCACCTCCTCCATGTTTCACAGTGGTGGAGAGGTATTCTGGGTTATATTTTTCACCTGACCTATGAAGACAGCACTCTGGAGCATCTGTACACAGCTCAAAATGTGACTCATCACTCCAGGGAACACGCTCAAACCACTGAGAATCATGGTCACGATAAAGTGCCAAAAATGAGTCTGTCTGCAACGTTCTTTGTGGACAGCAATGGTTTCTTAGCACACCGCTTTGATGAAAAACCAACTTCCTTGAGCCTCCTTGCAATTGTTCTTCTTGAAACAGCCGTATTTTGTGAATTTCTGAATTCTGCTAATTTGGCGGGTCTTCTTACGATTCTTCAGAACAGTCATTTTCAGCCTTCTTTCATCTCGACATGTTGTCACTTTAGCTCGTCCAGAACCTTCTTTCCGCGCAACAGAACCTGTCACTTGAAATGTGTGGCCAATTCTCTGTATTGTAGACAGTGGAATCTGAATATCCTGACTTTAGAATTTTTTTAATCTCGGGATATGACTTTCCAGCTTGACAAAGACCTGCGATCCGGCTTTTGACTTCAACAGGTACATGGAATTTAGCCTTTTTTGAAGACATTTTGAATAAAAAATAACAACTTCACTCTTCAGGCACAGTGTGGTAATACACAGAGATTACAGAAATGGCTAATGGCTTGTCACCTCGGTCAGCGTAACTCAACTAGCTTGCTAGTTTGGTTAGTTAATTCACTTTAAATCCTGAACACAGAGACGCACTATTTGTCTTTTGTGTATGCATGTAGGTCTAATATTAAACAAGAATCCATTCAGTAGATGGCTTTTGATATGCAAATTAGCTCACTCAGCAGTGGAAAGCAGTCAGATATGAATGGAACAGCATTGACGCAGCACAATGCAAAAACCTTTCAGACAGCTTGCCCAAATGGGTGAGTTTTGAGACAAAAAAAATAAGGGAAAGGCTATCCCATACTAAAAGGTACCCTGCACACAGACAATGCATACAATATTATGTAAAATTGTCACTTGTTTCACCTGTATTTATTAACATGAAAGAGTAATCATAAAAAATATGATAAATCATGTTTGCCTCATTTTTGTTGCCCAGCAGTGTATTGTTTTTATGAATTTATTTTGAGACCAATTTGACTGACAGTTGTATCCAGTTGTTAGGAGTATGATAATCATCAAACGCATGTCTTTATGTATGGTCATTTATGATTGCACTTATCTCTAAAATCTCCAATAACAATCATGAAACAGATTGCAAAATTCTGAAAATACATTTATCTGTATTTTAACTGTCTGGGTGCCAAGTTTTTGCAGACAAAAATATTCCAGGGTTTATATCTCTGGACCTGCTAAATATTTTGAAAACAATTTGACTGAAAGTTGTTGGTGGATAAGCCAAACTATTTTCAAAATATGTAGCAAGTCAAGAGTTTTTGCTCATTGAAATTATTGTCTGGTGGCTTGCAGAAGGGAGACAGATAAGCAAGTGAAAAATGAATCTCTAAAACAAGTGTTGTTCTTAAACTCTTGAAAGTAAAATATTTATTTATTTATTTATATTTATAAATAAAGATATATTTATACACAACCTTTGTTCCTACTCATGTCACCAGTTTGTTCTACCTGCCTGTATTCGCTGCATATGTCCTGAATGCCAGAAGGTATAACCACAAAATTTGCCACACCCATTCATATCATGACTGAATAGAAATAATCGTGTGTGTGTGCGTGCGTGTGTCATACCACGATACACATTTTTGGCCATAACTCTGGAAGGCAAGAATATAGAAAGATCAAATTTAGCACATCTTAAAACTGATGCATCGCTTCAGAATAACTGCATGGATTCATTCAAAATTTATTTATTATCTGATTATTTTTGTTAATACTGGTGAGGTGATATAGTGATCAGCGTCTCCGTCAGTCCATCGGGGTGGGGTGTGATCGCTATAGCTCGGCTAACTGACAAGTCAGTCGAGTGGAATATTGTGTTGAATATTGTGTAACTAATTTGACTGGCACCAACATGTTCCAGTAAAAATAATTTCAAAATATTCAACAATTCATTCGAAGTTACAAGGTAGACTGGCAACCTTAATCTGCTACCCCTAAAATATTGTATAATGTCATTTTATTCACAAAAGGTCTACAAGATTAGAGGTCTTGCTTTATGTGTAGTAACGGGATATGATAAATACCAATTCAATGTGGCTAGCAAAAATATTGTGCTTGCCAGGCTTGTTTGATTTAGTCTACAGTACGCCTCATAAAAGTTATTTGTTCACGGTCAGTACAAGAAAGATTGGTGTAGATTATGTAAACAAGAGGCTCAAGGGGCCTATGTCGCTCACCTGGAATTATTGGCCACTGGCACAACCGAACAAAACGAGATAACTGAAAAAATTTACCAATCAAATTTCTGAGACGGTTTAGCCAAGTTTTATTAAAATTGTCCCAGTGGTTAATAAGAAGTCTATGATTTACTCAGAAATTTTCAGAAAATACAAGACGTCCGCCATAAACACTAAATTTTAATTGATTCATGGCGGACATGTTTTTTTTTACATATATCAACATTCCATGGACAAATTTGAATAGCGTTTAAGTCCTAATCATATCTACCGTTTGACAAATCCAGTTCCCTCAAACAAACTTGAGCTGTTGCCCTAGATCATATTTTAAGAGGTTTGCATCGATCTCCCAAGTGGTTTTTGAGATTTTTAAAGCCATTTCTAAAAATCGGTCAAAATCCAAGATGACAGTAAATAACAACGTAGTCAGTAATATGAGCTACTAGAAGGTATTTAGCACGATGCTTGGTCGCGATGTGAGACCAAAAGTCTGAATGATCTGGCCTTAAATTTTCGTCCCTTTTATACCCTTTCTGGGCGAGCCTGTGGATTGGGTCGAACTTGTCCATATATGGACAGAGAAAAACCAGATTGCCGGTTCTGACATTTGAAATTTTTGGAGGTTTGGCGGTGTGGTCCAACAATTTTTACCGGTTGACCTGTATTTTGCCGGTTGGGGTCGAGTTTACCGGTTGGGCCTTTTTAGTGGTTGTGTCCATATTTTGGTGGTTGTGTATTTTTTACCGGTTGTGGGTTTTTGGCGGTTCTGCCATTTTTGGCAGTTGTGGTCATTTTTACCGGTTGTGGAAGTTTTACCAGTTGTCTGTTTTTGCTGGGTTTTATAAAAACTTTTTGGTGGTTTAAGTTTTTTACCGGTTGTAAGTCATTTTGGTGACAAATTTCTAAGGGTTTCTGTAGGTCAAGTTCGTAGAGAGGGATCCTTTGGAGGAGTTTCGTGGCTATTTGTGTGGGTAATGATCATATGTAGTCATCACTTTTTTTGATTCAGACTTCATGGAATTTCGTTCCTTGAGTGGAACTCATCAGAGGCGAAGTTTTGTCAAATGAAGTGGGCATTTTTAGGCTCCACTTTTCTCTGATATGGCGACTATGGTGTGGTCCAAGATGACCACCGGACAAATTACCAGATCCGCTTCGTTTGAACAAACTTGAATGCCTATGCCCTAAGGATGATTCATGTCAAATATACCTGATGTCGGCCCAGTGGTTCTCAAGAAGACATTTTAAATTTCCCATTGCTTTAGTATGGGAGTTTTTGGCGAGAAAAAGATCAAAGATGGCAGCCACACCGTTTATCCAACCGTTTTGAAAGTAATAAATTTGAAATCGGAATACCTAAAATACCTATATAAAACCAATTTCGGCCTCAAAATTCATCAAATAAAAAAATCCAATATGGCCACCAAACACGCTACATTTTGATTGGTCAACTTACTTCTCTGGAACAAACTTTAATGGCCCTTAGTTCCTAAGCATATCTAAAATATTTTGGCCCGATCCGTTTCGCAGTTCATAAGTAATTTTCATGAAAGCTAGGTCATCCAAGATGGCCGCCAAACCATTTGTTCAATTAAGTTCTCTTGAGAAAACTTGGTTCAGATCTTGCCCTAGATGATATTTCATGAGTTTTGAATCGATTTCCCAAGCGGTTTCGGAGATTTCTAAAAATTGGCCTAAATCCAAGATGGCCGGTGACCAAATTAGCTGATCGGCTTTGTTTGAACAAACTTAAATCTATGCCCTAAGGATGCTTCCTGCCATATATAATTGAAATCGGCCCAGTGGTTCTTGAGAATTCATATAAAGAAAAAGTTGACAGACGCAGGACATTTGCCATGGCATAAGCTCACTTGGCCATTCTGGCCAGGTGAGCTAACAACATATTGCTGAAAGTTGTGTACATGTACGTTAGCAATGACTTATGGCAACAGTTTCCAAAATGAATAGCAGTTGGAATCTGGAATTTCAGTGATATATGGGCTAAGTAAGTTTTATTGTACTGCTAACAAACATGGCTGTCCAGCTAACACTTTATACAAGCGGCCCAAGGGCCTTAACGCTCACCTACACCAAGAAGTTAATGAGGAGTAGCATTTTAAACAATTTCCTGCCATTTTTCAGAAAATTTAAGATGGCCACCGGAAAAATTCCTTCCCACTGAGTTTGATTGAAATCGGGCCAACAGTTAATGAGGAGTCGGCTTTTAATTGATTTTCAGAAAATCCAAGATGGGCACCAAAAAAAATTGACCAATCAAAATTCTGTATACAAGTTCGGAAGCCTATTAGCCTAGTATTATTGACACCAAATCTGGTTGAAATTACTTCCAGCCAAGTTTGCTTGAAATCGGTCAGGTAGTTAATAAGGAGTAGGCTTTTATCTTATTTCCCAAAGTTTTCTGAAATCCAAGATGGCCGTCGGAAAAATTAGCCAATCAAAATTCTGTATACAAGTTCTGAAGCCTACCTCCCTGGGTCCTTCCTGCCAAATTAGGTTGAATTCCGCTAAGTGGTTAATGAGGAGTAGCGCTTTAAAGCAAATGTTGACGGACAGTCGCCATGGCATAAGCTCAATTGGCCATTCTGGCCAGGTGAACTAATAATGCAAGTGTTTTGACAGACATTTAATATTGCTAAGCAAGACACATACATGCCATCGTTAAAATATTGGGAAAAATACAAAATCTAGTGTACACCGCTTTCTTGCAAATTTCTGTGCGTCCATGGGGGTTAACTTTTATGATTCCTAGATCAAATTTTTTGTGTATATACATGTAAAAGGACACACATGAGACTCACTGATCATGATGTAAAAAGACATCTTTCGACGACCATAACAAACACGAAATTAATTAATTTTTTCAACATTAATTTTATTGCTAAATAATATATATTACAACAATGATATCTATAACGTGATCAGTATTATAACGTTCATTCTGATACAATCATCATTAAGTCACCAGACAATAACTGAGATAGCTACAGTTAACCAACTAACAGAATGGTTTGTTTTTTAATCTCCCACATACACATATCTCTCTTTTCACCATTCTCCAAAAAACTCATCTGCTACCCTCTCATTTGGTGTCCATCGTCACCATCTTCTCTTTCTGCTCTCCACACTTACACATCTTTCGCTCACGAACACTGGATTAGAAACTGTGCACATCCACACATGGGCATAACAGCACGCTGGTGGGCATGCACACATATCGACGCATAACCATAAGCACTTCTAAGTGCATCTTGCGTGGACATTCATGAGCACCCACATTATAAAGCCCAAACATGGAATCAGCAAATTATCGACCATATGGACTATTCACTCAAATAAAATACCAAGACAGTCATGACAGTAAGGACAGAAACGTCATAAGGTCTGAACCATCAGGAAGTTCCATTTTTCCTCGAAGCAATCCCTCCTGAAGTTTTGAAAATAACCATCAAACATAGGATCAGAACATCATATGTTTAAGGGTTGCTAAAAAGACTCCTTCAAATCATGAACCGTATAGACACTGTCTCTAAAAACAGATAGAAACTGTTCTGATTGTCCACTGTTCTGATTGTCCACAGCTCTGAAACCATCATAATCAAGATCTCCATTAGCAACGTTCAACAGCCAATCAGAAGTCCAGATCAGACCCGATCGGACCGCCATTTACTATAAAAGAAACCCATGGATCCGCTGTGTTGAGCGATTCAGTGTTTTGCACTACAAATAAGTAGACTTTGGGCTATATCGTCGTAAACGTAGTTATTATAGTTAGCCCTTTAACACTCATATCAGCCAAAAATGGCTTCAGCAGTGGTCTTGAGAAATGGCCATTTGCAGACCAAGAGAAGACTATTTTAAACTTTACCACTGGCATGACTGGCTCGATGACAAAGCCAGTCATTCCAGTGATAAATTATCAAAAATAGTCTTCTCTTTGTCTGCAAATGTATATTTTCTATGAGGAAATTGAAATTTTCTTGAACAAATTCGAGGGTTAAACGCACATTTCATTATGCAGGTGACCTATTTAAATAACATGCAGAATGTTCTGAAGACAGCAACAATATTCAGTGAAATTATTCTGAAAAACTCGCAACCGTAACCCATTAATGGTCATGATTGACAAAGAAAATTATAATTATTGTTCAGAGTGAATTTAACTAGAGATCTAGGGCTCCACATGTTCAAACATCTGGATATTTTGAAAATCTATATATGTAATGAGATCGGACATAATTTATAGACATTTTGAAAATCTATATATCTAATTATGAGATCGGACATAATTCGAAATCGCTAGATCGAGCCATCCTACACTTGTAGGGCTTGACAAAGATAATCCTTTAGTCGGTGTCAAGATCACAGCAACGACCATTAAAGGGTTAACCAAAGCATATACGTCTAGTATGCAATGAAGCATAGAATGAGTACATCATCATCATGTAAGTCTTAGGGCACTGCATCCAGAATAACAAGAATTGCACAGAATTATATGTCACACCTGTCTCCTCTTTGTCACAGTGACCTTGACTCTATGACCTCATGCTGCTTACTAACATTATGGCTAACCATGTATCCAAGTTTAGTTCCAAACAAATTTAAGCAGTCCTGAACTATAAATGTAAGAGATTTGATAAATGCAAAAACTTAACATTGGAAAAGCCTCAACGGCAAAGTAGGGTTAGTGGGATACGATGCTTGGTGCTTCCGCCGGTTGTGAGTTCGATTCCCGGTCAATGCCAAATACTGTAATGCCACGAATACTTGCATAACTAAGTATAATGGCTGTAATATGCGTGGTCTCTAATGTGTGCACAGGCGAGGTACTGTGTGCCCGTCAGTACACATAATCACTACCTGGCTATAGTCAGTTACAATTAGTCAAAATCAGCCACCACAGAATTCCAGTGTGTGTCAAAAACCCACATCGTGAAAGCCTCACCAGAAAAGTAGGATCTTTGTCCTGTGGCGGTGGTGTGGTGGTGGAAGCGTTTGTGGGATATGATGCTTGGCCCTATTGCCGGTTGTGGGTTCGATTCTCTGGCATTAGAAAAGCAGAAGTCCAATACCAAGACCACAGTGACCATGACCTTATGACCTCACTATCATCAGGTTGTTGGATTAAGCAATCCTAAAATATAGACAAAGACGATTTGCTAAACACAGAAACGTAACATCATCGTCGTAAAACTGATACTTATGTCTTGCTTTTAGCTTTGCAGCCGAGACAAAAATTTCACTAGATTTGGAGTATTGCAGATTGGCATGTATATTCTGAGAATGCTACTGCTATTGATAACACCATTGTTCAGCAAGCAAAATGAGCACAAGCTATCATACTAATGGTCAGTTAGCAAGGGAAGATCTATGTTCAACACTGAGCAGCGCAATGTAAGTCAAATTGTCAGTTTCGCTTGCGCTTTGAGTTTCTGTGCATACTTTTTGGAATCACTGTATTCGTTTCTGAGGATGAAACATGATTTGAAATATTAGACAGCGATTGCGTTTCAGAGTATGCTGATTGCTGCCTGTCACCATCAGTTACAGATTGATGGCTTGATATGTTTGAGGTGTTGGAGAGTCGTACATTATCATATTGATGAACTGCTGCTGCGGTGGTGGAGGCGGTGACTTCCGAGGGTCGTCGTAGATTACTATTAGGCTGATGATTGGAGGTCATGGATACGGTGACATCAGAGAGCCGCCCGTTATCCACATTGTGATCCTCATCACTGCTATTAGGAACACTGCCATTTAAAGTCTGTTTCTCTAGTCTTTTCATACGCTCTGTCAATGAAGATATTTTTGTTTGGCTTTCGTCTAGTCGAGAACTTAAGGACAACATCACCGCCTGTGCCTAAAAACAGAAATTCTATTAAGCTATGATGATAGGACAACAGTACAATTGAACCATTTAATGGTCAATTTGGCCAAGAAATTAAGAATATTTACTTATTGATTATCCATGTTTTGGCCAAGAGATTATTTTTGGGAATTTACAACTGAAATAACGGGTTATCGAGCCAAGCATTCCAGTGGTAAATTTTAAGACTTGACTTGGCCTGCAAACGGACATTTCTCGAGTCCACTACAAAGACCAGTTTTGGTCAGCTTAACCATTAAAGGGATACTGCTTAAGTCCAACATATCACGTCTCTTTTTACCCTCACACTATAAGGGTGTGTGCGTGTGTGCGTGCATGCGTGTGTCAAGAGCTGTATCAAAACAAGAATTGCGCAGAAGTATATCTCTCGCCTGCCTACTGTGACATTTATAGGTAACCCTGTATCCAAGGTTAGTTACCACAGGTCTAATCAATCCTGAAATATAAGCTGAAAAGTTTTGCTAAACGCAGACAATGTTGAAAAAACAGTTCTGTATCAAGGTCACAGTGATCTTGACCTTTGACCTTGTGACCCCAACATCATCATGCTCCTTCCTAAGATTATACGTAATCCTGTATCCAAGTTTAGTTGCAATAGGCTTAACCAATCCTGAAATATACGCTGAGATGTTTTGCTAAACGCAAAAATGTAATGTTGAAATAGCAGAGTTCTGTATCAAGGTCACAGTGACCTTTGACCTTGTGACCCCAACATCATCATGCTGCTTTCTATCATTATAGGTAACCATGTATCCAAGTTTAGTTGTAATAGCCTTAACCAGTCGAGATGTTTTGCTAAACGCAGAACCGTAATGTTGAAGCCGCCGCCGTCGGAAAAGTGATACCTATGTCTCGCTTTCTGCTTCGAAGGCGAGACAAAAACTTCTGATCTGATTTGGGTTAAACAAATGAGCTCGTGGCGCAAGAGGATTTCTAGACTTTGGCTGTGATCCAGATTAGATCAAATTCTGCATCTGTGGATATCTCGCAAACTACTGGTTTGATTTGGCTCAAATTTTAACACACGAAAGTGGGTGATGATACACCACGAGTCCACAACTTTGGGCATGATCCAGGAATGTCTGGAAAATCTGAAATTATTTTAGTGTGACAAAAATGGAAGGGTGAGGGTCTGGAATCTCTGAGATTTAAGATAACTGCCAGAAAAATTTACCAATCGAATGCCTGTACACATGTTTGGAATTCTACCTCGAAAGGGCCATTCGGCCCAAGGTTGATCACAATTGGCTCATTAGTTAATGAGAATTCAAGTTTCATTGAAATCGGGTTATTCATTAAAGAGGAGTTGCATTTAAAACGATTTTTGGGAAATGTTTGGAAGATTCAAGTTGGCCACCAGAAAAACTGCCCTATCAAATTTCTGTATACATGACTACGACTATAGGGTCATTCCAGCCGAGTTTAATAAACATCATCCCAGCGGTTAATGAGGAGTGATATTATAACTGATTTCTATATTTGAAGCATAGGATCATTCCACACAAGTTTCATTGAAAATATGGTACTGGCTAAGGGGTAGCGTTTTAAAGGATTTCTAGAAATTTTTTGGAAAATCCAAGATGGCCCGCGAAAAATTAACCAATCAAATTACCACCATACGATCATTCCAGCCGAGTTTGAAATCACCCCAGTGGTTAACCCTTTAACACTCATATCAGCCAAAAATGGCTTCTACAGTGGTCGTGAGAAATGTCCATTTGCAGACCAAGAGAATGAAGGAAATTTCAATTTCCCTTTCTCCAAGATCTAACAATATTCTATTACTTCTGATACAAGCCATCCTGGATAGCTGGCCCTAGGACTATAGACTTAGTAAGCTCCACCGGCTCCTGGAACCGGGTACTCGGCTTCCAACTGCCAAGTACCCGTTTGCCATGAAGCTCATATTCTTTGCATAGCCACCAAACAAGAGATACCCATGGTTTGCCTCTGTGGGGCTGGGAGGCTGGGTCCGTAATAGAATGGTGAGTATTGTTAGATCTCGGAGAAAGGGAAATTGAAATTTCCTTCATTCTCCTTCGATCAATACTCACCATTCTATTACTTCTGATATACATCAGATTTAGTCAGTAACCTGGTGGGAAGGGGCAAGCCATCAATTGCTACTTTTGCCCCTGGAGAAAGAGCTGAGACGTAAACTTGATTAATGGAGACCTAAAAGGACCATCAAGTTAACGGAACCAAATCACATTCGCATCACTGCACCACCCCCCCTTTTTTCTCCTAAGAAAAGGGAGAGAACTCACAAACATGCATCTCGCCTGAAACACAAATATGCCAAGAGGGTTAACTGCTCTTTGCGTATATTAGCCTGGAAATGAGCATGAATATATAAGATGAATGAACATGATATATAGACATAATACAAAAAACTCTCAATCTTGAATTACCTCATGATATTTGGATTTCAGACGTGGAGCCACCAACCATTCACTTGTCCGGCCATCAGTGACACAATCTGGTTGACATCTTCTCGCTCGACCAAGTCTGCTTCTTAATTCTTTCTTACAAACGCCAAAAAAGGGAGAAGAGCAGTGTCGTCGTATAACTATCGTTTCAAAACAGCTAAAGCGAGTGGATTGGCGGAGTCTGACACATCCCTCATATAGTAATCCGTGAAAGAGGACTCACAGTGCCATTGTACAACAGCCATGATGTCCTCTAACGGAACACCATTGTAAAGGGCGGTCGAGGGGGCTATTCCTCTAATATTTTGTTCCCTTGCGTATTGCACCTGGTGCCCAGTCGCAATCTCATGTGTAGTCTGAATGCATTCGACTACCCAACGAGAGATAGAATCCATGGATGCGGCGCCATATGGCTTCTTATTGCAGATCCACAGATGTCTATCATTTGACCGTAATGAGTCTGTCTGTCTTTTGTACTTAGTCAAAGCACGGACTGGGCACCAGACACTGGCATCACGATCAAACCTAGTTAGTTTCAGTATAATGATCGGTTTGCTGGGATATCTCAAAGATTGATTCTTTGACATAAACTCTGCTCTTGGCAGTAGATGCAGACCCTCTCCGGAGACAATAAATCGGTCCCTCTCTGCTGAAAGTGCATGGATCTCACTGCGCCTTCTAGCTGAGGAAGCTGCCAATAGAAAAACCGCCTTTAGAGTCAAATGCTTTAGACTAGCCGAACGCAACGGTTCGAAAGGGTGTTTGGCCAGTACATTAAGCACTAAAGACAGACTCCAGGCTGGAATGACTACCGGTTGTCTCAGTCGGAGATTGCTCATTCCCTTCACCATCACATTCAACTGGGCCACCTCTGGACTATCCCTGTTGGCTAGACAAGGGATAACTGATGCCAAAGCTGACTTGTATCCATCAATTGTGACAGGAGATAGTCCTGAAAAGAACAGCTCACAGAGAGTCTGCTAATTTGCTGAATAGTGGATTGAAAGGTATCAATACCCTTTCCTTCACACCAGTCTGCAAATCTGTTAACCTTGTTGTTATATGACTTGAAGGTTGACCTCCTTCTCGCGGCTGCGATGAAATTCGCAGCTTGTCGAGAAAAACCTTCCAACGTGGAACGTCGTTTGATAACATCCACTCAGTCAATTTGAACATTTCGGGACGGTCATGTAGGAAGCGTGCCTTGGCCTGGGAGATTATGTTCGGAATCTCAGGTAACTGCACTGGATTGTCCACCAGCAGATCTAGAAGATCTGTGAACCACGCCCTGCTGGGCCAAAATGGCGCTATTAGCAGGGCCAGGCACGGTTCCTCCCTGATCTTCACCAATATCTTCGGCAGAAGAATGGTGGGTGGGTACGCGTAAGCGTGCATCCCTCTCCAGCTTATCGCCAGAGCGTCTGTATCGACGGCATTTGGATCTGGAATCGGCGATACATAAGTCATGATTTGAGTATTTTCCTTTGTGGCGAACAAGTCCACGTTGGGTTTGCCCCAATGCTCGAAGATCCTGTGAAGAACTGGCGGGTTGAGAAACCATTCTGTTGGAAGAATTCTGTCTCTGAGACAAAGCATCTGCCAGAATGTTCAATCGCCCAGGAATGTGAGCTGCTTTCAAAACAACCGAGTAATTCCTGCACCATTGAATCAAGTGCCACACTTTCATACATAGTGTGGGTGACTTGGTCCCGCCTTAGCGATTTATGTATGATACTACTGTCGAGTTGTCCGACTGTATCAATATCGCCTTGCCCCTGACTTTTGGAAGAACCTTTTCCAATGCCAGTTCCACTGCCATCATTTTCAACAGATTGATATGCAGCTGGCTCTCTTCCATGTCCATGTGCCCGAGACCTGGTGTTCTCATAGGCAGGCTCCCCCATTCCTCCAGCGACGCATCCGTGTACAAGGACAGCTGGTGGTGGGATAGGTGCAGCGAAACCCCTACTAGGAGATTCTGACGCTTTTTACACCATACAAGATGCGACATTATAGGTCTGCGCATCAGAGCAGTGTACGGGATTACCTGCTCCATGGAGACTATCATGCCCACAATCTGAAGAAACCTCCTCGCCTGAATGTGGTTTCCCAATCGAAAACTCTTGAGGATGGCTAACAGAGACACCACTCTGGGCTCTGATGGGTAAACCCTGCCCTCCTCGAGATCGAATCGCATCCCTAAATAAATGAACTGTTGAGTGGGTGTCAACTCAGATTTCTCCTTGTTGACTATCCAGCCTAGATCTGAAAGTAACTTCAGAGTCAGAGCAGTATCCACGTCTAAGCTGGCTGACGTGTCAGCTTTGATCAGCCAATCGTCTATGTAAGTGTGAAGCGTCACGTTCTCTTTTCTGAGAAATGCTGTCACCGTAAGGACCACTCTGCCGAAAACCTGTGGAGCTGTCGACAGGCCAAATGGGAGGACTACAAACTCCCACACTAGATTCTGAAACGCAAATCTCAGAAACCTGTGACAACTCCTGTTCATTGGAAGGTGGAAATATGCATCTTTCAGATCGATCGATACACACCACATTCCCTTCCTCAATCCTGCCATTACCGACCTCGGAGTTTCCATCTGAAACCGAGGCATATGGATAAACCAATTTAATGGCCTGAGACTGAGTACGGGTCTCCATCCCCCTGTGCTCTTGGGGACAAGGAACATGTTTGAATAGAAGCCTGGAATGTTCTGGTTTGCTGGTTTTATTGCTCCCTTCAGAAGCAAACCTGACACTTCGTTTTGAATGGCTTCTAACTTGTCTGGCTCCCTTGGAATGGGAGTCCAGACTGGTGCCAAAGACAGATTTTGTGGTGTAAAATCCCACCACTCCGGCATGTACCCCTGGGATAACCATCCAAGGACCAGACTGTCTGACGTCACACCTCGCCAAGCCTCGACGAAACGCATGAGCCTTCCACCCACTATAGAAGCATCGACGCCTAATGCGGGTGTCTGGCTCGCGATCCGCTCCCCCCTCTCTTGCCGAGAGAAAGTGAGAACCATTTTGGTCTTGGCTTGGCTGGTCTAACTGGCACCGCAGTTCCTGTCACACAGGTGCGGTCCAGGCAGATACGAAGGGAGCCCTCGTACCCTCAGGCACGATCCGCTCCCTTCTTTCCGCCCTTAGAGGACTTACCCTTCCCCTTCCCGCCCCTCAGGCGATCAGGAGCAACATTGGGGAGGGTAGGGGCCTCCACAACCTTCTTGGCCTTCTTCGCCGGAGGCGGCTGAGAAGACCCAGTAGAAGCAGAAGCAGCAATAGGCTTAGCTTTCGCCTTGCTTTTGTGCTTTTTCTGCTTCTTAGAAGGTTGCCCGGTTAGCGACTTGGCTACAGTCCCTAGTGCGTGCGCCAGACGCACTAGCTCTAGCTGTAGATTAACCGCCAACCAATTCTGCGCGATGTTGGCAGTGTCTTCTAAGATGGCCCACGCTTGGCCACCAATGATGCTAGGGCCAGTAAGGGGCGTCCCAAGAAGACACTCCCTAACGGCAGTAGCTGGACGCACATGGTCAAGGACCATCCGCCTCCTAGACTTCGTCACTCGCGCTTGCACCCTTGACAATGCGTCCATAGACAGCACCAGGCCGTCATTGACACAAGAAAGCGCCACAGGTGGCACAGGGTGGCCTGACCCCGCTTCAGCCCACACCGACTGAAGAAGGCGATAAGAATGATTGACAGCACTTATTGCTGCCCTCACCCCCTCATTGCATAGGGACAGGACTTCGTCATGGTGTATGTGAGACTTGTCCACCAGTGCCAGGGGCAGGGCCACCCGCTCCAGCACTCTGGACACCCAGCGGTCATCCTCGGTGACCATTGGGACAACACCATATCTGTCATATTCCCCCCGTGGGATACGACACCTCGCCCGCACCTCCCTGGAGGCCGCAGGAAGCTGGCCCTTGGTCAGGAGTTGCTTGCTATAAATAGCATCCAATAACTCCATAAACCTTGGATCCAGTCCAATAGGCTGGATCCGGGCTGCGGGCAAGATCCCTGTCCTAATTGATGCCACCGATGGACGGGGTGCATCCTCCTCGGCCGTGGTCGAAACCACAGACGGGTCCACCCTTGCTAGCCAAGCCAGAGCCTCTGACCAGTCTCCAAAGAGGACACTCCCGTGAACACGTCACCCGTTGACGTGTTCACGGCCCTACCAGCAATGGCCTCCCGGCTGGGAGGCATTGCTGATATGCCAGGAACTCTGGTACCGTACGGTTCCGCCGCCACCCCATGAAAAACACCAGTCCATAGAGTAGGTCCGCACGGAAAACTGTGCGGTCCCGTAACGGTTGAAGAACCGTGGCCATCCACGGGCGCCAATGGCACCCCATGCCTGACGGCCGAGATAGGTGAGTACCACGCCTGGCCAGCCACACCCGTCACTGTGTCGGTTGGCGGCAAACCAACCATCACGGGACCGGTGCCCGGAGTGGCCTCAACAACGGGCGGAGCCGCTGCCCTGGCTTGCGCCAAGCCAGACAGATGGAGGACGGTTCTGTCCAGGACGGAATCGACCTCCATGCTCTCCACCTGCGGCATCTCAGGCCGCAGTAATCTCTCCTCCTCGGCCTTCTCGTCTCCAGACCCTGAAGTCGTCACTAGACGACGAAACCGTGGCGTACGGCTCCCATGCCTGACGGACCGGCCACCGCTACTGGACCACCCAGAGGTGGCCGCAGAGAGACAGAACCCATCAAGCTGGAGCCCGACGTGACTGCCAGGGAGCCGTACGAGACGGCTCCCTCGGTGGCCAACCCAGAACCCTGTCCAAGGACAGTGTCCGAACCAAGCACGGGAAGAGACTGCCCTAAAACCTTTGGAAGCAGGGACGACACCAGCATAGGCAGAATGCTATGCAAGAAGCCTTGCATAGCAGGACCAAACCATGCCGGCGGTGCCGTCTCCGGTTGCAGACGTGCAACGCCCCCAAGGGCCGAAATGGACACTCCACGATTTGCTTTCAGACCGCCTGACCCCGCGTCAGACCCTGCCAAGTTCTTCTGGGCAAGGAACTTGACCATCATGTCGGACGACCACACTGCACAAATGTTACACCTACTATCAAGATTACATTTTGTAAAACGAAAACAGACATGGTCCTTGAACAGAACCCTCACGAATTTATGGCACTCGTCACATGAAGGCGGGGCTGGCGTGGCCTATAAATAAGCACAAACCTACAATAAGCAAGCGGAACGAAACAGGAATGGAAGGCAGACAATTAATTTTCAAATAATTTGATCATAAATTAAATGTTAGCCCTCCCGCACCCCACCCCGCAATGTTACAGCAAAGGTCGCATTGATTATGACGACAAGAACGCAGCGGCAAAATACACCCATAAACTGATCCTCAAGGATGTATAGCGGAACCAGGAACCATATCGCATAGCATTCAGGGTATATTTACTAATCAATATAAATCATACTCCTAACGAAGGCCAAAACGATATGTGAAGAAACAACAAAATGTAAACAAACTTCTGTAGCACACGGTAAAACCGCAGACCACACATCTAAATCAAGAATTTTGAAACCACTGATCATTGCAAACAGATCGTGATAACACGCAAAACTTGAAAATTCCAAAGTTTTTCTGGTACCAATAATGTACACAGCACCCAGAATCAGATGCGCGATTTTCTTCACATAAAAATCTGAGACAACACGGGTGTGACGTCACCCGCTCAGATCTTACTGAGAACGACGTCAGCCGATTTTTGTGTTTAAACACCGTAAAGCCAACACCTTATTTCATATCTGCCGATCGCCTGTTGAGGTTAAAGGAAGGCGATCAATCTGGCATATTTCGTTGTTAACACACGTTCCAGATTCGGGGTCGGAAATTGGAACATGCGACACAGACACAATTTTGAAGACCTAAGTCTTTTAACTATAGAATAACATGGAAATATACGACCTGGTTATCATCGGCTCCTTCCATGGTAATCCAATATAATCCTTAGGGAGCGCACAAAGCTATCACAATTCACAGAAAAAGACTTAGAAAACTTAAGACTCCAACTGCACAAAAACCATGTAGCTCTTGTTGCTATGCAAACAAGAATGAGCTTCATGACAAACGGGTACTCGGCAGTTTGGAGCCGAGTACCCGGTTCCAGGAGCCGGTGAATCTTACTAAGTCTACAGTCCTAGGACCAGCTATCCAGGATAGCTTGTATCAGAAGTAATAGAATGGTGAGTATTGATCAAAGGAGAAGAGCCTTTCTCAGAAGACTATTTTTGAAAATTTCCCACTGGAATAACTGGCTCGGTTATCGAGCCAGTCATTCCAGTAGTAATTTTCAAAAATAGTCTTCTCTTGGTCTGCAAATGGGCATTTTCTATGAGAATATTGGAATTTTCTTGAACAAATCTAAGTATTAAAGGGCTAACGAGTAGTTTTTTGGAGCAAAAGCTGACGGACGAACAGACAGTTGCCATGACTAAAGCTCACTTGGCCTTTCAGACAAGGTGAGCTGATAATTTCATGACTATATGCTACATACTTTATGCAGTTCAAAGAGAAGATACTTGGAATCAGGAAGCGTGAGATACTCCTCCATCTTCTCATCATCAATAATTTGCGCAGTGGCTGAACCCACCTGATAGCTGAAACATAAACATGATAGCTGAAACATAAACACAGCAACATAGAGATTCACAGCAAAAAATGGTCCATGTTTGGCCATGTGCTAAGGATGCCAGAAGAGACCCAGCACAGAGAGCTTTGGAATTCGCCCTACTCGGAGCCAGCAAATACAAAGCCAGGAGAAGGCGTCATTGCATAAATCTGCTAAGTGTGCTACGAGGTGACCTCAAGAAAGCAGGATTCGGTACACTCAGGGTCAAGAATGAACCTGAGGAAGCTAAGGATTTTGGCTGAGGACAAGACACGGTGGGCAAAAGCGAAGAAGGACTGATTTCAGCTGTAGGATGTTTCTACTACTACAGCCACAGATTACAATAATCATACATAGAGATTCCCGCATATAACTATAACACTGACACCACAGAAATATCAGATTCCTACACCTATTATATTTTGTATAATTAACCCTTACCACTCTGATGCCAATATTCTATTTTTTACCGTGTCAATAGTAAACTGGTGTACATTTTTCAACAATTTTGGTGGATGTTGTTGCTGTCGACGACGGCACCATCTTCCACCAAATTTGTTGAAGAATAAACACCAGCTCATCTTTTAATTTAATTTGAAAATTTTAAATCTTGACAGAGTGGTAAGAGTTAATGGTGGTCATTTTGGATGTAATGTTGCTGTGAACTGTAAATAACAACAGCTTTCAGTGACGTAGTTTTCAAAATATACACCAGACAGCATTTGCAGGGCTGCCACTGTAACGTATAAATCTTTTGCATCAGTTTAATTAGCGAAATTCATTTCATACTATAAATTTACAAAAAATATTTACTAACCGCTACAATTCAACTCCTAACTTTTTGAAAGCAAATTGCTGTACGGTTAAAGCTGCTTCTAGTCATCAGAAAATTTCAATCAATCTGTATTCAGCAAGTTTCAAAATTCAATGCTGTCATTTCTACAATTTCAGAATGATAAAAATGTAATTAATTAAATAGTAAGGACATAGAATTTGTAACACCGACGGACTATTCCAGGTTCATGACGGAGTACAAATGTATTTCTGCCAATTAAGATTGTGATGTCAACCTACATGTGACATAATTGATTATGATGTCATATATTTGACTGAAAGATCGGATTCATTCAATACGTGATAGATCAATCTAATTTGGTGTGAAATTCACATACAGCAGACATCAAAACCCATATATCACAATTTTGGCTGTCAAAATGCATCAACTAACTGATGCTCAATTTTGATTCGTGGATGGGAGCAAGGTATTTTCAAGAATCAACTTGTCTCGAATAATCCTAATCCTATTTCCAATATTTTGACCCAATCAATTCAGCGGTTGCATAGCAAGTTCCTAGTAGAGTGTGAACAGTCAGAACCAATCAGGTTCTCTAGAAGAAACATGGTTCATGTTTTGCCCGAGATGATGGTCTTGGGAGTTTTAAATCAATATACTAAGCGGTATTGGAAACGTTTAACGTTTCTAAAAATAGTGAAAAATCCAGGATGGCACCACCCAAAGTGACCAATCAGCTTCATTTGAACAAGGTTGTATCTCTATGACCCGTTCAAAACAAGAGATAAATCCAATCTGTCGATCAAGTATATAGATGATGTCATAGTCAATTACGTCACAAGTAGACGGAGGTCACAATCATAATTGACAAAAATATTCCATCGTGAAGCTGGAATAGTCTGTCAAGTGTATACATGTATTGTATGTCTTTGATGGATTTACTATTAATTAAACATTCGGTTCAAAATAAGCATCAACCGCACCCAGTCAAATTAGTTTCAAAATATTGAACAGCTTACTTGCATAGACCCCTTGAAATTAGGATTCTGAGAATTCAGGGTTCAAAGTATATAAATTGATCCCAACACTGGCAATGCATGAGTGGAGCTTATCTAGAAATGGGTGGGGCATAGCCAGAAATTGATCCCTTTATTCACTCCACATATGTGTTACGGTAACAGTTGAGGATGTTTTTTCTTTTTAGACACTTAAACAACAGCACTTGTGAGTCATTACTTCGAGCATTGTTGAAGCACCAGATATCAAGCTATGTTGGGTTTATAGGCCGTTCTTTGCTTCCTGGGAATTTTCATACCATCACTGCTTTTCAATTTGATGCATCATAATAACAACATTTATTTTTTAAAGACCATTACACGCAAGTATCAACAATCTGTACATGTACAATACAAACAAACATATCATATAATATATAACACAAAGCAGTGACACATACACATTAACTAAAATGTTGTTTAAAAATAAATGTATTTAGGTTTGATTTAAAATTGGTAAATTTAGTAAAAGATCTCAACTCAAGTGGAAGAGTGTTCCACAGTTTCGGTGCTGCTACACTCAGGGCGCGGTCACAGTACTGTTTCAACGTTTTCTTGCCATGGGATTTATAAGAGAAGGGGTCAGCTTCACGTCAACGCTACTCCTAGTGCTGTATGAAGGCTTTTGAACTTTAATGATATCAGTGAGGTAGCTAGGCGCTGACTCACCGTGGCGTATAACCTTGAAAATTATGCACAAAATTTTGAACAGAATCTGCTGTTCGACTGGGAGCCAGTAAAGCTCTTTGAGTACCGGAGTCATATCTGCATGACCAGTCTAGCAGCAGAATTCTGTATATGCTGAATTTTTTTGATCTTGTAGTCTGGAAGACCATAGAACAAGCTATTACAGTAATCTAGCTCCGATGTAACAAAACCATGCACTAATTTCTCAGTGCTGGCCCGATCCTATACGCCATAGTGAATGAGACGCCCTGTTACATACTTTCTTGATTTGTTCATCCATGAGTCCAGCCGCCTCCATCATCACCCCCAAATCACGAACGGATGCAGATGAAGAAACATACACCTCACCAACACGCACATCACATGTGGCCACCCGAAGACCCGCTTCCTTGCTGCGTGACGAGAACCAGACTACTTCTGTCTTACCGTCATTCAATGCGAGCAAATTTGCTCGCATCGAATCACGTCTCTCATCAACACAGGCCTCAATACGGCTGACTGTGGCAGCGTCCGTTTGAGAGTCACAGACGATGTACAGTTGGGAGTCGTCAGCATCATGAAATAATTAGGTTTTTAAAGAGAATCAATAATGAATTTCAAATGCAATAATAATTGGACAAGTCCCATCTAAATACAATCAGATCATCTGCTGTTTAACCCTTTTTATCGATGAATTCGCAGTATCTCAACTTTCAACGCAACCATACAGGTAGACTGTTGAATATTTTGAAATTAATTTGACTGGAAGCCATTGCTGCGTTAAGCAGCAACGTCTCCCAGCAAATTAATTCCAAAATTTTCAACAGAATAAGTTTTATATCGTAAAAAATGTACATGTGTACTTCAGGGATTTGTCGTTGAAAGAGTTAAGACCAAACGACAGTGGCCTCTTAACCATTTAACACAAATTTGAGTGTTAAAGGGTTAAAACAGGTGGCCTTGATGTTCATGAACCCTAAATTGAACAAGAAAATCTCAATATTTGATTAACCATTTAATCCTTACAGAGCAAAAGACACAAATTCATTAAGATGTACGGAACATTCTGTTGAATATTTTGAAACTAATTCAACCGGGAGCTGGTGATGTCCTGTCATTAGGCAGCAACAAACTCCACTAAAAATAGTTTCAACATATTTAACAGTGATCCTGTATATAGTTGTCTTGAAAATGTGACAATGGAATTTAAAGGGTTAATGAATGTCAATTTGTAGTCATTGCAGATTTTGAAAGATGACCACTGGCTCAGTTATTGAGTCAGACATTTTGGTGTTAAATTTTCAAAAATACATTTTTTTCTTTGCTTGCAAATGGAGAATCCACAAAACCACTGCAGATGCTTGTTTTTGTGTGATCTGTCCATTATAAGGTTAACACTTTCTTTGATAAATTACTGTGATCCTGATAGCAAGACTACATGTATACAGGAAAGCTAGCAACTTAACCCCTTAATGGTCAAGTCGGTCAAAACCGACATCTGCAGTATTCTTGAGGAATGTCCATCTGCGGGTAATGAGGAGTATTTTTTAACATTTACCACTGGAATGGCTGGCTTGATAATCAGATTTTCTTGACCAAGTTTGACCAGTAAAGAGTTAATATTTGGAAAATAATTTTAACAACTGCTGCGTCGGACAGCATCTAGGCAAATTAATTTCATAGAATATTGTCTACATAAAAGAATAGTTGTATCTGGTCTGTAAATCTGAAACAGTTACAGTAAGAGGGTAATGATATTCCTGACTATGTACAATTACATCATATACATGCCTTTACTCCAAACTATTTACTTACGTGGCAATATTTTTCACAAATAGTGTAAAAAGATCACGGACATCATCCATGTCACGTGAGGTGGTTCTATACACTCTGCCAAGCTCACGCTGACAGTTGCTGCACATTATAGGATAATATGTACTGAAAAGAAAGAGACAATCGCATGTTAGAATTAAAGTAAACATACAGTACAGGTCAGAAAAAAATAAACATTAAAAAAACAACCATGTACTGCTGAAACAGATGCTCACAATATTTAACAGAACAAATGTGTTCAAAAATTTACTAACCAACATGTTTCTGTTTTTGTTTTGGAAACAATTTAAGTTATTTCTGAGCTGTACTGTAGGGCATGTACAGTAATTATGTGATTAAATATATATGCATGGCTGTATTACAAATGTTGCCAATGCTTTGTAGCATAAAAATTCATACAAATGACACATTTTATTGTGGAATTTGGTACAAAAATATTGTGCACGTAGGTTACAAACTAAGATTTGATATCTCGTTTTCTAAAATATTTTTCCAAGAGGAATATTTTAGAAAACTTATCACTTGAATCACTGGCGAGTTAGTCTAGCGGTAGATTTTCAAAAAATATTCTTATCTTGGTCTACCAATGGGCATTGTAAAGACGGCTCCAGAAGCCTTTTTGGCCGACTTGATCACTTGTACAGGGTTAAACTTCTCGACGAAGCCGGTCAAACTAAATTTGGATTTTCACTTTTAGTTTTACACAAGTTATTGCGATTATCAGGATGGAATACATTTTAACATTACTGAGCGAAGTTTTCCTAAGCAAATGTTTCACCGGTACATATCGATTCCGGTCGTAATACATTCCAGGCCGCCGAAAAATATGTAGCAACGGTAATCAACTATATATTTCTTATCTATTGCTAGAAACTTAAAAAATTGTGATTATGCTTCCGATATTTAGGTAATACATGTACACAGAATACTTGTTTTCGAGCACAAAATTTGTCACGGAGTGCGCGAGGCGACTTCACATGAACAGAAATGGTAATGTTACCCACATTTTCGTATTTATGAAAATTCTGATTTTTAGATAACACTGTATTGTGGTAATTACCGGAGATGTATTCTATCAATGAAATGTCATTTTCTTATGTTTAGATCGCTAATGTTCAGATTCATTTGAAGAAAAACTTTCAATTTAGCATTTTATTTGTCAAATCATTTGTTAACTCCGATGCATAGCATCATTAAGCATCTAACCCACTATTTTCTCATCGGATTTACACTGATCTAAAAAAAACCATAGGATATGGGGGGGGGGGGGGGGGGGAATCGAATTTTCAATATTTATCGGGAAAATCTCATCGCTGGGTTTGGCAGTAATGTAAAAGCAATCAAACACTACAGGTAAGCTGCTGAATATTTTGAATATTATTGGGCTGGAACCTGATGCTGCCTTACTTATCAATCAATAAAGTTTGCTGCATCTGAACAGGCATGACAGGTACATGACATTGTATGCTATCGGTTAAGCATTTTACCATCCAATTTTAAATACAAATTTTAATTCTTACAGAAAATGTCCATTGCAGACTACAGGAAGATTATTTTTTAAACTTTTTAATGGTCAAGCTGGACAAATGAGGCTTCCAAACAGTGGTCTTAGACATGATAATTTACTGACCAACAAAATGTGTTTTAGACATCTTAGTAAAAAACTTGAAAATTCTTAGCTCAATTTAGTTAACTATTTTCCTCATAGCTTGCTTGGATTTCAGATCATCGTCGATTTCAATAGGTTTCTTCCCCAGACCTAATCCAACAACCCTATGAAGTTTGAAAGCAATCCAATAAGCGGTAACAGAGTTATCATCCAGAAACAAATTTTCAAGATCGCCAACAGTGGCTGGCGGCCATCTTAGATTTCAGATCATCGTAAATTTTGATAGGTTTCTTTCCCAGCCGTAGTCCAACCATCCTATGACGTTTCAAAGTGATCCAATAAACGGTAATGGAGTTATCATCTGGAAACCGCTTTTCAAGATGGCTGGACTTGGCTGGCATCCATCTTGGATTTCGATAGGTTTCTTCCGTAGACCTAGTCCAATCACCTTATGAAGTTTCAAAATGATCCAATAAACAGTTACAGAGTTATCATCCGAAAACTACTCTGCCGCCTGCCCGTCAGCCCGCCCGCCCAGCCCATGCCATTACATAATACCCTGCCAATTTTTTGTTGGGGTATAAAAATAGTCCTCCCTTAGCCTGCAAATGGACATTCACTAAGCACATATTTTGATTTTCTTGATCAAATTTGACCATTAAAGGGTTAACAATTGCTTAACCTTCTAACCATTATATTTAAATGATAGAGCAGATATGACAAATCCCATCAGATGCAAGGAATATTCTGTTGAATATATTGAAACTAATTTGAATGGGAGCTGTTGTTGATTATGGCAGCAACAGCTTCCAGTCAAATTAGTTTCAAAATACTAAACAGCTTCCCTGTCTGTGTCTTGAAACAGAAAGACTAATATTTCAAGAGTCAAAGGGTTAACAAACAGGGGCTGTATTCACGAAGGGGTCTTAAGTACGAAAACATGCGTCGATCTGACATACGTTAAAAAAAGCCTAAGTCTGTATTCAGCTACAATGTATATTAGATGAATACATAGCCGCCTCTTCGTAAATATAGGTGCAAGCAATTTAGGTGTGTGCGTATCTTAGGCACCCTTCATGAATACGGCCCCTGATGGAGCCAAAGCATGTCATGACTTAACAAGTACATAGTACTTCTACATGAGTCAGGACCTGTTCAGTGAACACTAACCTTCCTATGTCAGGGCCTTCTTTTGAGGTAACCATCTGATCATCCACTACAACAGCATTTTCACAAACCTCTGCAACATAAAAAAGATCAAGCGTACAGAGAGATATCATTCTTGGTCAAGTTCAATCAAAAATTTGCATTATGTACTGTGCATATATACATCCTTAACGAGCCGACTGCTGCAAGTCATAAGACAATAATTTCAATGCACAATAATTCTAGATCTGCTGAATATTTTGCAAACAATTTGACTGAAAGTTGTCGGTGGCTTTAGCCAGCAACAACTTTCATTCAAACTGTTTACAAAATATTCAACATACTGTAATTTTGTGTCTATATTGTACACTAATAGATAACACGCAGAAAGAAGCGCTCATGTGAGACTCAATTAACTCTAACTGTAGATGACCTCGCAACCAACATAGACTCTGGCAGCCAAACAGATGTCATCGTACTAGACGTCTCTAAGGCATTTGACAAGGTACCACAACAACCCCGCCTCGTCAAAACTCAAACACTATGGCATTTACCGCAAGACACTAAAATGGATTTGCAACTTTCTAAGCTCCAGATCACAACAAGTTCTAGTGGAAGTTGAAATGTCAGCTAGGGCTTCACGGTGTTGGAAAAATAAATACTGGTATCAATATCAATTTCTACACCAGTATACCTTTAATATCGGTATTATTGCGATGGGCAAAATAGAGTGAAGGTTGGGGATTGTGATAACATATTCAACGTATATCAGCACTCCTGAAATAGCTGTTGAACTTTACAAATTTCCACTTGTAATAAAAACAAGAAATTACATGAATCCTGATATTAATCACTAAAATATAAGTTCTGTCTTCAGTTAAAGCATATCTCAAAACTTAAAAAAATTCCAAAAAATCGGCCCTACAAATGATTAGAATTTGCCACAAAATAACACCCATTTCCGCGATCTCCGAAGAGACACCTGCGTGGAGATCGCAAGATAACCAGTGACCATCCCATCCCAAATAAACCCATCTAATGAGACTGCAAACAGCTAAACCTGCTGATATTTGACTGACAAATACCAATGTTATGAGTAAACAACGTTGGATAATGGATGCAAACAAATGTTTTACTAATTTTTCTGGATACTTGTATTGATATATGCCAGAAAAATAAATAAACATTCCACGCAAACCTGTGCTATATAGGACAAATTTGCAATGGGACGAAAACTACCAAGAATCATGGAAATCTTCACGCAGACATAGAACTTAGCCATTATACCACTTACTAAATAGACCACCATATATACTGAGAATACATAGCCCTATGGCTTGCTCCCATTACAGTAGCTTGTACTCATCAATATCTACCAACCTGCCAACATTAGAAGGGACTAAAGCTTGCAGGGATTGAGAAACTTTTCTCGTATCGTCGGTTCCTCTTTACTTGGGCCATTTGGCGGTCACTACAAACTTGTACAATTCTGGGTAATCTCTAACTAAACAGGCTGTAGTAATTGAGAAAGGAGAGAGGAGCCTCCAAACAACAAGTTGACAGATTTGGATAAATAACGAAATGCTAAGTGTGGTCGCTAAATACAGGTAAAATATAATATTCCTATAGGAAGAGAAGTCGCTTATCTGATTAGACAGATATACTATTAGATTTTGCTAAAGGAAAGCAAGCAGATTATCTGCCTAATTAGAATGTCATACCGGTCTTATGTTATATCTCAATATTTCAGTATCAGCAAAATCATATCGGTATGACTAACGGTATAGCTATGATACCGGTATTCAATATAAAATAACGGTATATTGTGAAGCCATAAATTACACAGCGTCGAAAACCTAGTGACAAACTACCAGCTACATGGTTACAAACTCGAGAAAGTCGATAGTGAGGGCTATCTAGGGCTCACATTCGCCAACAAACTTAGCTGGAACAAACATATTCAAGCAACTGCTGCTAAAGCCAGTGCATTTGTTTACAAAAATAGTTCAACTGGTCAGGAACTCTTCTTATGGTTTTCTTACGCATCCAAATCCGAATGTCAGTCCTCTGTTCTGCACTTGCTTTTATACCCTGAGCTCGCGGTCCTAGTTGCAGTTGCTCCTTGGGTGTAACCAGAATGACTCAATGAGGAAAATCGGATTTTCTACTTTCACTTTGTAACCGAAAATGTTGAATTTCTCAGAGAAAATGAAATTGGATTTAGTTGTCCATTAAGAGCAATTCGGATCAAATGTGTATGATTCGAATATCTGCTTAGCCTTACGCATTGGGCAAACTGTGTGATGCAATGGTAAGTTATACAATTTTCATTATTTTGGCTAACCAGTAACTGATTAAGTGATTTCGACGTAAAAGGAGCCGACATTGTTTTACTTTTGAGAGTAATTGAACTAAGATCCTTCTTGGCGCAGACCCATGACACCGAGTCACCAATTATCGCCTTGCATCTACCACATTGAATAACAATTGGATACTCGCTATCGCTATCATCTTCATCAGTTTGCTCTACTGGCAAATCATCTAAACCGCTGTCAGCAGCCATTAGCTAAGAAAAGAGGGTAAAGTAATCACTGATCACGTCTCCCAAGTACACCATTACAGTAGACGGGAACCAGTCTAGTTTTATAGCGAGAAACACTCACTTTAACACTCATATCAGCCTAAAACCAGACGGGACCCAGTCTATCTTTATGGTGAAAAACACTCACTTTAACACTCATATCAGCCAAAAAACTTTTTGGAAATTTACCACTGGAATGACTGGCTCGATAGAATATTGACATCAGAGTAGTTTACTTAGGTTTACTTAGGTTGTTTCTGACCGCAGGCTTTATGCCTCAATGGTCAGATCTTCTTTTCTGTTCCGGTTTCAATAGGCGCTGTATAGTCATATACTAATGGTTGGTCTTTCCAGTATCTATCTAGACGGGCCTTGAATGCATTCACAAACGGAGCTTTAACAACAAATTTAGGTAGCTTATTCAAGTTCAAGTTCAAAGTTCAAGTTCAAAGTTGCTTTCATTTCATGGGTTTTTTCTATACAATAAATATAATCTAAACAGGCAGTCCATCAAAGGCATGGCCTATTGAGTGATGGACTCCTTACACACATTACAACATTTATACATTGACATATATACGACACACAAGACAGTGGCACAGTGACAAAAGTGGTGAAAAGCTACCTTGATATGAAAGTCCAGGACTATTTCGGTTTGTTTTGTGGAGTTCGGACATAAACGTTGATATATATGTCATATATACATGTATCTAATACATGTATATGTCTTCCATTAAGCGGTGGGTGGGTAGGGCTGTCCCTTCTTTGATGTTTACATAGATATATGCCACTATGTGCACAAACATAAAACACACGACATTCAAACACATATATATGGCATTAATATTTAAATACACTCATACATATTTACTGACTTAATTAAACATATATTATACATATACTCCCTAATTACATCATTATCTCATTTTATTTAAATTTAGTTTAGAGTGGTTTATTATTATATAGGACTTTTGTATGCTACTGAGGGTGGGGTGGGGTGGGGGGCGGGGCAGGGAAGAGCTCATCACTGTAATATAAAGTTGAGATAGTTAGAGTTTGTTAAGAATCAATAGATGCGTTGATCGGATGTGGGTTATTTAGGTGTAGTAGTAGTGAAAGTAAACTGTGAAGTATGTTTGTGTTTAGACTTCTTACTTCAATTATTAGGTTAGGTTAGTTTATCTATAGTGGCTGTGGTGGTGGTGGAATGTCTTAGGCTTGTATTATTATTAATTAGCAGAGAATCTGTGACCATCAGGTATAAATATATTAATTTATTATTTGTCAATCATAGATTCCCTGGCAATCTTCTTAAAGGATTTCAGGTTTAATATGCTATCGCGTATTTTTGTACTGGTGCTGTTCCATAGTTTTGTGGCTGCTATTGTAACTCGTCCTTTTCCTATTTCTGTTCGTGTAAATTGAGTGTGTAAATTGTGTTTTGTCCTAGTGTTGTGGTTGTGGATGTCGGTGCTTAGTGTGAAATTGGAGGCTACGGATTGTGGTAATGTATTGTGGTGAAACTCCTTTACAATGGTGTACATCTGTAGTTTGCCTATGTCCTTTAGTTTTAATAGCTTTTCTGACTTGAATATATTCTGGCCCTTTGCTGGTTTAGAAAAGAGTTTTAGTGCCTTTTTCTGTAGACTTTGTAGTTTTGTTAGGTTGCTTTTGTGTGTATTCGTCCAGATAGCGTTACAGTAGGTGAGATGCGGAAGAACAAGGGTGCAGTATAGAGTTTTAATTGTAGCTGGTGTCATGTAAGGTTTTAGTCTTTGTATGACACCTATGCCTCTTGCCACCTTTGCTGTTACCATCTCAATTTGTTTAGCCCAGGTCAAATGTTTATCCAAATATACTCCCATGAATTTGGCAAATAGGGCCTCCTAAATTTCTTTTTTGTTTATGTAGATTTTTGGAATTTCATCTTTTTTTAGTTTGAGATTTGTAAATGACATATAATTCAGCGATAATTTGTTTATTGAAAACCAGTCAGTAATTTCTTCCATTTCCTTATTTGTTTTTCTGTATAAGGTGTCTATGTTGTCATCGCAGCAAAAAGCATTTGTGTCATCAGCGAACAGTATTATTGACATGTGCTTGCATATGTTAGGTAGATCATTCATGTAAAGAAGGACAGCAATGGGCCAAGAATAGATCCCTGAGGAACACCACAAGTTAATTGCCTGTTTTCAGAGCATATCTCATTATATTGTACGCATTGTGTTCTTTTACTTAGGTAGTTCTGGAACCAGGTGAGTGCACTGCCTCTTATACCATAATAGGCACGTTTTTCTAGTAAGATCTGGTGGTTGATAGTGTCGAAAGCTTTTGAAAGGTCCAAGAAGATGCCTATTATACTTTGGGTTTTTTCCAGTGATTCAATAATTTTTTCTGTCATTTCGGCTATTGCATGCATTGTTGAATGTTTCTCACGAAATCCATATTGAGATTTGTATAAAATTGGCTTTTTGTCCAGGTAATTTGTCAGTCGATTGTACATAAGGTGCTCTAGTAACTTGGAGAAAAGTGGCAGTATGGAGACTGGTCTATAGTTTGAGAAGTTAGTATAATCCTTGGCTTTATAAATTGGTGTAACACGTGCTATTTTTAGTTTTGATGGGAAAATGCCTTGTGCTAGGGATAAGTTGCAAATGTGGCTAAGTTGGATAAGGATATCCATAACACAGATTTTTGGGACTCGAACTGGAAAACAGTTTCTACGAATGTTTTGTTTTGCCCTCGTCTGAAAGATTTTCTTGTCATGTCCCCTGACATCCTCTCTCTCTGCACTACCTCTTCTCTAAGTATTAATATAGATCCTACATCTTCGTCATATACACCATGCAGCAGTTTGTATACCTCGATCATATCACCGCGGACTCTGCGGAATGCCAAGGTTGGCAGTTTCAGTCTTTTTAGTCTTTCCTCATAGCTGAGTTCCCGTAGACCAGGTATCTGTTTGGTTGCTCTTCTCTGTACGTTTTCTATGAGCGTGATCACTGATTTTTATATGGGCACCATACAGCTGTGGCATAGTCGAGATGGCTCCTTACCATTGCCTTGTATAATGGTACAAAGTTTTTCTCGTTTAGATTGATATAAGCTCTACGAATAATTCTAACCATACTGTTTGCTTTATTCACCTTCTCCGTAATGTGTCCCTCGAAGTTTAGTGATTCATCTATAATCACTCCAATGTCCTTTTCTTCTTTCGATTTTAAAATTTCATGGTTTTTCCCATCGGCTATAATATGGTAGTTACTTGCTTCTACATTTGGTTTCCCGGAGCTTATTTGGACACATCTGTCTGGGTGGAAGCGGAGAAGCCAAATGTTTGACCACTCTGCTAGCTTATTTAGGTCTGTCTGCAGTGTGGCTTTGTCATCTGCCTTTAGTATAGTCCAGAAGATCTTAGTGTCATATGCATCTGAGATTACTTGTCCAGGCAAGTCATTTATATAAATGACAAAAAGTAATGGACCTAATACACTCCCTTGCGGTATTCGACTTGTAACATACATCCAGCTCGACTCCTCACCATTTATGGGTACTTGCTGCACACGGTCTCTCAGGAAAGAGTTAACCCATCTATGAAATGGATCTGTTATCTTGAAAGCCTTCATCTTGTCCATAAGCCATCTTTATGGGACGGCATCGAAGGCTTTCTTGAAATCTAGGTAGATGGCGTCAACTGAATGGCCTAGATCAACCGCTGTTGTCCATTTGTCAAGGACGTGGAGGAGCTGTAATGTTGTCGACCTGCCACTGATAAATCCGAACTGCTTCTTACTGAAGAACTTATTTTCAGTCATGTACTTCATAATGTGGTCCCTAACTCTGCCCTCCAATACCTTGCATAGGATGCTGGTTAGGCTTACTGGTCAATAGTTCTCCGGCTGTTTCTTGTCGCCTTTCTTAAGCATGGCTGAGATCTTGGCCTTTTTCCAGACTTCCAAAACTGACTTCGATTTCAAAGAAGTTGAGTATATGCTAGCCAGTTGGATAGCAAGTGGTTCTGCTAGCTCTTTAAGGACTCTTGGATGAATGCAGTCTGGTCTTGGAGATTTACTGATGTTTAGCTTTTTCAGAGCTTTTTGTACGATTTCCTCTGTGATCTCAAGTTGCGTCATCTCTATTGATGGGTTACAGTCTTCAGGTGTTGGAGTTTCTCCTGGTGGTTCCACAGTGAACACACTCGAAAAGAAATTTGCGAGCACCTCTGCTTTCTCTCTGTCATTGGTAGTTAACGGCGATTTCTTATCTGATGGATCTATATACAAGTCTGATACTCTGTCTTTTGTGCTGCACTTTGATGTTTCCAGATGACTTTTGGATTACTCTTGGCATGTGTCGCTAAGTTTTCGTCAAATGGTTTGCGCATCTTTCTTGTAATTGTTCGCACTTTGTTTCTGAGTTTACAGTATTCTCTATATTTCTCTCCATCCTTTGTCTCCATATATCTCTTCCACATTGTGTTTTTTCCTTATGACATTTAGTGTAGCTTTGTCTAGAGGTTGGTTGCCTTTACCTGTCGCATTTGTTCGAATCTTTTTTCTCGGTATGTACTTCATCTCAAGCTCATGTAGTGTTCTTGTGAAAATAGAAAGTTTGTCATCTACTTTGTCCTGGCAGTTTTTTAATTTCTCATTCCAATCTATGGTCAGTAGTTCGTACTAGTGAAGTCTGCTTTGTCATAGAAAATTCTCTCTTTAAGTCCTTCTTTAACATCAGTATAACATGTCAGATTAAAAGACAAGGTGGCATGGTCACTTTTTCCAATTGGACTTAAATACTGTATCTCATCAACCATTTGTTCTTCATTTGTTAACACTAGGCCAATTATACTTGGCTCGGAATTAACTCGGCCTCTGGTTGCCTCATTTACATGCTGTAACAGAAAATCATCTCTCACTCCTTCAACAAATCTTGATTCTTCACCTGTTTTTGCATTCCAACCTTCCCATTTAATTCCTGGGTAGTTGAAATCACCCATCAGCAATACATGGCTGTGTTCTCATTTAAGGGTCAAGGTCTTAAATTTAACGGTTAATTTTAAAGGAGACTTGATTAAGCAACAACAGTCAAATCATTCAAAAACAAACTAGAAATCAACTTCAAGGAAAGAACTTTTGAATTAGAATGAACAAGCCATACTATACCCACCACCACTCCCCGTCCCCTCCCCATGTGTGTTATATAATACTTTCTACTAAATGCGACGTTTATCCTGATATCTAAACTGTCGCTGTTGTCTGTATTGTTACTGTTCTGTCTATATATGTAAGGTGCCCAAACTATAGTTAGTGCTTTTGGAAGACAACCTGGACTCAATTATGTAAAAACATGTTACTGTCAAATAAATAATCTTTGATTTGATTTGATTTGGTTTACTACAGCAAAAACACTGAGGCAATAACAAGCCAATGGCACGTGCCTCGTAAAATGATGATGATGATCGGTCATTCAAGTGGTACATTTTCAAAAATAGTCTTCTCTTGGTCTGCAAATGGACATTTTCCGTTACAAATTGAACTTTTCTTTAACAAATTCGAGGGTTAAAGGGTTAAATGACCGCCATTGTTTGGTTGGCTGGTTGGCTGCAGCTGGTTGGTTGGAAATCCCTCTTGAACTGGGGCTCTACTGATGCATAGTGACGGCTTGGTCCTTGCAGATAATCCTAGAACGAATTTGGTGGCACTCAAATATGTATCTTCTGCTTAATACCAAGTACACTGAGAACAATTATTTTTGACAGCAGACAACATCACACAGCACATGAACAATGGTGTGCAAGTCCACATGGAGATTTAGATGTCATCATCATCACCATCATCATCATTTTACGAGGCATAAGTCATTGGCTTGTTATTGCTTCAGTGTTTTTGTTATAGTAGGGTTTGCTCAGTCCAATTGAAAAGATCGTTCTCTGAAGTGGATATCTAGTTTTACTGTTGTTGCTTAACTAAGTCTCCTCGAAACCGTCAGTGTATCAGTATCATCTCTATCTGCGCCTAGCATTTATTTGCATGCTGACTTGTGAATGCCATGGTTGATCTTATTGTTGTTGTTTTAATCTTCTGTGTTCATCGCTATCCGAGTCTCCTCCTCTACACCAGTGTCTCTTCATGCAACCACAAAGTGCGGATGTAGAAGCAGAGATGTATCTATCGGTAATTGGAACCGCCACTGAGCATGCTCTTATCCATGCACACGCTTCTTCAAGATCAGTCGACTGTGTTGGCAGAATTTCAGTATGACGTGATGGGCTTGTATACTTATAACCTGTTCAGTCAAATTTGAATGTTCTTTCTTTGAAGTAGATATCTAGTTTATTCTTGAATGATTCGACTGATGTTGCTTCGACTATTGTAGCTGGCAGTGAATTCCACTGTGGTACCACTCTATTGGTAAAAAAGTGCTGCGTTTTATGTTGACCTTGAACTTATGGCCTCTGGTCTGTGTAAAACTGGATGTCTAGAAAAAGTAGTCATTGTCAATGTTATATAGATCCTTGATGAGCTTGAATGTTTCAATCAAATCTCCTCGAAACCGTCTAGATTTCAGATTTAATGCTTCCAGTCTTTTCGTGTAGCTATTCTCTCGGGTTTGCGGGACAAGTTTGTTTGCTCAGCGTTGAACTCTTTCCAATAGTTGTGATTGTCTTTTCAGTCTTGGCGACCATGCCGAGTTGCAATATTCTAGAATAGGTCTCACTTGAGACTTGTACAAGAGTGTGAATGTTGATGACTCCATATTAGTACAGGTTCTTTTGATTAGTCCTATTGTGCTGTTTGCCTTGAACACGATATTACTTATATGTATATCAAGAGAGGTATCTATTAATATGCACTCCTAGGTCTTTCGATCTCTGATGTTGATACAGGGTGCATATCGATTGTATCTGTCATATAGTATATAATTTGTGGGTTATTCCTGCTAAAATGTAGAACATGCGTTTTATCCGTGTTGAAGGATAGGTGCCATGTCTGCGACCACCTACATACTTTGTCTATGTTATCCTGAGTATTACTAGTTGCTGGGTTGCCATATATTTTTGTGTCATCTGCAAATATTTTGCAGTAACAGTTTAGTAGGTCTGGTAGATCATTTACATATATCAGAAAGAGTGTAGGTCCCAGGCACTTCCTTCGGGTACACCGCTGGTCACCTCTATCCAGTCTGGTGTCACATTATTGATCCTTACTCTCCAGCCTCTATTACCTAGGTAGTTTCCTATCCATTTTACTAGATTGTCACCAATACCATAGCTTCTTAATTTTGTTTGGAGTCATTTGGGGTGGTACAGTATCAAATGCTTTTGAAAAGTCTAAATATACTGCATCGACAGGTTCATTTGAATCAAGTTTGGCTGTTATATCTTCAAGGTACTCTAGTAGTTGGGTTTTACATGATATAGTATGTCGGAATCCATACAGACACTTGGTGAATAGATTGGCTGTTTCCAGAAAATCTATGACGCTGCCCCTTATAAATGACTCTAGGGCGTTACACAATGTACAGGTAAGACTGATTGGCCTATAGTTGCTTGGGTTGGTTTTGGAGCCTTTTTGTGTATGCAACATACATTCCATTTTCCAGGTTGTCAGATAATTCACCTTCTTCTAGAGACTTGTTAAAAATTATGCATAGCGGTGCACTAATTTCTTTAGCAGCTTCCTTTAATATTCTCACTGGTATTTCATCCAGGCCATAATTGCTTTTATTGGCATTGAGTGCTTTCAGTTTATTTTCGATTGCGATAGGTGTTATTATTTTATCCTTTAATACAATACCATTTCTTCTGGGGCAAATGATTGGTGTAGAATGCAGGTTTTCTGATATGAACATACTTGAGAAGTTGCTAAGAATGTTAGCTTTTTCTTTATCATCCTAATGCCATTAGCTGGGTTACGTAGATTGCTAATTGATTCACGGAGAACTGTTTTCCTTTTGACATAGTTCCAAAAAGCTTTTTTGCCTTTACCTGCCACTTTACGTTCAGATGTCTGTTTCGCTTTTCTGATGTCCACTGTCAGTTTGTTTCTGGATAATTAGTAAAGAGCATAGTCTGTGGTTCCTTTGTTTCATTATTTTGTGTGTGCACGATTATTACTTGTGAGTGCTTGTGTTGTGGTCAGATCGAGCCAGAGATGTTTCTTCTTACCATGTTGTTTTGATCTAAGAATATACTGCTCTTTTGTTGTGATCAAGGTTTGTGTGTAGGAAATTCGAAGCTTCTGATGGATTTAGTTCGGGCAGATGATTCCAATCAGTCATTTCTAAGTCTGTTCTCATTTCAGTATACATTCCTTAAGTTTGTTCAACAGAGGTTTTGGCTTAATTGTTTGTTTGCTTGTGTTTAGGATGTCAGGATGCAGTGATATCTGTAAAACGTCATGGTTACTTTTACCTAGTGGAGATAGATGGACTATTTCGTGGATACTATTTTGATTGTTTGTTAAAACTAGGTCCAACAGATTTGAAGTCAGATTTATTCTATGCCATGTCGCATTAGTAACTGGTTGCTGTAGGAAAATATCCCTGGCTGTATTAAGAAATGCATTTTCTTGATTTGACGAAGGTACCAGTGATTTCGACATTGTTTAACAGATTAAACAGATTGTTATTATTTGGGTTGTCAGAGTTTGGGCTTCTGTAGATGCAACCAACAATCCTTTTCTTTTGCTGTGTCATCTATGTACTCCATACCGATTCGTTAAACTTGTGATTATTTTAGTGTCACAGTTTTGGGCATTTAATGATTCGTGGGTATAGATAATGACCCCTCTTGATAGATTACTATTCAGCGAGAGGTTATACTCATCAATCTGCAGTTCACTAATGTTTATGGTTGTATTTTTTCGCTAAAACTTGATGTTTGGTAAACCGTGATTAGTATCATGGTAGGACGAATCTTGTGCACAAGTGTTTCAAGTTCAGCTTTTTTTATATTACTTAGACTATCTGCATTAGTGTATATACATGTATTGGTTACTGTTTTAGAATTTGTACTGTCACTTATTTGAGAATGCTTTGATAATGGCCCTGTGTTGGTATCTGTACACTCACCAGTTAGTGTTTGTGCATGCACCTGTTTCTTATGACAGGCTTGTTTGTGTTTTTGTTTTGTTCTGTTTTGTTCTTTTCGTGTCTACCTTGTTGCATAAATGTGTTGGTTATTATATTTTCATCATGATTGATAGGGTATGCCAGTGGTTCTTTGCTAGGTATGCCTAAATGTCATGGTCCAGTACTGTGTATCGGTTTGACAGATGAGCATCTATTCTGTGATTCTTGGCCTGATTTGTAGCTTTGCCCATCTTCTCCATTGTGCTGCTTGGAGTGAATCCAGTGATTCTGTGGCAGTGTTCATTACAGTGTGGCGATAATAGCTGATATTTTCTGACAATAGGCAGAGGCCTTCATGATTAGGATGCCATATGTTGGTTTGCTAATTGTATCCATATAGGTATGTTCCATTTTTTTTCTAGCTCTGTAGCTGTTGGCCTTTGCGATCTGGGTCATTGCGGCTTTCTGTTTCTGATTGTCTCCTGGAGTTTTTATTTCACTGGTTGCTTGGTGTTGTGTGGTATTATAGTTGTGCTCTTTGTTTTGGATGGGTGGTGGTGTACCTTGATTGATCGTTTGTTCTGAATCCATTCTATGTTGGTTAGGACTGTTGATCTCCATAAACTTTGCAAGTTGCAGGGCATGTACTTGTGTTTGGAGTGCATGGTGGTCTTTTTGTATTGCTTGTAGTACCTCTAAAAGAATATAATTGGATGGATGCGGAGCCAGGTCTGTAGGTTCTTCCATGATGGTTGGCATCACTGAGTATACCGTCGCTGGCAGTCCTTGCTGAGCTTCTGCTGTCCTCCGTCTCTTCGGATGTATGGTTTAAGTCACGGGTATGGTGTGCAGTAAGTCCTGTAGCATTTTCCTTGGGTACTGTATCTGTGAAGTTATCTGGTAGGTCTTCAGTGTTGCTGTTGACTGGTGTTTCTGTGCTGTCAGCCTCCAGTATTGGGTTGCCTGTTGGTTCCATCGCTTTGTCGCTATCAGGTGTGTTTATCTGGATTTGCGGTGGAGTTGACGGATAAACTTCATACACACTATTGTTCTGTTTCAAGTGCCATGCCTGAAATTCTGTTATGTGGTCAGAGATGATTGCACACCCAGAGCACGTATATATTCGATTTAACGATGTCAAGACAACAAGCATATAAAGCGGTAGGAGTATACAGCTGCAATGCTTCCAGCACTTAGTCAAATCATCATATCGTGTAGCAATCATCGGCTGCCTTACAACTGCATTTTGTCTGTCCTGCTGATCTGTCAGTGGTTTCATTTGAACTGATAAATTCCAAATTTACAGTTGTGCCAGCTTTACTCATGCCTGTATCCACTGAATCTACACTATCACTGCATCTAGGTGGACATGTCATGGGGACTTCAGTCTGTTCTTGGGGTTTAAAGTCATTGCTCCGCTCTGTGGGAACCTTGCTGCTTTTCTTGCTAGTGCTGCGAAATGTGCATCTTATGTGAGACATTATGTCTTATATCTTATATAAATGGCAGATTTCGCAAAAGCATTTGGCAAAGTCGCATAACAAAGACTCTTGTAATGTGGTATCCACGGTGACATCCAAAAATGGATTGACGCATTCCTTATTGGCTGTCAGCAGCAAGTAGTTTTGAATGATGCAACATCAGCACCATCCAACATGATATCGGGAGTACCTCCAGGGGACCGTCCTAGGTACCACCCTTTTCTTGATATACATAAATGATCCAACTGAGAAGCTTCACTCAACCGTGTGTCTGCTTGCTGACGATTGTCTATTGTACGATATATTACATCTGTCGATGACCACCACCTACTACAAGATCTTAGCACTTTAGTAGCATGGAGCCACACATGGCAGATGAAATTCAACATGGAGAAATGTGTCATTATGAAAATAAGCAACACGACCATAAGAACAGAAGCAGATTACACAATGGAGTCAGGTATTAAATGTAGCTCAACATCATCCATATCTGGAGTAGAGCTAACTGATACGGTGAAATTCAACCATCATATAAACACCATCACAAACAAAGCATCCAGTGTTTTGGGATTCATCAGAAGAAATTTGAAGCGATGCCCAATGAAGATCAAAGAGCAAGCATATATCAGCATAGTATGAGCAAAGTTCGAATGTGCCTCACAATATGGAACCCACAGCAGATAACTTAGATCAAGCAAATAGAGCAGGTCCAAAGAAACGTGGCACACTATGTACTGAACCAGCCATACACCAGACAAGCTGGCAGCATTACACTGTTACTAAAATTACACTGTTTCTAAGCACATCCCTGGCTCTTGTAGGTGGATCCTCTAGTTGTGGTAGCCCATACTTTTGCAGGGTCTGTTTGATATATGTCATATATCTATGACGAAATGATCTTTGCTAATCAAAGATGTCATCAACATATGTTGGGCTACTAAGGTTCACATGCCCAATGCTGTATCGTATACCAGAATCTTCAATTACTCTTAGTGTGCTATTTGTGTAAATCTTAGAGATCGGCTGATAATGGGCTACCCTGCCTTGCCCCTAGTTTAGGTCGAAGTTGTTGGCCTAGTTGTGTAATAGAATTTATACAAAGTCATAATAGTAATATCGACACAATATACTTTGATTTCCAACAAAAGCTTTCGACACTGTCCCACACAACACTCCAAGCAAAAATCCGTAACTATGGGATCTCTGGCAAGGTATCAAGCTGGATCTAGGATTTCCCAGACAAGAGAAAACAAAGAATTGTTGTAAACGACACAACTTCAATATTTCAATTATCAGATAAGATTTGTTTACGTGCACAAGGCACACAGGACATGGGATACCACATCAGATATTTTCAGAATTGCAGGACAATTTGGGTGTGCAGGATTAAGTTAATGAACTGAAGATGGGGGGGGGGGGTGTCTGCGTAGCTTAGTGGTCTAGAGCGATCACCTCTGCGGTGAGATTCGAATCAAAATGTTCCAGGTTCGATCCCGCCCTGAGGCATGTGTATATATGTAAAAACCTGTGCAGTCTTATGCCCTTCGAAGGGCGCATAAAGCCATTGGTCACATCTCATCAAATGTCTGTGCAATGGGGGGGGGACGTAAAAGAACTCACTTACCAGCAGTGGTGTGGCGGCCGTTGCCACCCTTGCTACGGGGGTGGTGTGATAGTTGGTATACCACTTGGCAGTGACCCTCGCAGCAACTGTGGTGGCCACTGCCCTGACGGTTGGACAGCGGCGCATTACCAGGACGCTCGCTATAGCCTATTGATGAATCAGTCAGTAAAGCTCTGGAGGATGAACAGGTCAGTGATGAAGAGTACCACCATATCTTAAAGCGCCAAACCCTGTATCACACCAAAAATCTTAGTGGGCCTACAATTTCACAAAGGCTCCAGTGGACGTGTTAACGTGGATGTGTTTAAAATGAGATGCCGCGACAAGGCTGCATCATAGGATTATATGGTGCCAACTAGTCTGCAGTGTACACAGCAGGTTTAAGGTGACTAGCATAAATGGGCTTCCCAGTGAACCTTACAACAGTGTTATGTCGCAGTGAACCTCATCCAGTCAACTGCTCCTACTGGGTACTTGAATGACCAGCGACGTGTCAACCTGCACCAGCTTCACTATCAATCCATGACCGCTGACCAATCTCACGGTGACCATCAAACAGGCAAAATCAGCCCACACATGGCTGGTCGGTCCAAACCTCTCATTCTGGAACCAATAGCTGAACTTCACTGCGTGGTGTTCCATGACAGGATGGGGAGTCGGAGTTGGCTTGCTTCATTCCTATTATGACACTTCCGAACCTGTGCTCATTGCCAGCTGTTTCAGGTTTCAGGTGTACTACACAGTGAAAGCAAATGCCCCATCAGCTGGGTCTAAGCCTGCCTGATATGAATGACTTTAACCCATAGCTCAATAGTTACAGCCTCTCAGCAACCAGTAGATTTGAGCGAGATTTCAATGTCCACTCAGACTATCGCTTCCATGGTAGATACAACAGTAGTCTAGGCGTCATGAACGGTGACACGAGGAGACTACTCAGGTTTCCCCTATCAAACACCCTGAAAAATCAGCTACCAGCTGACTTGCGAACGGGTCTGATGAGGTAGTCCTGGTAGTTCTCGGGGAATGACAAAAATGTGGCAATGTTATTCTCAATCCTGTTTCGACCTCTGATTGAAGATGTGCTCAATGACTTCCTTCTGACCCTCGGCCCACCCCTCATGAGCACCTGTGGCACGTTCAACCTTGTGGCTCTCAGTTACGTTGGCACTGATCTCCTCTCAGAAGTAATCAGTGGCTCCTACCTGTAGGGCATCCATGTGGCGTCCATAATCAATGTGGTCGAATACACCGGCCCACTTCCATACTGTTAGATCATTGGGATCAACCCTCTCCTTCTTGAGACCTACAATAACAGGACACTCTTGGTCTGATTGAAGGGTAGGCTGCGCGCCCTGCCCTGGGCACTGTCAAACTTCTTGTATAGTATTATTGGAAACAGTTCATTTGTACTATGAACCGGTGTAAGCTGTTCCATGGAAGCAAGTTCAAGATCGAGCGCTCCACAGTGAAGTATGTAACGCTCCCATAGGTTGTGAGCATGTAGGAACTTCTTCAGAGTAACTCGACCCTGGACACCACGTACATGAATAATGAGTACCGAGTCCTGGCTCGACTGGCTCAAGGACTTGTTGACAGTGCTGTGTAGCATGTGTTCTACCAGGTAGAGGTCACTAAATGCAACACTGTTAGTATAGATGTCTTCAGTCTGGACAATCGTGAGGAGGCTGCCTGTGTCTGTACAGTAGGTCAACCTTGGTGCCATATGGAGGCTTGGGCTCATTGTAGTAAAGGTCATACAAGAGGTTCTTCGAGAGATCCAGGATGGACATACCGACATATACCGGCCGTTGGTGGCCTGTTTTCGCAGCTGTGTTTCGAGTCTGATGTAGCACTCCATCTATGGGGACTGACCAAAGCTTAGAACCCTGTGTCTTGAGCCTCACCACCCCCACCCCACCCCCCCCCCCCCCCAATTTAGGTAGAGATTGATGTTGCGGCAGTTTAGCACATAGAGCTCCTTGTTCCGAAGGTTAGGTATCAGTTTTTCCGGCCTGCAGCCGGTGCTGGAGCCAGCCCCTGTGGTATGATACTCTGAGAGCCACTCTTCATCCACCTTCATCCACTCTGATGCTAGCGGTGTGTGTGCGTGCGTGCGTGCCTGTGAGTGATAGAGCTCTTGTGGGTACTCAAGGTCCACCTCCAGGATTTAACCCTTGTCAGCATCGCCGGGGTACTGTTGAATCTCTGCGGTGGTGTCATCCTCTACCCACTCAAACCCCAGAACTCAGCTGCACAGGTAGTTCTGGATCGCATATTGAGTCCTCACAAAGTTCTCCATCAATTTCTCCATGCCCCGCAGCCTGGCGCCTGGGCTTCTTATGCTTCCTTCATGGGCCATGGCTGGGCTTCTTGTCCAAAGCGGGCTCTCCATGTAGTCAGTTTCGGCTTCTTGGTCAGGGTGGGCGTTTGATGTGGAGGCAGAATGGGCCTCTTGGGCTCTCTGCATAGAGCTGGTTTCTTCTCACTACTGGGAGCCGGAGCGGGCTGTCGACATGACTCTTGTCTCCAATTCATCCTTTCAACCTTGGCAAGGGTTGCTAGTTTGGAGTGTTTGTTGGTTCATTTTACATGCCACATCAGAATATACATGATTTGGCTGTACTTGATAAATCCCTAAGCATCTTGTTAAAGCATAAAACCATCAAGTTTTTCTCTATGATAATTTTAATTGCCTTGACATCAGCCATGAAACATGATGTCAGGGCGTATTGGTTGAACAGCGAGAGCTAGTACCTCTCGATATCCACCAGCAGCAACACCTTTATTAGAATGGTTAGATGACATTGATAATCACCGGGCACTCAACTTTTACTGCTGGCTCAAAGTAGCTGCTCATGGATAACAAAGGCAGCAGTCACACGCTCGTAAACCATTTCATTTAGTGGGCCAAATGTAGTAAAGGGATTAGCTGAAGTCGGAGATGTTGGTTATCCTCTGGAATTCTTCCTGTGCTGTCCCACCAGACAGGAATAGCACTGGATCATATGCAGCGAAAGGGCTCACCCTCAGCAACTGGTGGTCCACATTTCTATATTGAAGAGTCAGGAGAAAAAATTCGGGGAAATGCTACTGGCCAACACACTGGAGAAGCAAGACAGTTGAATCTCTTGCAAAGGAATGCAGAGGATTGAATAACAAGAAAATTCCATTAACAGAACTACACGAAGAAAGTATGGACATAGCCTGCATTAAAGAAACCAATCGCAATGACAATCATAGGTTCACACTCAGAGGCAATTAGACATTCCAACTGGACCGTAAGGAATACCACAAAGGAAGAGTTCTTATACTGGTACGAAGTTTTATAGCAGGAACTGCAGGTCAACAATAGCAGAGACCTAGCTGAACTCACTGGTGTTGATATTATAGTCGAAGAACAGCAACTTTGTATGTAGAACCTTTAATGGCCTCATGGTAAGCATTTGTTTGTTTAGATAATATGGCAATCCCAGACATAAACTGTCTCGCCTCTGGGAATTTTAATAGACACTCTTAAGCGTGGGGTTACTTACAAACAGACAGAACAGAAGAGGTTGAAGACTGACAGATTTATAAGTCTCCAGGTGCTCAATGAACCTGACAATCCAACAAAACTTTATTCACATAGATGGAAAACTACCTCATCACCAGATCTGACATTTGCCAGCAACAACCTGCTCATCTGTACAGTTAAGACCCGTCTTAAATCAGTTAGGAAGGAGTGATCATAGACCAGTTAAACTTTCAATCATTCTAAACTACAGATCTAAAGTAAACGGCCAGGCGTGGTGGAACTATAGAAAAGCTAACTGGGAGAGATTTACTGAAATAATGGACACATACATCAATCTTCAGCATCATGAAAAGAATGTTGATAAGACGGTAAAAGAGTTCAATCAAACACTACTAAAAGCTGCAAAAAACATTTCCAGAGGAGCGAGATAAAATGAAATTGCAATGAACTATCTGGATTTAGAAAGTAGCCAGATCTACAGAGGATCAAATTATATACTCAGCTCAGAGAATAGAACACTTTGAAGATACAGCACAATAGAAATATGGACTAAAATGGCTGATTAACATCAATTAGAAGACGACTGCATATGCGGTCTTCATCCTCTCCAATAAAATCAAGGCAGTAAAACTTCAGCAGAATGGACAATTATTACTAGAGAATGAAACTCCAACATACATTGTGGTCAAATTTGAATGGCAGGTAATATGGAAAGAGCAGATTGACAGGAGTCATGTGAATGCCAAGCTGAGGTTAGTAATGAAGAAACTTGCGGGTAGTCAGTCGGGTGCTGACATGGAAGTTCTGAAGAAGGTTTTTGTTTGGAGAATCAGACCTGCTGCTGAATATCAGATTCACTGCATGGTGGAACTGTCTCTAAATCCAACTTTGACAAAATCAAGAGAATACAGATTCAATAAGGTCAACCACCATAACAGAAATGAAATAATAAGAGAAGTTCAAAAGACTGCAAGATCATCCAACAATAAGCGAATGCAACAACCATAGAAAAGAAGAATGAAATGTCTAAAATTTAAATGTGCTTGTCAAAACTACTGAAAGAACTCCTAGAAACACAAGATCGTTAAACGTCACCATTGTTAACATATAGCACAATCCATGCACACACTGAACAGAAAGATCTAGGCGACAGTTTCCTGGGTGATTAGAAAAGGCTTTCATGACAGACGAGGTTCTACAAGAGACCTTTAGCACATTGGGATGAGCAATATTCAGAGTAGATGGACACAAAACAAAACTCAGCACAGAACTTGGTGCATCTTTATTGGATTCAGTCTGCCAATCCTTAATTGACATCTTTGTTGAATTTAGCATCGATCAGCTAGTATTATTCCAAACAACGGGAAGGAATCACTTCAGATTTAATCGCAAGAATATTACTTGGTCAATTAAGTAACATTCACTCAACAGACAAATTCAGCAACCACGATGATGTTATGGAAACCCTTGTCTGCAACATTTCTGAGAAAAGGAAACCATGTAGATAGCTTTTCAATATTCTGAAGGAGACTATGGCACCATCCATACATATACATTGGAATTTGCACGAATATAGATCTTCAATGATCATGTGAATAGCTGTAATATCTAATCCAACTGGCAACTGAGTAAGAATATTCTAAATGAAACTACCAGAAGAAATGTACCCAGTAAGCTATCTCACTCCCAACAATCATTACCATGGATAAACAACAAGGGCGTATGATTAGATGCAGGGACAAAATACGAAGTCAGTTTAAAAGGACTGGCTGCCTATGCCTAAAAAGATAGTTGGAAAGATCTGCGAAAGCACATTAAGAAAGGAGTTCTGGATTCCCACATCAGCTATGTTAACAATTTGCTTGATGACATTAAAGCTGACTTGAAACACTTTTGTAAGTATATTAACAACAAAAATTCTGACAAACATGGAATTCCGCCACTCAAAACAAATGAAATTCTCACGGATACCGACCTCAGCAAAGCTGAAGCACTTAACAGCTAATTTACTACTGTGTTCACTGAAACAACCTTTAGTGAAATATCATACTCAATTCCTAAAGCAAAATGGAAAACATTATCAGCCTACATGGAATTAAGAGACTATTAAATGGTTTGAAAACAGCAAAGGCCATAGAGCCAGACGAAATACATCTGCGAATACTCAAGGAACTGTCAGACATACTAGCACATCTTTCCCAACATTCTTTAGAGAAAGGAGTTATCCCAACTGAATGGAAATCGGCAAACATCTGTATGCAAAACAAAAAAGCGATCAGTCCTTACGAAGCAACTATAGACAGGTGTCCCTGACATCCATTTTCTGTAAGATGTTGGAACACATTTTAATGAGCCATTTTGAACAGAATAACATCCTAACACAGAGCCTTCCCTAAATTTCATAGTTGTGAAACTGAACTAATTAATGGCATAATCAATGATTGGATTTCATCGATTGATAAAGGGACACGTTTTCTTGACTTTGAGGTCTTCGATACTGTTCCACATGAACATTTGAAATCTAAATTGCACAAATATGGTATGTCAAAAACATACTAAACTGGATCGAATCATTCTTAAACGTTCACAAACAATGTAGTAGTCAATGGTGCTAAATCAAACGTTGTGTTTGGTATACCTCAAGGAACAGTTCCAGGGGCTTTACTCTGTTCAGTCCACATAAATGATATAGTTCATCACATTTCCTCAGAGATCTGCTATTCGCTGATGATTGTGCATGATACCAGGAAATTGACGACCCTAAGGACTGCGAAGACATCCAACAAGACATACACATGTTAGCTAACTGGGCTACCACTTGGAGAATGCGCTTCCAACTAGCAAATGCAACATGAGTCTTGCCAGAAAAAAGACAAACCATCAAATGTGACTACATCCTAAAAGAAACCAGTCTAAGTTTTGTTTAAACAGTACAGTATTTGGGCATCAACATCACAAATGACTTAAACTGTAACAAACATGTAATTGAGATTTGCAGCAACTGGACCAGGGACTATTGCGGCGAAATTTATCATTCTGTTCACAAGAAATCTTACTTCAAGCATACATGGGACTGATTAGACCAGTTTTGGAATATGCAGTACAGTTTGAGATCCTCATCCAACAAGTCTTTAGGACAAATCAGAAAAGGTACAAAAGAGGTGCACCTCAAACTATTGCTATCAACAAGGCAGTATGACAAATAGTATTGAAACCCTAAGTCTCCCACCATTGTCAGACAGAAGGGTAGAAAACCGCCATATTCTGTTCTACAGCAATTGGCAAATATATCAATAAAGTCTACAGACCCAAATTCGTTAAACCAAAAATATGCACACCAGCCACCTCAATTAAATTTATACGAAAACCGACGTCTTTATATTCAGCTTTATTCCCAGTATGATAAGGGATTGACACCCGTTCAGAAAACTCTAAAAATCCTACTAAGAAATTTACAGAATTAATCAGAGTCAAAAACATCTAACATGTTTTTATTTGCACAGTTATTTACTGTGACTGAACAAGTTTTTGTTTCATAGTTATATGCATCATGAACCCAATGACAACAACTGTAATGTAGATACTATTTACCTTATCAGAGCGTATTCACAACTGAACTCTCTGTCACTTAGAATGAGTTCTTTTATGCAACCGCTTCCGCCACCTCCGCCCCCACCCAGACACCACACAAGACGGGACTGATGGTTTTATGCAACCCCCTCCGAAGGATGGGGGGGGGGGGGGACTGTTCAGGTTGTTATACCTGTTGACATGTCCGAGTGCGGGATTGAACCTCTAATCCAGTGGCAGTTCGCAGATATAAACAAAAAAGTTGAGCTAAACGGAAAATGTTAATGTTAAAAACACAGTCTTTAACAAGGTCAGTGACCTTAACCTTTGACCCCAAAGTGTGATGCCTGGTCATTAAAACGACGCGTCTGTCTAAGCTTGGGTGCACTATGATTAACCAAACATGAGATATAAGCAGAAAGAGTGAGCTAACCGCAAATTGGACAATGAAGCCGCCGACGGATAACATACAGGGTATCACAATAGCTCATTTTACCTTTAAGTCTAGTTAAAACTTCATTAGTTCCCATGATTCTGGGAGGATGAATATATTTGACGACAATATTACACCACATTATCATTATTGCTATTATAGATACACACCAATTCAAAACATTTTATAGACAGGTTCAGTTTCCTATTTCATCCGCTTTCACTCGTATTGTTGTACATGATAATACATCTTTCTCTAACTCTGAAGCCACAGATCCTGTATCAGTCATTAAGTATAAGTCATCATTGAAATACCAATACTACAGTGCAGTCCTGGCTCATAAGATTACAAATGTATCTCTGGCATATCACGAGGCACATGCTTGTATCATGGTTGATTGCCAATGATCATACACTTGACGAGAAGAGGCAAATCAATCACAAATTTGCAGTGCAATAGACAAGCTGGCAAGTCAACTTGATAATGATAAAGAGCAATCTCCTGAAAGAATTTAATGAAGAGCACAAAGAAAAGAAAGACTTGGCTTTGTACTGTGAATGGCATACATCAGAATGGGCAAAAGCTTAGTTTTGTGTGGTACGACTTTCTTATTAATTCATGGGTAAATTGACAACTGGATAGCCGATAATACTTTTCATGCACTTAATTGATGAGCTAGGCATTTGCCCGAAACAAATGAGAAAATGTGGCGATTCTGTGTATGACGTTTGTGATCTTGAAACGACCTACAAGGCCAATGGGTAACCCATTTTTGGTTTAAGTACACACACACACACACACACACACACACACACACACACACACACACACACACACACACTCACACACACACACACACACACACACACAGGCCTGTCCAAATTGAAAATGTGACCCATTTTTGGTTTAAGTACAAACACACACACACACACACACACACACACACACACACACACACACACACACACACACACACACACACACACACACACACACACACACACACACACACACACACACACACACACACACACACACACACCACACACAGGCCTGTCCAAATTGAAAATGTGCGTAACCCATTTTTGGTTTAAGCAAATTTGTTTTAGGTATCCCGTTCTGTTTTATGTAACCATTTTTCATGTATTTATGTACAACATGAAAGGAATTGCAGGAATGGAAAACAGGTTGTGTCAAAAAAATTTGCGTAACCTTTGCGCGAACGAAAAATGGGTTATGCCAATTTGGACAGGCCTGACACACACACGCACGCGCGCGCATGCACACACACAGATGCATGCACGCACGTATGTGCGTATGTACCCCAGAACACATGTGGCTGTAGCACAGGTCAGCATCTTATTTCCAACTCAGACACTTGCTTCCTTATAATTAAGCTCTTCAGTGGGAAAGTTCCTGACCAAGCGAGGGCTCGTGCTTATTACTGCACAGACTGGTGGCCAAATTTTATACTTATATCTACAATACTTAGATATCAGGAATCTGGGGAAAAACGTGGGTAACAGCCGCAGTGACACCTATCAATTACGAATTTGTCATTTCCAAACACAAATTTAAATTTGTCTCAAGACCACAATGACCATGAGCGCAAAAGTCTGAATTTCTATGTGCTGTGCCTACTGGCAAGATGACCTAAGCAGAAAAATAGAACTCTTAAATTTGACATTTTATACACGTTACAATGACCGTGATCTTTGACGTCAATATATTTGCGCTTCACCGGCTTGATATATATATTGTCTAAGATTAGGCCAAATAGGGACATAGATAAACATGTGACCATGTTTAGATCAACTAGGGTGAACCAATCCCGAGATATAAGACAATATGCTGAGCTAACTAAAACTTAAACGAAAAATGTTATACCACGGTCACAGTGACGTTGACCTTTGAACTTATGACCTCACTAGGATTGTGCTGCATCCAGTTGATTTCTGTAACAATATCTACAAAATTAGTCCAAACAGGAGATATAAGACGAAGTTGAGCTAAATCAGAAACTTAACCAGAAAAGGTTTTACAACAAGGTGACGGTAATGTCATGTCGTCAATATCATTATGCTCTAGCCCATTGATATAGGGAAGCAAGTGTCCAAATTTAGTCCCAATAGGGTGAAACAATCCTGAGATATAAGATGATATGGTGATATACATAAGCAACAGCACCCAGTCATATTAGTTTCAAAATATTCAACGGCTTACCTGTATATTGTTCTGAAAACTGATAATCATGGATTTCAGAAATCGATCGATCCCAACACGAGCGAGTTGTGGGTGGGCCTTAACCAGAGACGGGCGGGGTATAGCTAAACAAGAGGCCCAAGGGGCCTGTATCGCTCACCTGAACCATAGGCATTTCAACTAGAAATTGGTCATTAACAATAAGTAGAACTCCTTAGTCATCAATATCATATCTCCCAAATTTCGGCCGAATCCGTTCAGCGCCTTTCATGAAAACCAGGCCATCCAAGATGGCTGCCCAACCATTTGGCCAATCAAGTTCACAAGTGAACAAATTTGGTTCAGACATTTCTAAAAATCAGCCGAAATCCAAGATGGCCACTGGCCCAACTGGGTGATCAGCTTCGTTTGAACAAACTTGAATCTCTACACCAACTGATATTTCATGAGTTTGAAATCAATCCCCCAAACATTTTCGGAGATTTTTAGACGTTTATAAAAATGGGCCACAATCCAAGATGGCCACCGGCCAAATTGGTCAATCGGCTTTGTTTGCACAAACATGGATCTCTATGCCCTAAGAATGCTCCTGCCAAATATAATTGACATCGGCCCATAAGTTCTTGAGAACATATTTTAAATTTCCCATTGGTTTAGTATGGGGGATTTTGGTGGGAAAATTATCCAAGATGGCCACCAAACCGATCAGAATACCCCTATATTTTGATCGGCCCATGGCGGCCATGTTTTTTGGCGGATTAACTTCCCTTGAACAAACTTTAATGGCCCTTAGCACCTAATCATATCTGCCAAATTTCGCCCTGATCCCTTCAGCGGTTCTGGAGAAGTTGTTTCACTAAATCTAGTAAAGACACAATTCATACACATATGTCTTTTAAATGTTCATGACAGAGCTAGATCCAACATTCAATACACATTTTGATTGTGATGTCAGCCTACATATGACATAATTTATTATGACATCATATACTTGAGTGACAGATCACATTACCAATTCTCCGATGTTGAACGCCATTCGAATACCTAAGTCGAGCCAACCCTCAGTTTGTGTAGGGATAAACATTAATGCCATGCAGTTTATTCCTGGCATATTCTATAACTGGAATATAGATGTTATACATTTATGTTCAAGAAATATTTCTACATCAGGGTTCCCAGTACTTTATCAAAAACAAACCCAAAATTCCTTCAGTTTTTCAGAAAAGCAACTAAGATACTGACACTATATACACTATATGCGGTAGCTCTGCATACAACAACAATAGTTCTATTTTCAGTCAATGGACACAACTTGGACACATGACACAAGACACACATACAGCAAACTGGCAAAAATGTGAAAAATCTTGCCTCCTGAGTCAATTTCCCTGAGTTTTCCTGATTTGTGGTGTTTTTTCCCAAATTCCCTGAGTTTTCCTTGACCGGAAAAAGAGAAACTCAGTTTCAAGTTTTCCCCTGATTTCCAGAGTGGCTGGGAACCCTGTACAATACATTCAGTTACAACCGGCTAATGGGCGTTACAGATATGGCATGTCAGCAGACAGCTAAGCATATTTTCAGACATGTTTTCTTGGTCAGACTCACATTTTATAACGCACATACTGCAATAGCTAAAACAGCCATAACATGTACAGTGAAATTCAGAAATAAGTTAACCTGTTTCCAAAAACAGAACCAGAAACTTGTTAGTTAATATGAAATGCTGTGTTGAACATTTTGAACATAATTGGACTGGAAGCAGCAATGGCTTCCAATCCAATTATGTTCAAAATATTCAATGCTAAGTTTTATTTTGTTTTGGAAACATGTTACGTTATTTCTGCAGGGGGTCGATCTTAACTTTTTATTCCACTAGCCCGTCGGACTAGTGATTTATAAAATACACTAGTCCGCAGATAAGCGTACTAGTCCTGTAAAAGAGTGGGGTCCGGGCACCCTACCTTAGAAAAAAACCCAAAAACAAGTAGGTGTTTATTGAATGTCCATTTATAGGCGAAGAGACTGCATTGTTTTAATTTACCACTAGAATGGCTGGCTTGGTTTTTGAGCCAATAATTGCTGTGGTAAAATTTTCAAAAATAGTATTCTCTTGGTCTGCAAATGACCCAAGACCACTGCAGAAGCCGGCTTTAGTGTTAAAGGGTTAAGGTAGTCATGCTTCCCACCCTTCCATGTTATTTCCTAAGGCCAGCAAACTTTCAAAATTAGCCATTACAGTTACATGTCACGGTTGGGGTATGGTGTTTGGGACTCATTGCTATTAATCAACTAACTAGTCAGTCATGCCAACCAAATTTTAATTCTGAATGAAAATATATTTTTATATAAAAAATTTGTTTATTTTATATCTAGCTGTGGTATGGCACATACACAGTTAGCATTTAGCCTATAGAGATACACTAGCATTCTAAAGAATGTGGCATATTGGGAAATGAATGCATATTACTGGTATAATAATGCCTGCCATTCTGAATTCTGAGATTTGAGGCAAATTTAGAAGCTAGTTTGACTGAAAGAAATTGCAGACAGCAATTAATCACTTACAAGTTAGTCAGATTGTTTTCAAAATAATTAGCAGAGCTTCAACTATAACATACATGTATCATTTACATATCATATAACACAAAAGGAAAAGTGTTAACACTCCACATTTTCCCTGAGTATTTCTTTATTTGGAAGGGGAATTCCAGTTTTTGCTTCCTATTTGGTAAAGATGGGACTAAGGTATAGAAGTGCTGACAAGATAGGTTATTGCAATTAGAATATTTTTCATTTAATCTTGGCCAGTGTTTTACCTATATAATCCCAGGTTAGAAGCGCTAATATATCGTCTACTGTAACAAGAGAGCAGATCTTTTAATATGTGTCGGTAAACTAAATCATGTGAAGAGAACGTGCAAGAGAATGAGCAAAGTAATGCTTTAACCTACTGAAATTGTTGTAAATTTCATATTAAAAGTGATTGCTATAATTACCTCTCCAACTAAAATAAGTGTGAAAGAAATAGTTTTTAGAAATAGTTATGTATATTTTGTCGTATTTAATGAAATATTCAGAATTGAAAAATCTTTCACCTCCACTGATATGTTATCCTTAATTACAAAATGCAATATAAGATATGCCTTCGTGGAGATTCAGAGTGTCTGAAAGACAAACTCGAAATTGTTGCAGCCTGCTCTGTGTTGATTGCATGGAGGCATATGAATGAAACCCGGGAAACATTTACCATTCATGCCTTGCGGGAACGCCTTTGATACGAACTCGATCACCAAGCCACGCCTCTATTTTTAGTTTGCATATTCATTTGTCATGTTCATTCATCTCGTAAGAATTTATTGGTCAATTATTTCTTTCCAAAATGAAATTGAGGGAAAATATCTGAGAAAATCAACAATTATGATAACCCATTTTAGGTTGCCTAAAAATAAATAAGGCGAGCTCGCTCATGGTGAACACATTCAGTCGTTCGCCATAACAGCACATGCCTGCTTCTGATCTCGAACATTCTTTTAGAGTAATATGATGCCTGACCACCACGCCCCATAAGATGTGCCAAATTTATACTGTGAAGTGTCGTAATAACGAACTTCTTATCTCGAACATTCTTTTCGAATAATATTCTGAACAATGACCGCACAACCTAAGATGCGTAAAATTTTTATTGTGAAGTACCAGTATCTAAAAAACGAAAGTGGCTTATGTTGCAAACAGTGGTGCATGTTTCCCACAATTTTAAGCATTAGGTCTCTCAACATCATGGAATATTTAATTTTGGCGAGTCTAATAGATAATTTTGACAAGAATTTTGCACTAGTCCACCGGACATGTGACTAATAGACTATGAGTAGTCCGTGTGGGAATCAGGTAGTCTCGGACTAGCGGACATGACTTAAGATCGCACTCTGTTCTGAACTGTATTACAGTACAGTTCATAAACAAGTTAACATTTTTTTCAAAACAAAAACACAAACATGTTAGTAAATGTTGTGTTGAATATTTTGAACATAATTGACTTGAAAGACATAGCTGCTTAGGCAGCAATGTCTTTCAACTCAATTATGCTCAAAATATTCAAAAGCACATTTTAAAAATATATATATTTCTGAACTGTCCTGGACAAATTCCAATGTAAGTATTATGGACAGGCAGCAAAATATCATAAATATATATTAAGTCTTAACCCATTAACACACTGAGCAAAAACGGCTTTTGCAGTGCTCTTGCTACGAGACCATTTTTGCAGTGATAAATTTTCAAGTCTTCTCTTGGCCTACAAATGCTTATTGTTTAAAAGAAAAGTAAAATGTCTTAAACAAATTTGAGCATTAAAGGACTACCTGGACTTGGTGCCTGCAAATAATCTTATGTAGATCAGCCTTTAGGCAGCAACTGCTTCCAGTCAGATCAATTTCAAAATATTCAAAAGCATACCATATCTGTTTGTTTGCATTAAAATTCCTGCCTAAAAAGACATACCTCGCCGCCAGGGGCTGATGTCCAATTAGACAGCTTCATAAAAGCAATCAAATTTTCGTTTGCTAGACATATTCACAGACGGTATACCACAGGTAATTTTTACAAAACAGAAAGGGACGCAATCTTTGAAATTTCACAAAAAACAAAGATGTCGTCATCAAGAGAGCAGATAAGGGTCACGCCACAGTGATACAGAACAGAGGCACACAAACAATTTGCAGATACCAATTTCTATATCGAAAATTCTGAGGACAGAACCGTGTTGCATACAAATCTAGTTCAGAAAAGACTAGACTAACTAGAAAGAGATAGGGAAAGCCGACATTGCCAAATGGCTAGAATTGCAACAATGCCAAAAACTGCTCGATTCTATCGCTTGCCTAAAATCCACAAATTGATTTCAGGTCGACCAATCATCAGCGACAACGGATATCCTACAAAACTAATTTGTAGTTTTGTTGAACACATCAAACTCCAAGTGACTAAAATCAAATCCTATGTCAAGGACACCATAGAATTGATAAAAAAATCTGAAAGTTACGGCCCCATCAATGATAATACATTATTATGCACAATGGATGTCAGCAGCTTATACACATGTATCCACAACAGAGGAACTACAAGCCACTGGCAGATTTGTTCGAAAACATGGTTTACCAGGACCTCTCTCTCTCTCTCTCTCTCTCTCTCTCTCAGAAGCCTACTAAAATTGGTACAAGAACTCAATAATTTTTAATTCTATTGCAAGCACTATCTGCAAGTGGGCAGCACAGCAACGGGCAGCAAGGCGGCATGCACATAGACATGTACATGTATGTATATTCATGAATGATCTAGAAACTAGATTATTACAGAAGACCCCACACCAGCCCTCTCTGTACGTCAGATACATAGATGACATCTTCATGATATGGGAGAACGGTGAGGACGCGCTATCTTTGTTCTTAACATATACAAATGCGCACATGACACAATAAAATTCACAGAACACTCATACTCGGATGGAACATTTTTAGACACTAGAGTCCTAAAAGGAGATGGCCTAATCCATTTTTCACCAAACCAACAGATACCCACAGTTTTACAGATCTGTGCACCCAAATTCCTGCAAAAACATGGGATCTTATGGACAATGGTTATGCATTCGAAGAATCTGCACACAGGATGCAGACTATATAAAACACAGCACAGATCTAATAGCCTACCTCTTGGCCAGGGGTTACTGGCAGAAACTACTGAAACAAGCACAAGAAAAGGCTCTTTCAAAAGACAGACACCATTCTTTATGAATACGCAACCAGCAAGAATTCAACTAAAAATAGTAGGCCTATATTTATCAGTGAATGTCACGAAACCAGCCAGTTTGTACAGAAACACAGCTTAAAATTTGGCACATTTTGGAAAGCAGTGAAGGATGCTGAACCGCTTTTCCAGAGAAACCTCTCTTCCGCTAGAGACGATATTCCACCATCAAGGACCAAATCGTCAGGACCCGTCGACCAAACCAGGATGACATTATAGCGTTCTACAAGAAAATGTTCAAATCATGCCCCAAAGGCAAATGTGATAATACTGTAAAATCATGGACCAAAGCAAATGGTTCAAAAGCAGCCCCAACAATCTCACATACAGAGCTAAAATCACAGGATACTGCCAGTCAAGGAACATCATCTACCTCATGACATGCAAGGTGTAAAAAAACAATATGTGGGAGGAACAAAATACACATTTAAGATCAGAATGCAGGAACTCATACGCGCTATCATCAACTTCCACAAAAACATCAGATATGACACAACCATATCTAGACATTTCACACTAGAAAACGATTCAAGTGACAAAAAATATCGGATTAGCCAAGCAAGTCCTATCATCCGATCAAAGCGAAGGAAAGCCATTGGATACATCAACTTCATTGTATGGCCCCGGCAGGCATCAATCAAGCAGGATGAGATTGTCAAAAAATGGTCTCCCACCCAGGTAGTAATTCATTCATCATAGCGTTTTAATATTCTCTTATAAATGAGATTGGCTGAGAAACTACCACAGGAAATCTCTTTGTTGTGGACATGCACACTCAGTGGAAAATTACTGAACCATGAGAATACACATTTGAAGGCAGCATGATAAATCTATAGTATTGATATGTGTGGTATATATCTTAACCCTTTAACCCTTACCACTCTGATGTCAAAATTTCAAATTTTAAATTAAGTTTAAAGATGAACTGGTGTTCATTTTTTCAACCAATTTGGTGTAAGATGGTGCTGTCGCAGACAGCAACATCGTCCACCAAAATTGTTGAAAAATGTACATCAGTTTCTTTGCTATTGACACAGTAAAAGATTGGTGAATTTTCAAAAATAGGCTTTTCTTATTCTGAAAATGGACATTTTCTATTAAAATTTTCTTGAACAAATTTGAGGATTAATGCGTTAAGGAACCAATATCTTTTAGCTCTCAAACAGCATATTTTAAATGACCACCTGACTGGTACTAAATGGCCAGCTGATTGGTACTAAATGGCCACCTGACTGGTACAAAATGGCCACCTGACTGGTACTAAATGGCCAGCTGATTGGTACTAAATGACCACCTGACTGGTACAAAATGACCACCTGACTGGTACAAAATGACCACCTGACTGGTACAAAATGACCACCTGATTGGTACTAAATGGCCAGCTGATTGGTACTAAATGACCAGTTGATTGGTACCAAATGACCACCTGACTGGTACTAAATGACCAGCTGATTGGTAGTAAATGACCACCTGAATGGAACTAAATGTCCACCTGATTGGGACTAAATGACCACCTGATTGGTACTAAATGACCACCTGATTGGTACTAAATGACCACCTGACTGGTAAAAAATGACCACCTGACTGGTACTAAATGACCAGCTGATTGGTACTAAATACCACTGATTGATAGTAAATGGCCACCTGATTGGAACTAAATTGCCCACCTGATTGGTACTAAATGACCAGCTGATTGGTACTAAATGACGACCTGACTGGTACTAAATGACCACTTGACTGGTACTAAATGACCAGCTGATTGGTACTAAATGACCATCGGATTGGTACTAAATGTCCACCTGATTGGGACTAAATGACCACCTGATTGGGACTACATGCCCACCTGATTGGTACTAAATGCCCACCTGATTGGTACTAAATGACCATCAGATTGGTACTAAATGACCATCAGATTGGTACTAAATACCACCTGATTGATAGTAAATGACCACCTGATTGGAACTAAATTGCCCACCTGATTGGCTACGGTACTAAATGACCACCTGATTGGAACTAAATGCCCACCTGATTGGTACTAAATGACCCCCTGACAGGTACTAAATGATCACCTGATTGGTACTAAATGATCACCTGACTGGTACTAAATGAGCACCTGATTGGTACTAAATGACCCCCTGACTGGTACTAAATGACCAGCTGATTGGTACTAAATGACCACCTGACTGGTACTAAATGAGCACATGATTGGTACTAAATGACCCCCTGACTGGTACTAAATGATCACCTGATTGGTACTAAATGATCACCTGACTGGTACTAAATGAGCACCTGATTAGTACTAAATGACCCCCTGACTGGTACTAAATGACCAGCTGATTGGTACTAAATGACCACCTGATTGGTAGTAAATGGCCACCTGATTGGGAGTAAATGACCACCTGATTGGTAGTAAATGACCACCTGATTGGAACTAAATGACCATGTGATTGGTACTAAATGACCAGCTGATTGGTACTAAATGACCACCTGATTGGTAGTAAATGACCACCTGATTGGTAGTAAATGGCCACCTGATTGGGAGTAAATGACCACCTGATTGGTAGTAAATGACCACCTGATTGGAACTAAATGACCATGTGATTGGTACTAAATGACCAGCTGATTGGTACTAAATGACCACCTGATTGGTAGTAAATGACCATCTGATTGGTAATAAATGACCAGCTGATTGGTACTAAATGACCAGCTGATTGGTATTAAATGACCAGCTGATTGGTAATAAATGACCAGCTGATTGGTATTAAATGACCACCTGATTGGTACTAAATGACCAGCTGATTGGTATTAAATGACCACCTGATTGATATTAAATGACCACCTGATTGGTAGTAAATGACCAGCTGATTGGTATTAAATGACCACCTGATTGGTAGTAAATGACCAGCTGATTGGTATTAAATGACCACCTGATTGGTACTAAATGACCAGCTGATTGGTATTAAATGACCACCTGATTGGTATTAAATGACCACCTGATTGGTAGTAAATGACCAGCTGATTGGTATTAAATGACCACCTCATTCATACTAACTGACGCTCTGTCTTTAATTACCATCTACATCGCTGTACCAAAGGTTCTTTGACACAAGGCTGACAATATTATATAAGGAAATAGATTACATTTGTCATCTTCTTAGCTGATTTTGTCATAAGAATCAACAGTGTCATCATTCTCTCTCATAAAAGTTTTTGGCTTCTCGATTTCAAAACCTGTTTTCCAGGCACGCACAATAACTATTAATCTGTCAGATTTTTGTGTCCGATCCCGTCGCACCTTAAGAACCTTAATCCGTTTCACTTTAAGCGTGTCTTCGTGGCCTTCCAACACCATGTCAACGTAGTCATCAAGTTGCAGCTGAGAAAACAAGAGAAAAATCAGTGGACGAATCCAGTTTTAGCTATGCCACACCCCATCTCTAGCTAAGCTCCACACACGCTTTGCCCGCATTGGGATGAATTGAGCCTGCACTTTCTGAATCCGAATTTCCAGAAAGCTATACGGGTAAGCTGTTGAATATTTTGAAACTAATTTGACTGGGTGCTGTTGCTGCCGTAGGCAGCAACACCGCCCAGTCAAATTAGTTTCAAAATATTTAACAGAATGTTTATTCAATAGTAGACATACAATTCATATAACTTGATGGACTATTAAGCATTTATGACGGACTACATCATTATGATGTCATACATGTATGATTGACAGAGAAACTGGATTCAACAGGTAGGGCCTGAAGATGAGAAAGATTTTGCACTGAGAGTAAGTATTCCATTTAAGAAATTAACACTTTCACCAATGAATTCCCCATATCTCATTTTCAAGGCAACCATGAAACCTGTTGAATATTTTGAAATTAATTTGACTGGAAGCCTTTGCTGCCTTACGCAACAGCTTCCAGTCAAATTAATTTCAAAATACTACAGAATAAGTTTTATATCATACAGAATTTACTTTTTCAGGTATTTGTCGGTAAAAGAGTTAACGGTCAAGACTGGTCAAGAAAATTGCTCTGCCATGATGACAAATCAATCAATGAATGAGAGCTTTCAGAAAATAGTGATTTCTTCCTCAGACCCAGACCAGTAAACCTATGAAGTGTCAAAGCGATCAGGTAAACGGTTTTAAGGAGTTATCGTCCGGAAACCAATTTTCAAGATGGCTACCAGTGACTGTCGACCATATTGAATTTCAGATTAGCGTAAATTTTGATAAGTTTTTCTCATCATCTAGTCCAACCATCCTATGAAGTTTCAAAGCGATCCGAAAAATGGTAATGGAGTTATCATCCGAAAACCAATTTTTAAGATGGCCGCCATCTTGGATTTCTGATCATTGTCGATTTCGATAGGTTTCTTCCCAAGACCTAGTCCAACCACCCTATGAAGTTTCAAAGCGATCCGATAAATCGTAACAGAGTTATCATTCGAAAACCGATTTTCAAGATGGCTGCCAGTGGTTGGTGGCCATCTTGGATTGCGGATCATCGACGATTTCATTAGGTTTCTTCTCCAGACCTAGTACAACCACCATATGAAGTTTTAAAGCGATCCGACCAACGGTTATCATCTGGAAACCACTCTGCCGCCTGTCCATCTGTCCGGACTGCGCCCAAAAAAAAAAAAGCCCATCTTCACCCAATATCTTTCGACTTATAAAGGTGAAGCCTTCAAAAGACACATCTACCCATCATAAAGAAGTCACCGTCCAAGTTTCATTAAATTACTTTAAGTGATTCCGTATGATATGCCTCTTACGAGAACATTGACAACAAGAGCTATGCAAACGGCGCATAATACCCTGGCCTGCTGACAAACCAATGAATGAGAGCTTTCAGAAAATAGTGATTTCTTCCTCAGACCGATAACTGTCATCCTATGAAGTAAACGGTCATGGAGTTATTGTACGGAATAAACGAAATCACGGATTTCTTTTTTCACGAGAGTTGATACTTACCTCCCTAATACTCTTTGATATTGCTAAATATCGGCGTTCACTCAATAAAACACTCAGATTAAAAAAGTAAGGTGCCCCTACTGGGCAGGTAGTCAGAAGACAGTCAGGTGGATGTCAGCCCCACCACCGCGCATGCGCAGACTAGTACTTCCTCTGACTAATTTATTGGCTGACACAATGCAACTTTACAAGAGCCTGAAGACCGAGCCTCAGTGGGGCGGAGAGGATGGGTCCGTATTAGGGAGGTAAGTATCAACTCTCTCGTGAAAGAAGAAATCCGTGATTTCGTTTATTTCACTTCAAGAGTATACTTACCTCCCTAATACTCTTTGATATTGCCAAAATTCATCAGGGAATTCGGTGGGAGGGAGGCGAGGTCAAAAGACCATCTCTTCCCTATGCGCTTTTCTGCGTCAAAAGCGCTGAAACTTCTGAAATCGTGTGGAAACACAATCAGGAATAGATTTGAACATCGGCTAACACAACCGACGGTTGGGAGATGACCATATGTCATATGCGCTCCCCCCACCCCTCCCCCTTTTCTTGGGAGGAAGACTGAATGACCTCAATGTCCCATACGCTCTCTACGTACAAGTGCCATGTACTATAGGACATTAAACGAAAAGGCTTCATTTTTTGTATACTCTCAATAATGAACCACACATAAAACACGTACCATCACCATATTAATAATGAAGGGTCGCGTGACAATACAATTAACAATGAACAACACAAAAACAAGACTGACCTTGTTGAGGCTGGATGCTGTCATCATCTACCCATTGGTGAAGACTGATGCAGTCCAAATAAGTGGTTGTTTCCTTTGATTAATTGTGAAATATATAAAAAAATGAAGAAACCTCATCAAATATGTACACCTAAATAATTTTTTTTAAATCGATACGGCGAGAGGATTCGAGGTGTCACGGAGGTAATGGTCTGTAAAACTTGGCTCACAGTGCCACTAAGATACTGACATAATGTTATCCACAGGGACCCCATTAAACAGGGCAGTGGAAGCCACTACACCTAGGAAACTGTGAGCCTTGGCCATGTCAACTTGTTTACCCGTGGCGGATTAATGACAAAATTGAATATACTCTACAATCCACCTGGAAATGGTGTCCTTAGACGCCATGCCATGCGGTTCAATATACAACAACCATAACACTGTTGGGTCCGTCCGCCATTCCTGAGTACGTTGTTTGTACCGGTTTAATGCTCGGACTGGACACCATGCTTTTGAATTAGGATCATATCTAGTCAAAGCTGGCAAAAAAATGAGTTGACCTGGATATTTCAAAGCCTAATTCTTAGCCATGAAATTAATCCTAGGTAGAAGCTTAAGGCCTTCCCCTTTAACCACAAAATGGTCTGCCTCGGCTGATAAGGCATGAATTTAACTTCTACGCCTAGCCGAGGCCGCAGCAATTAAAAATAGTTTTATGTGTCAACATTTTCATAGAAATGGAACTAAGTGGTTCAAAAGGCTTATCACTTAGTACCTGAAGCACTAGAAATAAACTCCAAGACGGAATCACTAGGGGATTCCTTGGTCTTAGATTGCCCATGCCCTTAATTAAAGTATTTAATGTACTTACTTCATCACTTCCCCTATTAGCCAAGGGGTTTTTTGGGGGTTTTTTTCGCCATAAAGTTAACTCTAGGTAGAAGCCTGAGGCCTTCCCCTGTAACCACAAAACGGTCTGGTTCTGCTGACAAAGGATGTATTTCACTTCTTTGTCTGGCTGAAGCTGCAGCAATCAGAAAAACTGTTTTAAGCATCAACATTTTGATGGAAATGGAGCTTAGTGGTTCAAAGGGCTTATCAGCTAATACTTGAAGTACTAACGATAAACTCCAAGATTCCTTGGTCTAAGATTACCCATATGCCTTTGATTAAAGTATTTAGATTACATAGTTCATCACTTCCCCTATTAGCAAAGCAAGGGATAACTGACATTAAAACTGACTTGTAGCCAGCAATAGAGTTAGGCTTGAGGCTATAGGCATCAAAAAGGTGACAGAGGAAATCGGCTACTACCTGAATAGATACATCCAATGGATTAATACATCTTTTGAGCCCCATTCAACAAATCTGTTGATTTTATAATTATGCTCTGGAGGTTGACCCCCTTCTGGCTTTAGCCATGCTTGCTCAGAAAAGCCCTCCTTAACTGCTGATTCCTTGACAACATCCACGCAGTCAAACATTGACGGGTTGTTGTGCAAGGCGTTGCCCTGGAAGATTATGTCGTCCATCTGAGGCAGAGGAAGAGGACTGCAGACCAGAAGGTCCAGCAGATCCGTATACCATGATCAGCGTGACCAATTTGGGGCGATCAGAAGCACTTGGCATTCCTGCTGCCTGATTTTCTGGAGAACTTTTGGAATCAGGATTGCTGGTGGAAATGTGTATGCGTACATTCCCTCCCAGCTGATAGCTAGCGCATCTATTGCGATAGCGCTCAGAGATGGAATCGGAGACGTACGTCGTCGTCTTCGCATTTTTGTTCGTTGCGAAAAAATCTATGTTGGGCTTGCACCAGTGGTTGAACAGACGGTCCACCACACATTGATTTAGTTGTCATTCCGTGGGAAGAATGCTCATCCTTCGGCCCAATGAGTCTGCTAATAGATTTATCCTTCCCAGAATATGAACTGCTTTCAGGGAAATCCCATGATCTAGGCACCAGCAAAGCAGTTTCCATGTCATCATACAGAGACTGGGAGACTTCGTTCCGCTCTGGCGGTTTATGTAAGTCACTACTGTTGTATTGTCTTATCGAACCAGAACACTCTTGCCTTTGACCTTCTCTAGGAAGTATTCCATGGCTAAGACTGCTGCTCGCATTTCCAGCAGATTGATATGTTCTTGTGACTGATCCAGATTCCAAAGCCCTGATACTTTGTTTTCTTCCAGGCAAGCTCCCCATCCCTCCATTGATGCATCTATGCACATCGTTAACTGACAGTGGGGAGGTGACAACGTCACCCCCGCCAGGAGATTCTCTCTCTTCATCCACCATTGAAGGTGGTGAATAAGCAGTTCCAACACTGACACCTTTGAGTCCAGGAAACCCATACTCCTGGGTCCACTGTGTCATGAGAAATAACTGGATCGGCCATCGGTGTAAGGCTGCCTGTGGAATGACTGGTTCCAAAGAAACCATCTACCCCAACATGCTCAAATAGACCCGTTCCAGGACATGACGACTGTTGCACACTTACTGTATGACTGAGATTGCAGGAAATGTCAATTTCCCTTTCTCCGAGATCTAACAATACTCACCATTCTGTTACTTCTGATATACAGCTGGCCTTGACAGCGGCTCTAGGATTATAGACTTAGAAAGCTTTACCGACTCCTGGGAACCGGGTACCCGGCTCCCAACTGCCGAGTACCCGTTTACCATAGAGCTCATATTGTTTGCATAGCCACCAAACAAGAGAAAACTATGGCTTGCCTCCGTGGGGCTGGGAGGCTGGGTCCGTAACAGAATGGTGAGTATTGTTAGATCTCGGAGAAAGGGAAATTGACATTTCCTGCATTCTCCTTCGATCAATACTCACCATTCTGTTACTTCTGATATACACCAGATTTGATCAGTAACCTGGTGGGAAGGGGCAAGCCATACATGCTAATTTTGCCCCTTGGAGAAAGATTTTAGACTTCAAACTTGACTAACGGAGACCTAAAAGGACCGTCAAGTTCACGGAACCGAATCACATTCGCGTCACAGCCCCCCCCCCCCTTTTTCCTCCTAAGAAAAGGGAGAGAACTAACGAACATGTATCTCGCCTGAAAACACCAATATGCCAAGAGGGTTAACTACTCCCTGCATATCGCTTGTATTAGCCTGGGAATGAGCATGAATATATAAGATGAATGAACATGATACATATACATAATACAAAAAACTCTCACTTGTTGAATTACCTTATGATAACAGGACTTCAGACGTACCGCCTCCAACCATTCACCGGTTCGGCCATCAGTGACACAATCTGGTTGACATCCTCTCGCTTGACCATGCCTGCTTTAGGTTCTTTTCTTACCAAAGTGAAAAAAGGGGAAAAGCAGTGTGGTCACTAACTATCGTTTCAAAACAGCTAAAGCGAGTGGATTGGCTGAGTCTGACACATCCCTCATATAGTAATCCGTAAATGAGGACTCACAGTGCCATTGTGCAACGGCCATGATGTCCTCTAACGGAACACCATTGTAAAGGGCGGTCGAGGCGGCTATTCCTCTAACATCGTGTGCCCTTACGCCCTGCACCTGGTGCCCAGTCGCCATCTCGTGAGTAGTCTGAATGCATTCGACCACCCAACGAGAGATAGTATCCATGGATGCGGCGCCATAAGGCTTTTTATGGCAGATCCACAGATGTCTATCGTTCGACCGTAACGAGTCAGTCCGTTTCTTGTACTTAGTCAAAGCATGGACCGGGCACCAGACACTGGCATCACGATCAAACCTGGTTAACTTCGGTATAATGATCGGTTTGCCGGGATATCTCAAAGATTGGTTCTTTGACATAAACTCTGCTCTTGGCAGAAGACGCAGACCTTCTCCAGAAACAATAAATCGGTTCCTCTCTGCCGAAAGCGCATGGATCTCACTGCGCCTTCTAGCTGAGGAAGCTGCCAATAGAAAGACCGCCTTTAGAGTCGAATGCTTTAGACTAGCCGAACGCAACGGTTCGAAAGGGTGCTTGGCCAGTACAGTAAGCACTAAAGATAGACTCCAGGCTGGAATGACTACCGGTTGTCTCGGGCGGAGATTGCTCATTCCCTTCAACATCACATTTAACTGGGCCACCTCTGGACTATCCCTGTTGGCTAGACAAGGGATAACTGATGCCAAAGCTGACTTGTATCCAGCAATTGTGACGGGAGCTAGTCCTGCAAAGAACAGCTCACAGAGAAAGTCTGCTATTTGCTGAATAGTGGATTGAAAGGTATCAATACCCTTTTCTTCACACCAATCTACAAATCTGTTAACCTTGTTGTTATATGACTTGAAGGTTGACCTCCTTCTCGCAGCCGCGATGAAATCAGCAGCCTGTCGAGAAAAGCCTTCTGACATGGAACGTTGTTTGACAACATCCACGCAGTCAATTTGAACATTTCGGGACGCTCGTGTAGGAAGCGTCCCTTGGCCTGGGAGATTATGTTCGGAATCTCGGGCAACTGCACAGGATTTTCCACCAGCAGATCTAGAAGATCCGTGAACCACGCCCTGCTCGGCCAATACGGCGCTATTAGCAGGACCAGACACGGCTCCTCCCTGACCTTCACCAATACCTTCGGTAGAAGAATGGTGGGTGGGTACGCGTACGCGTGCATCCCTCTCCAGCTTATCGCCAGAGCATCTGTATCGACGGCATTTGGATCTGGAATCGGCGAGACATATGTCATGATTTGAGCATTTTCCTTTGTGGCGAACAAGTCCACGTTGGGTTTGCCCCAATGCTCGAAGATCCGTCGTAGAACTGGAGGGTTGAGGGACCATTCTGTTGGCAAGATTCTCTGTCTGCGAGACAAAGCATCCGCCAGAATGTTCAATCGGCCAGGAATATGAGCTGCTTTCAAAACAACCGAGTAATTCCTGCACCATTGAATCAAGTGCCACACCCTGATGCACAGGGTGGGCGACCTGGTCCCGCCTTGGCGATTTATATATGATACTACTGTCGAATTGTCCGACCGTATCAATATCACCTTGCCCCTGATCATCGGAAGGAACTCTTCCAACGCCAGTTCCACTGCCATCATTTCCAACAGATTGATATGCAGCTGACTCTCCGGAAGAGTCCATGTGCCCGAGACCTGGTGTTCTCCCAGGCAGGCACCCCACCCCTCCAGCGATGCATCCGTGTAAACGGACAGCTGGGGGTGGGGTAGGTGCAGCGAAACCCCTATTAGGAGATTCTGACGCTGTTTCCACCATAGAAGATGCGATATTATCGGCTCCAAAACTGGCACCAGTTTTGACAGGGGTTCTGTTCTCTGTTTCCACAGAGACATCAGATACAACTGGATAGGTCTTCGCATTAGAGCAGCGTACGGGATAACCTGCTCCATGGAGACCATCATGCCCAGCATCTGAAGGAACCGCCTCGCCTGAATGTGGTTTCCCACTCGAAAACTCCTGAGGATGGCTAACAGAGACACCACTCTGGGCTCTGATGGGTAAACCCTGCCCTCCTCGAGGTCGAATCGCATCCCCAAATAAACGAAATGTTGAGTGGGCGTCAACTCGGATTTCTCCTCGTTGACTATCCAGCCTAGATCTGAAAGTAACTTCAGAGTCAGAGCAGTATCCACGTTCAACCTGGCTGCCGAGTCTGCCTTGAGCAGCCAGTCGTCTATGTAGGTGTGTAGCGCCACGTTCTCTTTTCTGAGAAACGCTGTCACCGCAAGGACCACTCTTGTGAAAACCCTCGGAGCTGTCGACAGGCCAAACGGGAGAACTGTAAACTCCCATACTTGATTCTGAAACGCAAATCTCAGAAACCTGTGCCAACTCCGATTCATCGGAATGTGGAAATATGCATCTTTCAGATCGATCGATACACACCACATTCCTTTCCTCAATCCCGCCATTACCGACCTCGGCGTTTCCATCTGGAACCGAGGCGTATGGATAAACCAATTTAATGGCCTGAGATTGAGTATGGGTCTCCATCCCCCCGTGCTCTTGGGGACAAGGAACATGTTTGAATAGAAGCCTGGAGTGTTCCGGTTTGCTGGTTTTATTGCTCCCTTCAGAAGCAAACCCGACACTTCCTTTTGAACGGCTTCTAACTTGTCTGGCTCCTTTGGTACGGGTGTCCAGACAGGTGCCAAAGACAGATTTTGTGGCGGAAAGTCCCACCACTCCGGCATGTAACCCTGGGATAACCATCCCAGGACCAGACTGTCTGACGTCACACCTCGCCAGGCCTCGACGAAACGCATGAGCCTTCCACCCACCATAGACGCCTCGACGTCTAACGGGGTTGTCCGGCTCGCAGTCCGCCCCCCCCCCCCCCCCTCTTTCTTAACGAGAGAGAGAGTGAGAACCATTTCGTTCTAGGCACGACGGGTATAACTGGCACCGCTGTTCCTGTCGCACAGGTGCGGTCCAGGCGGATATGAAGGGAGCTTGCGTACCCTCAGGTACGGTTCGGCCCCCTTCTGTCCGCCCTTTGAGGCCTTACCCTTACCCTTCCCCTTGCCCTTCCCACCTCTAGGGCGGTCAGGAGCAACATTGGGGAGGGTAGGCACCTCTACAACCTTCCTGGGTTTCTTCGCCGGCGGCGGCTCCGAGAACCCAGCCGAAACAGAAGTCGCAACAGGCCTGGCTTTCGCCTTGCTCTTATGCTTCTTCTGTTTCTTTGAAGGCTGTCCCGTTAGCGGTTTGCCCACAGCCCCTAGTGCGTGCGCTTGCCGCACTAGCTCTAGCTGCAGATTTACCGCTAACCGATTCTGCGCAATACTGGCGGTGTCCTCTAAGATGGCCCGCGCTTGGCCACCAAAGATGCTAGGCCCTGTCAGGGGCGTCCCAAGAAGACGTTCCCTGACTGCCGTAGCCGGACGCATATGGTCAATGACCATTTGCCTCCTGGACTTCGTCACTCGCGCTTGCACCCTTGCCAATGCGTCCATTGACAGCACCAAGCCGTCATTAACACACGATAGCGCCACAGGTGGCACAGGGTGGCCTGCCCCCGCTTCAGCCCACACCGACTGAAGTAGACGATAAGAGTGATTGACAGCGCTCATCGCTGCCCTCACACCCTCATCGCATAGGGCCAGGACTTCTTCCTGGTGTACCTGGGACTTATCCACTAGTGCCGGACCGGGACCACCCGACCCTGCACTCTGGACGCCCAGTACCCATCGGTCATCCTCCGTGACCGACGGGACTACACCATACCTATCGTATTCCCCCCGCGGAATACGACATCTTGCCCGCACCTCCCTGGAGGCCGCAGGGAGCTGACCCTTGGTCATTAGTTGTTTGCTATAAATAGCATCCAACAAATCAATGAACCGTGGATCCAGTCCCACTGACTGGATCCGGGCCGCGGGCAAAATCCCCGTCCTAATCGACGCAACCGACGGACGGGGCGCATCTTCATCGGCCGTGGCCGAAACCACAGACGGGTCCACTCTGGCTAGCCACGCCAGAGCATCTGACCAATCTATCTCCGAAGAAGATACCCCCGCAAACACGTCACCCGTTGACGTGCTCACGGGTCTGCCAGCCACGGCCTCCCGGCAAGGAGCCACGGCTGACACGCCAGGCACTCCGCTACCACACGGTTCCGCCGCCACCCCATGAAACACTCCGGTCCATGGGGTAGGTCCGCACGAAAAACCGTACGGACCCGTAACAGTCGCGGAACCATAGCCGGACACGGGCGCCAACGGCACCCCACGTCCGGCTGCCGGACCAGGCGAGATAGGTGAGTACCACGCCTGGCCCGGCACACCCGTTCCCCTGACGGCTGGTGACAAACCAAGCCGCGCGGAACCAGTGCAAGGTAACGGATTGGCCTCAGCCGCAGGCGGAGCCGCTGACCTGGCTTGCGCCAAACCAGACAAATGGAGGCCGGTTCCGTCCAGGACGGAATCAACCTCCATATTCTCCACCTGCGGCTTCACTGGCCGCAGCAACCTTTCCTCCTCGGCCTCCTCGTCTTCAGACTCCGAAGAGCCGTCACTAGACGAGTCAACCGTGGAGCCGTCCTGGCGGACGGCTCCCACATCTGACGGACCGGCCACCGCTACTGGACCACCCGGAGGTGGCCGCAGAGAGACAGAACCCGTCTGGCCAAAGCCAGACGGGACCGCCAGGGGGCCGTACGAGACAGGCCCCTCGGTAACCAGTCCAGAATCCTGTCCGAGGACAGGATCCGTACCAGGCATGGGGAGAAACTGCCCCCCAACCTTTGGTAGCAGGGACGACACCAGCGTGGGCAGAACGCTATGCAGAAAACCCTGCATAGCCGGACCAAACCACGCCGGCGGTGCCATCTCCGCCACCTCCAGCTGGGGACGTGGAGCACCCCCACCGGCCGAACCGGGCGCTCCACGATTTCCTCTCGGACCGCCTGACCCCACATCAGACCCAGCCAAGTCCTTCTGGGCAAGGAACTTAACCATCGTTTCGACGGACCACACTGCACAAACATTACACCTATGATCTATATTACACAGGGCACACCTAAAACAGACATGGTCCTTGAACATTACACGGACAAACTTATGGCAGTCGTCACATGATGGCGGGGCTGGCTTGGCCTATAAAATAAGCACAAACCTACAATAAACAAGCGGAACGAGACCCGGATGGAAGGCAGACAATTAATTTTCAAATATTTTGACTCATAAATTAACCGTAACCTCCCCGCACCCCACCCCGCCACGTTACAACAACGATCGCATTGATTATGACGACAAGTACGCGGCGGGCACAACACACCCATAATAGATCCTCCCGGATGTGTAACGGCTCCAGGAATCATATCGCATAGCATTCAGGGTATATTTACTAATCAATATAAATTATACTCCTAACGAAAGCAGCACGATATGTGAAGAAAACAACAAAATGTATAACAAACTGCTGTCTCACACGGTAAAACCGCAGACCACACATCTACTCAAGAATTTTGAAACCACCGATCATTGCAAACCGATCGTGATCGCACGTAAACTTGATCATTCTAAAGTTTCCGGTACCATTTTTAGTACGCAGCACCCAGAATAAGATGCGCGAATTAATGAAAAAATTTTTCTTCACATAAACATCCGAGCGACCGGGTGTGACGTCACCCGCTCGGATTCTACGGAGAACGACGTCAGCCGATATTCGTGTTAGAAATACCGTAGCAAACACCTATTTTCATATCTGCCGATCGCCTGTTGGGGTTAAAGAAGGCGATCGTCTGGCATATATCGTTGTTAGCACACGTCCAGATTCTATGGGGTCAGAAATTGGAACATGCGACACAACGAAATTTAGAGACCTAAGTCTTTTAACTATGGATAATAAAGAACAATACAACCTGGTTGTCTTGGGCGGTATTCTCCATAGTCCTTAGTTAATCCTTTCAGAACACACAAACTATCACTGATTAAAGACTTAGATTATTTTAAAACACTAAAATCCTTAATGCAAAAAGCATGTATTGCTCTTGTTGCTATGCAAACAAGAATGAGCTCTATGGTAAACGGGTACTCGGCAGTTGGGAGCCGGGTACCCGGTTCCCAGGAGTCGGTAAAGCTTTCTAAGTCTATAATCCTAGAGCCGCTGTCAAGGCCAGCTGTATATCAGAAGTAACAGAATGGTGAGTATTGATCGAAGGAGAAGAGTATTTCTACTCTCTCTTGAGATGGGTAAAAATACCCTACCTCTAGATCGAAGAACATGCCCAGGTAAACAAACTTCTGGGATGGAGTCAGCTCTGATTTTTTAAAGTTGATTATCCAGACTTGATCTGTAAGAGTTTTCAAAACTATATTTGTATCTCCAGATTTGCTGATAGACTTTCTTGATTGTGTGCTTTTAACAGCCAGTCGTCTATGTACGTGTGGATTGCTATGTGTCTCCTGCGGGGGTATGATGTCATAGCTTGGACCACCTGAGTGAAGACCCGAGGAGCCGTCGATATACCAAATGGGAGAACCCTGAATTCCCATTGGCAGTCCTGGAATACAAATCTCAGGAACCGACGAAAGCTCTTCGCAATGGGAATGTGAAAATAATCTTTTAGATCTATTGATGCTGTCCACATTTCCTTCCTAAATCCTGCTAACACCGCTCTTAGTTTCCAATTTGAAACTTGGTGTGAGGATAAGCCTGTTGAGAGGTTTGAGGCTGAGAATTGGTCTCCACCCTCCAGTGCTTTTTGTCACTTGGAACACGGTTGAATAATAACCTGGACATTTTTGTGTGGGATGAATTGCGTGTTTTAGTATGAGGGATTGAATTTCTTCCTCTATACACAACCGGTGATCTGGATCTCTTGGATTTTGAGTCCAGATCGGAACCAGAGACAGGGGAGACGCCTGGTTTGAAATCCTGTCGGGATGGTAACCGACTGAAAGCCATCGCAAGACTGAGCCGTCCAGAGTAACCCACTCCTACTCTTGCATGTGGAAGGCCAGACGGCCTCCCAAGGGTGCACATAAGGATTGAGGTGGACCCGAGAAGTGCAAGAGAAGCCTTGTCTCTGGTGGCTGTCCTAGCAGCACTGGTGTGATCTTTGTGAGAGCCGACCCATCAGGTTCCGCTCCCACGACCAGAACCCAGCGCTCCTCTACCAGCGCCACGCACACCTCAGCATGCGGGCGGCTTGGCGAGTTTCACTGGAGGAGGCTATGCTCCCCCCCTAGCTGGCTTATGCTGGCATTGCCCTGGCTTATGCTGGCATTGCCGTGGCTTACGCTGCATATGTGGTTGGCCTCTGACAAGGCCACCACCACCTCTAGCCTGCTGAGGGTGGAAGGCAGGGGGCGCTGCTCGAACACGCTCTCTGCGGAGCACTTCAAACTGCTCTCACAGCGTCCTCTGGTTGTTCACCAGGTTTACGGTTTGTTGGAGGTGCAGGCATCCTTCACCTCCAAACAACCCTGGACCTGCAATCGGCGTCTGAAGAAGCCGAGTGTACAGGTCCTGCGACGGGCACAAATTGTCGAGGGAAAATGTGTACCTCACCCGTAAACTCCTGGTTACGGATCTCGTCATGCAGGCCAGAGCCAGGTTAATGCCATCCTGGATGGCTCCATGGACTGAAAGAGGAGAAGCTTGCCGGGTCACTGATGCTGCTACTACCCCCTGTAGCAGCTGGGAAATGTGTGAGAGAGCCGAGATGGCGCCTCTCGTACTTTCCTCCGTGTCCCGCAGTGCGGAATTTGTGTTGCGCAGGGTGCTAGCGCACAAGGGTCCCGTGTCAAACTGGGACCTAGGTCCCGTGCAAGGCTTTGGGACGACGCAGTACTTCTGATACAAATCAGAACTGATACGGGAGTGCTGTGCCACCTCGCGAGGGGCCTTCGCAAGCGTCCCTTCGGCTGAATGGACGTCTCTGCCACAGCGAACATATCAACGATATGCTCTGCATATGGCAGAGATGGCATGGTGCTCATCACTGGCTTCCCTCCCAATCATGGGTGCTGGTCCCACTGGAAGGCAGGTGGATCCACCTGGAGTTCGGGCTTGATGCTCACCAGCCATTGGCAAGCATCCAGCCAGTCCTCGTCGGTGGCCACCTGTGAATGTTCGACGAGCCTAGGGCCTTCGTCGTCCTCAACTACATTCACTGGTGGGGTAATGGCCAGAGCTGAAGATACTCCTGGATAGCCAGGGAAGCCATACGGACCCGCAAGGGCTGGCATGGCTTGCGCCATGATTATTCCAGGAGCCGGCTCTACGGCATCATGGGGGGATAAATGCATGACGTCATAGTCCGGACCTTCCTCACGGTAACTCTCGGCAAGCCAAGGGATACAGTATGGATAGCCATCGGCTCCTAGCCGGCCTAGTCATTGAGCTGTGAAAACCTACTCCCGAAGAAGTAGTTCCATGGAACAGGTCACCCATGGGCCCCCGTGGGGGCACATGGGTATCAGTTTCCGTGGCCATCTGCTCATCGGCAGGCCATAACAGTGTCCTCTTCTTCCTGCCCAGAAAGATTAGATGCCAAGCGTGAAAAGGGATCAAACTCAGCCTGGGCAGGAGGGGTATCGCATGAGGCGCTGATACCCTTGGCCGTAGGCTGATCTAGAGCGCTCGATAAGTGAATGCCCGAGGCCATGGCTTTCGCTCCAGGGTCCACGGGCGAGGAAAGCTTCAGCGCCGGACCAATGGGAGCCATCTCTGGGTCTATAGTGAAAACTGGCTTACTAAGAGAACCAGACCCAGAGACGGGAACACTCTGTCCCGGAGCGAATGAAGAAGACAATGACGAACTTGAACCGGGAAGCAAGCTGCGAAGCAACTCCTGGACAAGATCTGTGATTGTCTTCTTCATTTCTCCCATCATTTCAAGATGGAAGGCCTCCATGTCTGCTATAGATGCCTTCCTTTTCTTACCACACTCTTTTTTTGCAGATGCCCCTTCTCGTCTGCCGCCCGGTCCTTCACCTGTTGATTTAAAAAATCAGTCATAACATCCACCGGCCACGACTCACACACCAGGCAATTCAGAAGGGGCACGTACATACCGCACCTAGTGCAGTCACGAGGGAAAATGCGGGCCCTCACGAAACGGTGGCAGGAAGGGCATTTGTTCTCAATTACCCTCTGAAACAACACAAACAAAAACAATTAGTTTTTAGTTATGACGAACCAAAAAAACAATTGCAGAAGGCTAATAAGTTCCATAAGGAAAACTTTGGCCATCAGATGATAAGATAAGCCAGGGCCATAGAGAAAAACTATTGGCCTGACTGAAGGTAAACAAATCCTAAAACTTCTTATTCTTCTTTAAGAAGACAAGAGAGAGACATTAGAATTTGATCTTGAGTACTTGAGATGCAATTTTAGACTCCACAGCTCAATACAAAGATTCATTAGTAGTTGAACTTTATAAACACAGTGAACCTATGCAAACCATCAAGAGAGATAAATAACTCCACACTCAGTCATAAAATCTCTAAAAAAAATTTGGAAATAAAATGACCGAAAATTTTATATCTCCAAAATAAACCTCAGAAGATGATTCCTGAAGAACGAGTGAAGTCTGAAGAACAACAACAGAATACCTGATCCTGAATCCAAAACCCTGTGGTGGGGGGAGAATGCGGAAAAATTACTTCTTATGGTAATAATTCCCTCTGCAAACTCATAATAAATTAGATAAACCCAGAAAACCAAGTATAAATATTGTTCAAATAAAGGATACACTTCAGAAATCAGCTCATGTGTCTGAAAATACAAAGCACAACATGCGTTAGCTAATGTATAGGCCTCCCCTAAAAAGAGCTCGCCTAATAAAGACGTATACATGAGTTAGCGTGAATCCCGGAAATACCATCAGAGTCAACACGCAAATTTTTTATCAATAAATTTACTAAAGTACACCTGATGGCTTGGACCAGGAGCATCCTCCGGCGACTTGGCAGCATCAGACATACTAATATCAGTCAAAATCAAGTTGCAAAACAACTTAAAGCTTCAAAAAGATCAAAAGCAAAAGCAAGGCTAGAACGCGTGTTGCAGTGGCAGGTCAATATTTTAGGAAGAGAATGAGACAGCCCCGTGCATGCACGAGTTTGGGACGCACATCTGCTGATCAGTCAGTTGAGTAACCTGCCCAGTTGGGGCGGTTTCTTTTAAATTCTGAGTATTATTGAAGCTAGGTCGATATTTAGGAAATATCACAGTGTATCAGGGTGGTAAGTATACTCTTGAAGTGAAAACCATTTTCCAAGGCGGCCGTCGATGGCTGGCGGACATCTTGGATTTCTGATAATCGTCGATTTCTTTAAGTTTCTTCTCCAGACCGAGTCGAACCACCCTATAAAGTTTTAAAATGATCTGATAAATGGTAACAGAGCTATCATCAGGAAACAAATTTTCAAGATGGCCGCTGGTGGCTGTGGTCATCTTGGATTTCAGATCATCGTCAATTTGGATAGGATTCTTCCTCAGACCTAGTGCAACCACCCTATGAAGTTTCAAAGTGTTCCGATAGACGATAAAGAGTTATCATCCAGAAACCACTCTGCCGCCTGCCCGGATGGTGCCATCACATAATACTGGCTGGGGTATAATTTAAGTGGTTGTCCGGACCACAACAATGTGGAAATTTTATGAACGGTCAGTTTTAACTATTAAGCGGTTAAATCTCACAGAGCAGAAAAACCTAGTTCTTTAGTATGTAAGAAATATTGTCAAATATTTTGAAACTAATTTGACTGAGAGGTGTAGGTACAGCGATAAAGGTTTAAACATTTAATAGGGTTTAATCCTTTAACCCTCAAATTTATTCAATTAATCTTCTCATAGAAAATGTCCATTTGTAGACCAAGAGCAGACTATTTAAAAAAATTTACCACTGGAATGACCGGCTCGATTATTGAGCCAGTCATTCCAGTGGTAAATTTTCAGTCCTCTTTTGGTCTGCAGATGGTCATTTCTCAAAACCACCGCAGAAGCCATTTCTGGCTGATACGCGTGTTAAATAGCTAATAGAAATACGTTCATAAAGATCTGACTTTTATTGAATTTCATAAAGCCTTAGTCTCTTACACGTAACCTCTCACTCAGAGACAGTCTATGTTAACAGACAATGTGTGAGTGGATGAAACATTTTCTGACAATGCGATTCCTTACCATGTTGATATGATGGCACACATTAACATTACGATCTGATCTCACATCACATATTATTTCTTTACTACTATCAGAATAGGATATCATGCAAAATGGCAAATCTCTTTACCAGTAATGGTGGACATTAACCAGGTTAACCCTTTAAACCTCGAATTTGCTCCAAAGAATTTCAATTTTCTCATAGAGAATGTCCATTTGCAGACCAAGAAGATAATTTTTTTAAATTTACCACTAAAAATGGCTGGCTTGGTTATCGTTATTTCAGTGGTAAATTTTCAAAAATAGTTCCCATAACCACTTCAGAAGCCATTTTTGGCTGATATAAATGTTAAAGGGTTAACAGTCCCACGAATGAGAAGTGGCGTCTGCATAACTATTTAGATGAATCCATTCAATCCTGTTATCCAAATATATTATATTTAATCCTGAACCATAACTTACGGCAAGAGTGTATTGCATCGTGTGTGTGTGTGTGCGTGCGTGCGTGCCACAGTGTATATGTTTGTGCATGCATGCTTGCATGTCACAATGCATGTGTTTGTGTGTGCGTGCCTCTGTGTCCGCGGAGATGTACCTAAAAAACTACTGACCAATTTGGCTCCATTTTATCACAACAAAAGATCCTAACATGAAAGAGGATTTCTAGCCTTTAGCCGTGATCCAGATAAACAATCTCGATCTGTCACTATCTCAGCAATACCTGGTCTAATTTTGCTCACATTTTAATGCAAGTATTCCACAATTTTGGCTATGATCTGAAAAAATCTCAAAAATCTCAAATTTTCTTTACAATGTGACAAAACCAAATGGACATACCTCAAGACTACTATAGAAGCTGGTTTGGACTGCCTTCGCCGTGAAAGGGTTAGCCCTCAAATTTGTTCACGAATAATTCAATTACGAACAATACATTATTTTCTATATTTAGCACTAGAATGACTAGCTTGGTTATTTAGCCAGTGGCTCCATTATTGAGCCAGTCATTCCAATGGTAAATTTTCAAATATAACCTCTTAATTGACCTGCAAATGGACATTTCCAAGACCACTGCCAAGGCCGGTTTTGCCAGTAATGAGTTAACTATTTATTTATTAACCCTTTCATCAATGAATTCCCCATATCTCATTTTCACGGTAACCATACACAAAAACTGTTGAATATTTTGAAATTAATTTAACTGGAAGCCGTTGCCTAAGACAGCAAAAGCTCCCAGTAAAATTGTTTCAAAATATTCAACAGAATAAGTTTTATATCGTAAAGAATTAACCGTTTCAGGGATTTGTCTGTGAAAGGGTTAATACATGTCCATATGAATAATGGACAAAGCACACATTTACACCAGAATGCTTGGAAATAAAATGCAACGAAATGAAATAAATTTTAGCACAGATAATTTCATTCTGTACAAATTTATCCATAATGCCACCTATATTAATTTAGATACGGAATAAAACATACATTGTATGGTACGGTTACTTCCATTTCATTAAACCGAGGTACAGAATTTAACCCTATTATTTTAATAAATTTACAAGAATTCTGTTGTGAATGTGGGTTTTTTAGTGAAGCAAGTCAGCCAAAACCATGAGAAATCTAAATTTGTGCCTAGTGAATGATCATTTGCTAACCAAGTGAAGACAGTTTTTTAACATTTACTCCTAGATTGGCTCTCCCTAATATTAGGGTGCATTTTGTCAAAGATAATGTCGATGCTGTCAGATAACTCAGGTTCAAATTGTACTATTAGGAGCTGATGGTAGGAAATCTACTGTACTCTCGGGACAAAGCATCAGATCACAGCGACACTGTTTTCAAAATGAAGTTCTATAGTACAAGAACAGAAATCAGAAAAGACATACTAGGCAACCATATGCAAAAGTATGGGCACAAAGTAAAAATAAAGATGCTGTTTATCAAACTGAATGTAATAAATGACTTCTTACTAGGGGAGAATGCATGTTCTACCAGACCCACCCACCCCAGATTGAACCAGCCAATAATAGAATCCTAGATCCACCTTGCAGATAGTAGTTAGTACCATAAGACATGTAAGAGTATATATGAAATTGGAATATTCTACTGAACCAGAAATTCATTTAGTAATTTACAATGTGATTCACCTGTTGACTCTTTTTAAGTAGTTTTTGTCCATTCAGTTTTAGCTTGCTGCCATAAAACATCTCATCCACTCGCCTAAAAAATGAAGATTTAATACATGTACATTTGTTGAATTATGAGAAATAGATAAAAATGTCATTGCTAAAATACCACACAGGTTCTGTACTCCCATAATTTGTAGTTTATGTGAAAAGAAAAGAATCCAAGTGACAAATAATACTAGGAGCTGCTCTACCTGATCGTTCAAAGAGGAATCCACTTCTAGTTATGCCCGCCCATTTCTAGCTAAGCTCCACCCATTTCTAGTTATGCCCGCCCATTTCTAGCTAAGCTCCACTCATTTCTAGCTAAGCTCCAACCATTTCTAGCTATGCCCCGCCCATTTCTGGCTATGCACTTCCCATCTCTAGCTAAGATCCGTCAACTTTGTACTGATATTTGAATCAATTTTAACACTTTGACACCTGAATTCACAGAATCTCAAATTTACGGTAACTATACAGGTAAGCTGTTGAATATTTTGAAACTAATTTGTCTGGGAGCTGTTGTTGCCATAGGCAAATTAGGAAATTAGTTTCAAAATTTTAAACATAATGTTTATTATACTGTAACTTCACCAAAGACATACAATTCAAACTGTAATAGTTTTACAATCCCACAGATTACAACCATGAAAAAACATGGAAACGCATGTTCCACTAAATATTTAAAATTACAGTCATGATACATGATATGATGCGTCTAGTGAACAAATAAGAGGCCCAAGGGATGTGCAACACCCCCGCCCCCCATGGAAGATTGACCTTTCACATAGAAAGGTCATGGTCTACATGTACAGTATAGCTTACCGTATAAGCAAAAATGCTTACAAATCAAAAACACAGGTGTTAGTGAGCAAGAAATGTTTTGTTGAATATTTTGAACATAATTGGATAGAAAGACATGTCTTCCAATCCAATTATGTTCAATATATTCAATAGTACATTTATTTTCTGTTGGAAAGATTGTTAAGTTATTTCTGAGCTGTACTGTAGAGCTATATAGATTTGTATCTGCGGGCAGCAACTCAATAAACCGCCATATTTCTTAGTCAATGAATCAGTCACAAAAGCTCATTCAGTGCTGTAGTTTCAAGAACATTTTGTATACAGTAATCAAACTTGAATCAAAGTTGGTGGAAAAGTTGCCCGTAGTGTCCTGAAGATGTTTGATAAATGTATGGTCAAAAAATAAATGCCATGGCAACCAGATTAAAAGATTTTGCCTGAAATACACAATATGTCAATAACGCTGCTTCTACTGGGGACGATCTTGACCAGACTTTGGGGTGGGGAATTTTCTGTGGGTTTCCAGAGGTGCTATGATAAATTTAGGATTACAAGGTCAAATATCAAGGTCACAGTGACACAATAGACAATTCTTCCAAATGCGAACTACACGAGTTCTTGTTTACTTATATGATTTTATCGACCTTGTTTTGTCAGAAATTCAACAGGTCTGGCCAGAAACAGAATTTAAGTTTTAAAGTACAAATTGTTGCTGAAAATTTTAGGTGTACCGTAATATTTTAAACATTTTCAGACATTTTTGAAATTTCAAGAAAATATTTTGGATAAGTTAAAACTGCTGCTGCTAAAATTGACCATTTAAAATTCTAGATTACAAGTTCTTTAGTCTACAACCATAGAATCCTTCCAGCTAAATTTGGTAAAAAGGTGCCAAACAGATTAGATAACTGAGCAAGTGATTCCATTGGTAAATTTTCAAGAATAGCCTTCTCTAGGCCTGCAAAGGAACACTGACAAATAAGAAAATATGGATTTCCTTGATAATTGCTCATTTAACCTTTTAATGGTCAAGCTGGCCAAAACCGGCCTCTGCAGTGGTCTTGAGGAATCTCTATTTGCGGGCCAAGAGAAGACGATTTTTGAAAATTTACCACTGGGATGCTTGGCTCAATAACCGAGCGTCCAGTGTTAAATTTTCAAAAATAATCTCTTGTCATGCAAATGGACATCAGATAAGCAAATAGTTTGATTTTCTTGACCAACTTTGACCATTAAAGGGTCAATGCAGGACAAAAGAGATATTTTTGTACATTCACACGCACGCACTCACTCACACACACCCTAGCGAACCTAGTTATTACACTGGTAAATTGCCATAAATATCCTTCTCTTGACCGGCAAATGGACATTCACTAAGCAAATACTTAGATTTTCTTGACCAATTCTGACCAGATCAAGTCGGCCAAAAACTGTTATTCTGTTAATATGGGCTTGTGGAATGTCTATTTCGATAACCGAGCCAGTCATTCCAGTGATAAATTTTCAAAAATTGTATTCTCTTTGCCTGTAAATGGACATTATAGTCAGTGTCATCATCTAGGCAAATATTTAAATTTTCTCGCCCAGATTGGACCATTAAATGGTTAAAGAAGTACAACATTTGAACACTTACGCTCGACTGATATTAAGTCCTGAACTGATTAACGAATCAGCACGCAGGGACTTAACATGGAGTGTTAGCTGTTTGTATCCTGCTGGACCATCCTTCTCCTCTTCAAAAACATCATAATCATCATCATAGTCAGTGTCATCATCTGAATCATCACTCATTTCATCACCACCCTATGAATAGCATGAAATAATCCCTATTACATACAGTGATCAATGTTTCTCATGGCATTCAAATGTTGGAGGTCCCATGAACCCCGCACCCTGAAACCCAAATTGAATACTTTCGCTCTTGTCAGATAAACAGATTGGTGGCCATTCTTGGGTTATTTTCCTGCCAAAACTCTTATAGAACAACAATCGAAAGCTTCAAACCACTTCTTGTCAAGAATGAGTGGGTTGATTTCAATTAGATTTGACAGTACCCATTCTTAGGGCAGATAGATACAAGATTGTTCAAAGAAAGCTGGTTGGTCGATTTAGGTGGTGGCCATCTTGGATTTTTACGAAGACATTTAAACATCTTTGTAACAGGCATGGATAATGGATGAATCTTCTTTTAGCTATGCCCCACCCATCTCTAGCTAAGCTCCGCCCATGCTCTGCCTGTGTTGGGATAGATTGAATATTGGACTCCCTGAATCGCAATTTCCAGAAACTATTCACTCAGGTAAGCTGCTGAATATTTTGAAACTAATTTGAGTGGGTGCTGTAGCTGCCTACGGCAGCAACAGCGCCCAGTCAAATCAGTTTCAAAATACTCAACAGAATGTTTATTAACTAGTAGACTAAAAAAACGTGACACTTTCTGTTTCTACATGAATTGTTAATACATACCAGACGATAATGTCATATCTAGTCCTGTTCAAAATAAACAATAAAACTGCGCTATCTGGACCTGCTCAAGGTTAAGAGTCAATTCCCGGGCAGACAGATTCGTCTTATGCTTGCCCTAGGAAAAAGTAGGGAAAAGCAGCTCAGCCTCACCTCTGCAGGGTAGCTGAGGGGTGTCATAGTACATCTGGTATGCATTAACAATTCTCTCAGAAACAAAAAGCATCACACTTTTTGGATTCTACTTGAACAAATAATACTTACCAGATGTACGATTAAAGTCTGGATTTCAACAGTCAGGAATTCCGGTGGCCGGATGTGAGGCTCGAATCAGCTCTCATCTGCCAGCCGAAAGAGAGGGCTATAAAGAGACTGAGAACCCCAGTGACAGCTTGGGTTCCACTATCAAGCTTACTGACTGCGATGCGCATCAACAGCTTTGACCGTCCACCATCTCTTTTTTATGCACCTCTTTTGTCTGTGACAAAATCGATGATGGGTGCCATGGTGATCCAGCACAAACCAGACCCATGTCACCCCCGCAGTCCCGGAAAGTGCTAAGAAGGTACTACAATTTCAAACAATGAAAATGCAATCAACATATATTGATCATGATTTTCAAAGTGGAATGAGACTACTGTCTAGTCAAAATTTAAAATATACTCTTGAGAGACTTAGACAAAACCATTAGCAGTCTGATGCCAGTGATAAAAGACTGTTACTTGACTTTAATTATTCTATAATTTAAATACACTCCCAAGACTGAGTGCTTAAATCTTCATGCATGAAGCTTGCCCATCCACATCAGAATGCTGGTCAAATGGTTCACCTGTGCTTGATGCTAGTTGGTGGTCATGATGATGACTGACTGTGCAAGTGGTAGTCAGAGGTGGATTAGTTGGGATTATTCAACAAATTGGCTACGGATACTGGAATTAGCGCGCTAGATATATCGCGGAGATAGAAATCTGTGAATGATGACTTGGCATGACATTCTGCAACAGACATCACCTCCTCTAGGGAGACTCCCTTATAGAGGGCAGATGACGCTGCAAGTGATCGGACTTGATGGGCGTTAGGCTGTTAGCACGATCAGTTTGCTTTCGCATTACGATCTTATAAGTAATCTGAATCGCATCAACAAGCCAACGATAAATTATGTCTTTCGAAGCACGAAGATGAGGAGCTTTGACACAGAGCCATAAAGATTTAGGATTGTCTATCCACTCCTCTGTACATTTTTTGTACATTTTTAGACATTGAATAGGACACCAAGGAGAGGAACCTGTCTGGTCAGAATTGGCAAATTGATCAGTTGGCCTGGGTATTTTAGAGATAGATTCATTGCTAGATGTGGAAATAGTCGTAAAGCTTCAGCTGTGATGACAAAATGGTCTTGTTCAGCAGAAAGTGTTTAAATCTCACTTCTTCTTCTTGCTGACTTTGCTGCAACTAGAAAAACTGACTTAAGAGTTAACAATTTAATATCTATAGCATGCCCAAAACCTAAAGAACTAAGGATAAATTCCAGGCAGGAATGGGTGTAGGTTGTCTAGATCGCAAACTGCTCATTCCTTTAATACATGTACATGTACCTTCATTTAAGGTGTCATTCCCCTATCTTGCAATGGTCATGCTAGGAATGATAGACAGTAAAGCACTTATAAGCTGCAAGGGCTAAAGGTACAAGATTATCAACTTCGTATAAATGACAGACAAAATCTGCTAGTGTTGAACACCATTTACACCATTCTGCAGATTTGTTGATTCTATAATTATATGTCACGGTGGTTGACCCCCTTCTGGCACAAAATCTGCTGCTTGCTCAGAAAAGCCATCCTTAGCTGTACTTTGCCTGATAACATCCATAGTTAATTTAATTAAATAGCATGGCTCAAAACCTGAAGAATGGCCATCTTGGATTTTGGATCATTGTCCCAGACCTAGTTCAACCATCCTATGAAGTTTCAAAGTGATCCGACAAACGGAAACAGGGTTATCATCCAAAAATCACTCCGCCACCTGCTCGAACCATGCCATCACATAATACCCCGCACTCCCGAACACATACAGCAGTTGCCGAAAATAATGTAATTCTGATTAATAAAAATTACCACACTACTAGTAAAATTTGCCAACAAATATATTAGGCTAAGAAGGTCGAGATAAAAAGTTACGCCCACGCTTAGAAATTACTTAGACATTGAAAGAAAACTATTATTTAAGATAAAGTTCTAGATAATAATGCGATGTTACCTACAAACACCCTCGCTAATAACAACAGGAGCTATATGTAACACCAGCCAATGGACCAATACTAATGCAAGGATTACGATTAACCAAACAAATGACGATTACAGAGCGGCGCCATCTTGGCTCAGGGTGCATCAATCTTGAGAGAAATTGGAGCTGTTAACGTATTAACCGGGTACCTGAATATACTTATAAGGAAGGCAGTGCCAACAATGTATGTATGATTACTGTATTCTGCGGCTGTAGTAGTAGAAACATCCTACAGCTGCAATCAGTCCTTGTTTGCTTTTGCCCACTGTGTCATGTCCTCAGCCGAAATCCTTAGCTTCCTCAGGTCCATTCTTCACTTGAGTGTACCGAGTCCTGCTTGCTTGAGGTCACATCGTAGCATGCTTAGCAGATTTATGTCTGGCCATCAGTGTCCAGTGATGGTGCATAGGTGTTTGCGGTGGCAGGCATCGAGTTTGTCTAGAGCTGCCTTTGGAGCTGCCCAGCTGTTACAGTTATACAGCATCACGGATACGCAGGTTGTATTGTATAAACGTAGCCTTTTTATCAAGGGCATCTTTGATCTACAAATCCATAGCTTCCAGAAGGGCTGGAAAGCTATGTTCCCCATCACGCAGCATGCAGCAATGTTAGCAGTAATGCAAAGCAGTGAACCCAGGATTTTAGTTTTCCTCCATGATTCGCTGCCACCAAGTGGATCGTCATTTTCTTTAGTTTCATGCTTTGTAGATAGGTATATGTGGGTGAACTCTGTTTTGGATTCATTCATTCATAGAGATTCTCCATTTTTAGTTTGCTTGCAGCTATTGGGGGAAGTTCGTCAATGGGTTTTTTCCCTTGTCTATGAAGTCCACATCGTCAGCATATTCCATTTCTAGCGGCATACCCAGTATTGACACTGGACAGTTTGGTCTTGTGGAACTTTCCCGCACAGATTTCAATGCAGCAGCAAGGTAACAGGTGAAAAGTACTGGAGACAGACTATCTCCCTGTGGGGAGCCAATTGATGTCTCAAACGCTACAGATTTCACTGACTTGACTCATACTCTCAGCTTGGTGTCTGCAAGCAGTAGTCTCACTAGTCATAGCTCATCTTCGTTGCAACTGGTCTGGCATAGTATATCTAGGATCTTTGAGCATCTAACTGTGTCGAAGGTGTCCACGTTTGAAGACACTTTGATATGATCCAGTGAAGTCATTGATCTTGTCTCAGATGCAGCATAGAGTAACATTGGATAGGATTTTATGTATGATGTTCAGGAGCACAATGAGACACAGATTGGCTGGGGTGGGGGGCAGGGGCAGGTGGCTTCTTGGGCTTGGGTAGTGTGATAAGGGTCCCTTGGCCTACAGTGTTGATGGGAAGGTGTTGCATAAAAGCTGAATTGATTAGGTGCGTGATCGGTTTTGAGATAATGTCACTTGCATATTTGAATAGTTCATTGCTCATGCCATCACGTTCAGATGCACGTCAATTTTTCAGGGCTTTAAGTGCCTTTTCAACTTCTGCTGTTTTAATTGGAGTTAGTAATGGCCTGGGATCTCCTGAGAATGGGTGCAAGGGCTCATCATCATTGTCAGTGAACTGTTCCTTGAACCAGTTTCGAATTGCCACAGCTTTTTCCTGGTCAGTCCCGATAAAGTGCCCTTCAGAGTTGTGTACAGTGAGTGGTGGTGTATAGTCAGTACAGTCAGTAACTCTCAGGGGTCGCCTGCCAGAAACATTTTGTAACAGTCATCCGAGGCAGTGATTTCATCTGCTAGGGAGTCTGCTTGTTGAATAGCATGATCTTGTGGCGCAGAATGTTATTGCGCTCCCGGCATAGTTTGGTGCGGTCTTCACTTTTGCCACTATGATAGATGCGCAGTCATAACGCTTTCTGCTCCGCTGACAGTTTTACTACTAGAGGGTCATCAGTATACCTACATGTAGTTTGGTTGTTTTTAAGAACACCTATGCTGCTGGTAGCTGATGATTCCATAGATTTCAGTATTTTAGTTAGGGCTCCGTTTGGATAAGAGTTGACGTCGATGTTAGCTATCTGCTCCCTGAGGGCCTTCTTGTATGACATTTGAGTGTCAGTGTCGCTGATGAGCTTGGATAAGTTGTAGGTGACTCTACCCTCTTGCTTGGTATGGCATTTATATATTAGGTAGAGATCATTCATCTGAAGGTGTGTAATGACTCACTTATGGTCAGAATTAAGGTCTGTGCCTCCATACGAATGAGCATTCTGGAGTAAGGGTTTTGCTTCTGTCTTTAAGAGTATGAAGTCTATTTTATTGAAGACAGCTGTTGCAAATTGTGACTAGACTTTTACGTAACAAAATAATACGAATCTGTGTGTACCCAGAAATTGACTCGGTAACTGGGGCTCTGGGTAATTCTTGGACATCGCTTAAGCAGGTCCACAGAGAGTGCAAAGTTTTATTGGTTATTTTGAGCAAGATTAGATAATAGGACATTATCATAATAGATAGATAGATAGATAGATAGATAGATAGATAGATAGATAGATAGATTGTACATTTTATTGCACTAAAGTCCATGTGATTACATGCTCTAAATGCTATACATCTGATCCCCTGTTCATTTAATAGTCCAAGCCTGGCAGTCACATATGGCGTACAAACAGCTATGTTATCACTGGTACCTATTTACAGGTAGGTCAACTGGAGAAACAGTACATCTGATAAGTATTATTTGAAGTAGAAATAGAATTTGTACAACTGACAGACTTTTAAAAGTTCATTATGGAATTGATTACATGTATGACATCGGCCTACATGAGACGTAATTGATTATGACATCATATAATTGATCGACAGATTGGATTCCTCTAATGATTTGAAACTTAAGAAACTTCATCTGGGGAACGACATGAACCAAGTTTGTTCAAGAGAATCTGATAGGTTGCTTTGTTTGGTGACCATCTCGGTATTCGAAAAATGTCCAGGAAATCGGCCAAAACACTAATCCGCATTAACCGCAGGGCAGTTTTCAAACAAACTTGTCCGGAAGGACTCTAGTGTGGTAAGCTTTTGGAAACATAAAGAAAATTGATTGGGTAGTTTTTACCGGCACCATTTGAATTTCTGAAAATGTCCAGGAAATTCATTAACGGATAACTCATCATTAATGGTTAGGCCTGGTTCAACTTGAAGAATATTAGGATCATAAGGCTCAGAAAACTTGCATAGAAATTTGATTGGTATATTTTTTCAGCAGGCCACCTTGGATTTCAGAAAACATTCAGGAAATCATTTAAGATCAGTGATGAAGATTAGCAGGGGCCAAGTAGCCACGGGCTGCTAGAACTTAGGCTGGGCTACCAGAATTTCAAACTCGCTAGCCTAGGTGCCAACCTAAATCTTTCCATTCATATTTTAAGACTGGGAACAGAAAATCATTTTATAATACCTGCGACTCTATTGCAGCTTGAACGAGTTTCATTAACCCTTTCAATCCTTAAAATTTAATTTTTTACAATGTATAGTATATTGTTAAATACTTTGAAAATAATGTGACTGAAAGCTATTGCTACCAACAGATTTTCTTCTTACATGCCATGAAATTCACCTTTCCAGAGTACCCACCCATCATATGACATCATAATGAACTGCGTGATGTGTACAATGACATCATAATGAATGATGTCATGAATGACGTCGATAAGTACGTCACGAACGCATATTTGATGACGGTCTATGCATTGTTGTACAAATTGTTTGCTTTTACTATTTAATAAATATTCTGTTGAATATTTTGAAACTAATTTCACAATCCAAATACGGCGAGGTGTGGGTGGAGCTTAGCTAGTGATGGGCGGGGCATAGCTAAAAATGGAAAGGTCCATTGAGATGCATGTACTTTATCGGTGAAAGGGTTAAGCTTGAAAGCCATGTATTTAACACAATCTACATTCATTCATTCAGTAACTCCTAAATTATTATATCCTTTGTTTTGAAATCTGGGAACTTGTGTGCTGATGCATCTTAATTAAAAGATTGGGCCCTTAAAAAATTGACTGGGCCCCAGGTGCTACATGATTAAAAAGCTAAAGCTTTATCACTGTTTATGATACTATTTCCCCTGAAATGCCTAGCCACAATCATGATAATTTGTATGTCTAAAACAGAAATTTATGTGTATCTGGCCAGGACCATCGAATTTCTGGCAAAAAGATATATAGGGATCTAAATGTAGAACATGGCATTTCTAGTCGAAATGATAATGTTCCGGGTGAGGGATACACAACATTTGGGCCTCATAATCAAAGTTGTCGAATTCTAAGCGTAAGGCCTTGTAGAAATTTTCTTGTCAAAAAATTGGAGCCAAATAAATCTGACCAGTAATTTCACACACACACGCATGCTAATTGACTAATACTCATGTTGGGTCAGGAGGAGAATATGAGCTTATTGGCAGGTAATTGTTCAAAAAATTACTATAACTGGTTATACTAACCTTTCCTTGGCGCCTCCGTCTTTTGTTGAAGCGTTTTTGCTGAGTTCCATAAACTTGTGTTTTGCTACATAAAAGTTCATGGCCTCTACTGGCAGACATATATCTTCCACACATCGGTAATCTGTAACTGGCTAACAAAGCCACACATCTTGACAATAGCAGGTGATCACAAATCATTGAAATCGGCATTACCTCTGTGTCATTATGAATCCCAGTAATCGCCATCAGTGTTGAAAATGAATGCGGTGTATTACTTACAGGTGTAGTCATATGTTTGGTCCATAGTGGCAAATGTCTAAACGTAGCTTTCTTGTATATTACTAGTATGTTCATTCTGTACTGACAAATCCAGGTTAAAGTTTTCGCCATTGTTAGAGTCAACCGGAATCAAATAAAGTTGATAGCTTCCTCTAGCGACCAACTATATATGTTGCACTTTGCATCACATCTACAGCACAGTTTACTAACCGTTTAATGGTCAAGTACTGTAAAGAAATAAAACAAGAATTCAGCAGAATTAAATGTCTCGCCTGTCTCCTGTTTGTTACAGTGACCTTGACCATGTGACCTCAATGTTATACTGCTTCCTAACATTATAGGTAACCATGTATGCAAGTTAAGTCCCAACAGGATTAACCAATCCTGAAATATAAATGTAAATGATTTGTTAAATGGAAAACCTAACATTGAACAAGCAGAAGTCAAATAGTAATGTCAGAATGACCTTGACTTTTGACCTAATGACATCATTATCATCATGCATTCATGTTCTCTTGGTATGTTATATGAAATGTTGCTTCCAAGTTTGGTTCCAGTAAGAATAAGCAATCCTATACAGGGATGTGACACGAAAAAAAATGAGGTCCCGGCAATCCCAGTCCCTAGGGGGGGGGGGGGGGTCCGGTGGTCCTTTTGAAAACTAGATGCGCTGAGAAGTCATTTCCTGCATTTTGAGGGGTTAAAAGAGGAGAATCTGTCCAGAGTTCCCGGCGGACACTGATGAGTGGTGGGCATGTGGCACTGCACTGCCCATCCTGGGCATATCCCTGCCTATAATATAGGCAACCACAAAGACTTAATATTGGAAATACAGTCATGACAGAGGTCAAATATCAAGTCTAGGATGATCTTGGCCCTATTGATGTCACTATCAGTACACAGCTCCCTTAATATTGTATAGGAAATCATGTGTCCAAGATTAGTTCTGGTAGTATTAAGTAATTCTGAAATATAAACGTAAATGTTTTGCTAACAGAAAAATTTAAAGTTGAAAAAGCAAATTAAGGTCAGAATGACCGTGATCTGTGATCTCCCTGTCATCAGCCTGCATCCTCTTGGTAGAGGAAACCATGTACCCAAGTTGTGTTCCATTAGGGTTAAGCAATCCTGAAATACAACTTGAAAAGATTTGCTAATCACAAAAACTTAACATTGAAAAATAAAAGTTTATGGAGGTCAGAATGACCTTGACCGATGACCTCCCTGTCATAAGCCTGCATTCTCGTGGTATAAGAAACAATGTAGTCAAGTTGTGTTCCATTAGGCTAAAGCAATCCTGAAACAGATAAGATTGGCTAAACGCAAAAAGCTAACGTTAAAACATAACCAAGGTTTGTTGAGATCATAGTGACATTGACCTTAAGCTTTGACGTTCTGACCTCAATGTCAGCATACTGCTTCCTAATAGTATATGTTATTATGTATCCAATTTTAGTTCCAATATGATTAACCAATCATAAAATATGAGTTGAGAAATTCCTCTAAACTGAAGATATAACCTTAAAGTTCAAACGCACAAAATATTTTTGATACACACTAGTCCTAATGATCGCATAGGACAAATCTGTGAAGTTTTATTGAAATCGGATAATTCTTTGTTGATGAAATTGTCATTTAAACAAGAGGCCCAAGGGGCCTGTGTCGCTCACCTGGACTCCTGGCGCACTCTAATCTTTTGTCAAAATTGTTGGTGGGTTGTTTAGTAGTTTTTTAAATGAGTTTGTGAACATTTTTGCAAGTCGAATATGGCCGCCGAACATGCTACATTTTGATTGGTCCACTGTGGTAATGTTTTTTAACAAACTAATGGCATTCAGAGCCTAATAATATCTCCCAGATTTCTGCTCAATCCATACAGTGGTTCTGGAGTTGTTTTGGCAAAAAATAGGTTATCTAAGATGGCCACCAAACAATTTGGCCAATCAAGTTCCCTTGAACAAACTTGGTGCAGCTCTTGCCCTAGATGATATTTCATGCATTTTGAATTGATCCACTAAGCGGTTTCGGAGATTTTTAAAGACATTTCTAAAAATCAGCCAAAATCTGAGATGGCCGCCAGCCAAATTGGCCGATCGGTTTTGTTTGAACAAACATGAACCTCTATGCCCTCAGAATGCTTCCTGCCAAATATACTTGAAATCGGTCCAGTGGTTCTTGAGAAGACATTTTAAATTTACCATTGTTTTAGTATGGGAGCCTCTGGTGGCCATCTTGGATTTCGGATCAATGTCAATCTAGTTAGGTTTCTTCACCAGAGGGAGTCGAACCACCCGATGAAAAAATGATGAAGTTTAAAAGTGATCCGATAAACGATAACGGAGTTATCATCTGGAAACCAATTTTCAAGATGGCCACTGGTGGCTGGCAGCCATCTTGAATTTCGGATCATTGTCGATTTCGAGAGGTTTCTTCTGCAGACCTAGTCCAACCACTCTATGAAGTTTCAAACCGATGCGATAAACGGTAACAGAGTTATCATCTGGAAACCAATTTTCAAGATGGCCACCGGTGGCTGGCAGCCATCTTGGATTCCGTATCATTGCCAATTTCGATAGGTTTCTTCCCCAGACCTAGTCTAACCACTCCATGAAGTTTCAAAGCGATCCGATAAACGGTAACGGAGTTATATATCCGGAAACCAACTTTCAAGATGGACGCTGGTGGCCATCTTAGATTTCAGATCATCGTCGATTTCGATAGGTTTCTTCCCCAGACCTAGTCCAACCACCCCATGAAGTTTCAATGCGATCCGACAAATGGTACCGGAGTTACTTGTATCATCCGGAAACCAATTTTCAAGATGGTCACAGGTGGCTGGCGGCCATTTTGGATTTTGGATCATTGTCAATTTCGATAGCTTTCTTCCCCAGACCTAGTCTAACCACTCCATGAAGTTTCAAATCGATCCGATAAACGGTAACTGAGTTATCATCCGGAAACCAATTTTCAAGATGGACGCCGGTGGCTGGCGACCATCTTGGATTTCGGATCATCGTCGATTTCGATAGGTTTCTTCCCCAGACCTAGTCCAACCACCCTATTAAGTTTCACTGCGATCCGACAAACGGTAACAGAGTTATCATTCGGAAACCAATTTTCAAGATGACCACCAGTGGCTGGCGGCCATCTTGGATTTCAGATTATCGTCGATTTCGATAGGTTTCTTCCCAAGACCAAGTCCAACCACCCTATGAAGTTTCAATGCGATCCGACAAACGGTAACGGAGTTATCATCCAGAAATCACTCTGTCGCCTGCACACCGGCCCGGACGGCGGCATTTCATAATGGCAAATATGAAATCAGAATACCCACAAACATATATAAAACCAATTTCGGCTTCAAGATCCATCAAATAAAAAATCCAATATGGCCACCAAATATGTTACATTTCAAATGGCCCACGGCAGCCATGTTTTCTGACGGATCACCTTCCTTTACACAAACTTTAATGGCCCTTAGTGTCTAACCATATCTCCCCAATTTTGGCCTGTTTTCGGGAAAACTATGTCATCCAAGATGGCCACCGAACCATTTGGTTAATCAAATCCTCTTGAAGAAACTTGGTTTACCTCTTGCCCTAGTTGAAGTTTCATGAGTTTTGAATTGATTCCCCAAGCGGTTTCGGAGAACATTTTTGAAGACGTTTCCTAAAATCGTCCGAAATCCAAGATAGCTGCCAGTCAAATTGGCCGATCGGCTTCATTTGAACAAACTTGGATCCCTATGTCCTCAGGGTACTTCCTGCAAATATAATTGAAATTGGCCCAGTGGTTCTTGAGTAAATTATTGTCTTTCAATGTTTAGAATTGACAACAGGTCAACTTTCCTCAATTACAATTGGCAAATGTCATCTTTTAGGGGTTAGGTTTGGCAAATGGTTATCTCGCATGGCATGGCATGAAATTTGTTAAATGCCATGTTGCAATGCTCAGGATTGGCAACATTATCCTTCCGTGTTTAGAAGTGGTAAGAAATCATGTTTCAAGAGTAGAAATATAATTTTTCAGCACTAAGAATCGGCAAATTATTGTATATCAGTGCTTAGAATTGACAACAGATACCACTCCAGGTACATTACATTTAAGTGAAAGCATATCAGGGTATGTAAACGAACATTATATACTGTCGCGATTCAAATTTGATTTGATTGTTATGCCATCTAACTCCATCCAGGCAAATGTAAAAGTATGAGAATTTCTTGAAGACACACAGTTCCCCATGTCTACACAATGGACTCTAACCACCATACTCTAGAGTATTCCCCCACCGAAAAAGACATTGGGGTCGTAATTGATGAAAAATTAAGTTTCAACCAACACATAAATGAAAAAATAAACAAAGCCAATCAAATCATGGGACTAATTAGATGCACGTTTAACTACATAGAAAGACAACTTCAAGCACCTCTTTAAATCCCTTGCCAGGCCTCATATCGAATATGCAAACGTAGTCTGGGCACCTTTGCTCAAAAAACATATAAATGCGATTGAAAATGTTCAAAGGTGTGCCACAAAACTTATCCCAGGAATGCGTAACCTACCATACAACGAAAGACTAAAAGAACTCAACTTACCAACTCTCACATTCAGAAGACTGTGAGGTGATATGATTGAGATATATATAATACTGCACAACATATATGATCAACCTCCATCAAACCTCATTAATCTTTTGGACAATAACAGTATTGCATGGTCATAGCCTAAAAATTCAGAAAATCAGAGCTAGGTTTAAGGTTAAATATTAGAAAGTTTTCATTTCCACTGTGCTGCACAGACCAATGGAACAAACTACCCGGACACATTATCAATGCACCTCCTATTAACTCTTTTAAATCCAGATTAGACCAACTATGGAGTAAACACCTACTGCTATTCAACTTCGAATCTGATCCAATCTTTCATTAAAGAAATGCTAACAAACCATGAATCATTGAATGTGGTGACAAACTACAACTGAATCAGCCATCCAGTATATGCAGCCCAGACCTGACGCCAGAGGCCATTTGATGCCTTCTGTCAGAAGAGGATTCATGTGAGTTCATGTGAGTCACGAAATGAAAAGAAATCGTGTACGAATACTGGTTACTTTTGTCAAGTTTGTACGAAATTATAGATCATATGAGTAATTAACGCTGTGCTTGCATAGGTCTTTGATCCCTTTATCATTTCCAATACAGTAATATATTCGTATTCGTAAATGGCACAAGTATATATGTATTTTCAAAATTATTTATTCTAAAAAAGTTACCTACTTCTTATTCTCCTGTATATCACTGTTAGAGAGTACCACATTGTCACGGTAATCAGAAGTAGGATGGGGCAACCAAACTCCATGGCATTTAGCTAAAACTTATAATTTCCTTAGGCCAATCACCAAACTCATACCAAGCAGTGAAAAAGTATATGTATGGATAGATTATTTTAAGCATTCTCTTGCTGCTTATAAAAGTTTCGTAGGGAATTTATGTAAACTCCTGTTAGTGTCTGGCAATAAAGTTTGTAACCCCCATCAAAATTTACATGCTATCTGGTAAGTTAAGGCTGCTGAGCTGCATGGCAATGTACAAAGTAGCAAACTAAATGCCTAAAACGTCAATAAATGAAACAAATCATGCATTCCACATTTGTTTAGTCTTCTTGGGTTACAATAGGTGCACAGAAGCTGTTTTATTACTAAACACTGCTAAGTTAGAACCGTATTTCATCATCATCATCATCATCATCATCATCATCATAATTTTACGAGGCATAAGCCCTTGGCTTGTTATTGCCTCTGGAGTTGTGTTAGTATTGTATTACTAGTGCTTGTACTTTGTTTAGTTACAGTTTTTATTTGTTTGGTTGGCATTATTCATTGACAGTAATCAGGACCCTGGTTGACTTTGGGAGGTGCTGTGGGGTAGATGGGTTATCCCCGCATCAGCTGCGGTGTGCCACCTATGCTCATGGTTACACCCATCTGCGCCTAGAATTTGGGTATATTTCTAGATTGTCTTATTATTATATATCTATTAGTTGGTTATGTCATGATCATATATTATGCCATTTAGGTGCATATCTAGTTTTGATTTAAACATGCAGAGCGTTACTGTCTCGACCACAAAAGAAGGGAGTGAGTTCCATGTGTTAATAATTCGGTTTGGGAAAAAATGCCTACGAATTTATTTTCTGCTGCATTTAGTGTTGAGCTTAAATGTGTGACCTCTAGTACGTGTGTTACTTAATCGGTCAAAGAATGTGCTTTTGTCAATGTTGTAATCATCATGGATAAATGTGTATGTTTCGATTATGTCTCCTCTAAGCCTTCTGCATTTTAGTGACATGAGGTTCACAGCCTTTAACCTGTCTGTGTAGCAGTAGTTTCTCAAATGGGGAACAAGTTTAGTGGCTCTGCGCTGGACCCTTTCGATTATACAAGATTGTCTTTTAAAACGAGGAGACCATATGCAGTTACAGTATTCCAAAATTGGTCGGACTAGTGATTTGAATAACAGGGTAAGCGTGTTTTCATCTATGCAATTGAAGGTTCTGTTAAGTAGACCAACTATGCTGTTAGCCTTTGATGCAATTGCATTTATATGGGTATCAAAGGAGAGATTTTCATCTATGTGTACGCCAAGATCTATTTCACTTGTGGACAGTATGATTTCAATGGTTTGTGACTGGCATGTAGTGTCTGTCATATAATACTGGGTCCTAGGATTATTTGAACCAAAGTGTATTACATGTGTTTTGTCAGTATTAAAGTGTAGCTACCAAATCTGCGACCAATTACATACATTATCTATATTGTCTTGAAGGTTCATGGTGTTAGGGTTACCAAACAGTTTTGTATCATCCGCAAAGATCTTACAAGGGCAGGTTATGGAATCGGGTAGATCGTTTATATACAGAAGGACAAGTGTAGGTCCCAAAACACTACCTTGAGGCACGGCACTAGTGATGGCTGTCCAGTAGGATGTTGCTTCGTTGATCTTTACACACTGTTTTCTATCGGTTAGAAATGCTTCAGTCCAGTTAATTAGTTGCTCTCCTAGACTGTACATTCTCATTTTCTTTAGAAGTCTTTTGTGTGGTACTATATCGAAAGCTTTGGAAAAATCTAAGTATATTGCATCTATAGGCTTGTTTACATCTAGATTGGATGTTATGGTTTCCATGTACTCCAGTAACTGTGTTTTGCATGATCTGTTATGTCTGAAGCCATGGCGACAGCTGGTGAAACGGTTGTTTGTTTCCATGTGGTTCATTATTGCATCACGTACAAATGTTTTTAAAAGTTTGCAAAGTGAGCAAGTTAGACTGATGGGTCTGTAAGTTGCTTGGATTACTATTTGGGCCTTTCTTATAGATTTGTTAAATAGGATGCTAAGGGGTACACTGATCTCTTTTGCTAGTTCAATCAAAATTTGTATGAGTATGCCGTCTGGTCCATGACCTTTATTTGGGTTTAGTTTTTTTAGTTTGGCTTCAATAGTCGCTGGGCTTATAGAAATGTCTGGTAAAACAATGTTTGTGATAGTGGTGATATTTTCTGGCATTGTATTTACGTTCTCTTCTGTAAATACGCTTGCAAAATAGATGTTCAAAACTTCTGCCATTTCTATATCATTTGTACACACTTCATCGTTTGAATATTTATGTTGGCCTACTGTTTCTTTGAGAGTTGTTTTGCTTTAAAATGGGACCAGTTTTAGAAATGCTCAGACTACCCCTTTAACAAAAATATGCTTCAAATAATGGAAATAATACATGGAATTCGCCAAAATACATAAACCATTGAGATTCTAACATTTATTACTTAAACAGAAACAAGATTAAGAGAAAAAATAAATCTGTTATTTAATTTTATAATAGGCAATCCGCAGTACCACAGAATTAGGTCACATTTTAATAGAATTTTTGGGAGTAGTGTGGTTGTGAGTGAAACGATGCTGAGAAGCCATCCAAATTTCCTTTGAAAACTCAGTCAACATTTCCGAGCATTTTTCAAAAGCAGCCATTTTCACTGCAGATGCACACATGGTTATGCAATCTTGTGTAATTAAAACTAAAAAAATTTTGCATTTGAGCTAGTTTTGGTATAATTAGATTTATCAGATAAAAAGCTTCAAAATATAAACAAATCGTCATTATTATATGTGCGATATGTCACTATAGCTTGAAAACGAAGCCTTGCCACAGAGTTTGGTATACCACAGAGTTTGGATCACTGACCCTGCTCAAATTATTCAAATTCAAATTTAGGTAGATTTATTTGTTAATCACATATTAATATAAGAACGGACATAAATAGACAGTCCATCTAAGGCAAAGTCATGACATCTGCACAGCTATTTTAATCTTCAAGAAGAAGAAGAAGGAGAAGGAGAAGAAGAAGAAGAAGAAGAAGAAGAAGCAGAAGAAAGAAAATGGCTGCCTAATTATTTTTCTTCTCCCTTGATGTAAATTAAATTAGAATATATGGCAAAATAACATTGAAGGAAGTATATAGGCGCTAAATATCAACAGTTCGGTATTTATGTTGTGAACTGCTTAATATAAGAACGGACATAAATAGACAGTCCATCTAAGGCAAAGTCATGACATCTGCACAGCTATTTTAATCTTCAAGAAGAAGAAGAAGGAGAACACGAGACAGAGAAACAAAGTAAGAGCCTTAACAAGAAGACTAGAAAAGGATCTTAAGAAGTCTATTGCAAAAGCTGTAAAGAACAACCCAAAGCGGTTTTGGAAATATGTTAAGAGTAAGATGAAAACCACAAAAACGGTGTCAGATCAGGTTATACCTCGCTCGGGAGAGCGAGAAACACTAACATCAACTGACCAGGAAAAGGCACAAGTGCTCTCCGATTTCTTCTCATGTGTTTTCACAATGGAGACAGCCACATATATGCCGGCAGTACCAATGAGGGAATGTAATAAAGCACTTGACAGCATTATGACCATAGAAAAAATTGTTAAGAAGAAGCTATCGAAGATCAAAATTGACAAATCACCAGGGCCAGATGGGGTATATCCGTGACTACTCAAAGACATACATGAAGAATTAAGTATATCATTAGCAATAATTTTTAACATCTGCCTTGGCAGTGGCAAAGTACCAACAGACTTTAAGATGACCAATATCACAGATATATTAATAAAAGGAAGCAGAAAGATAGCAAGCAATTACAGACCAGTCAGTCTCACCTGTATATTATGCAAAGTTCTTGAGACAATTTTTTTACTCTATCTTTATTGAAATACCAATGGAAAAAGCTAAGAACAAAATTGTCGGCGTCATTTACAGTTCTCTAGAAAGCGATAAAGAAAAATTCGTAGAAACATTATAAAAATGCTTTAAAACAATACAAAAGGAGAATAAAACTGTTTATATATTTGGTGATTACAACATTGATTCACTTAGGGAAAATGAAACAACTACTCAAGATTTAGTAAATTTATTAAGAACATTTGGATACTATCCATTCATAACAAAACCGACAAGAATAACTGAAAAATGGCCTCTGTTATTGGCAATATTCTCTCAAATAACACTGCAACTCTCAAAACCCAATCTGGTATGTTTGTTGAAGACATGAAATCTGACCACTTACCAATCTACTACATAGAAAATGAACAAGTTAGAACACAGTTATTCTAAAAAGAGGAAACAACCTGTAGAGAATTTAGAAATGAGAACATAGAAACATTTAGAAACAGTTTACCGAACATAAATTTGTCTATGAAGCTGAATTTCTACTAAAACAGTTAAGAAATTTAAGCAAAATCTGTCTAAACCTTGGCTAACAAGAGGATTGATAGCTGTCTACCATAAGAAGAACAAGCTGTATTTAACCTTTACTAGGCATCCGACCATGTACAATGACAGTCAGTTTTTTAGAAATATAATAAACTGAACCAAATTATTAGGACAGCAAAAATAAACTATTGCCATTAAATATTTTATGAGCAAAAAGATAATATAAAAGTAACATGGAAATTAATTAAATCATTGCTGGTTTAGGACGATCAGTAGGCTGATCCTCCTCATCCGCCTTTGTCATAGAGGTTGCTTCTGAGATGGAGGCCTGCATGAGGCAACTCTCTCGCTGAGGTGAATGCTTCTCGTTTTAGAGATGGTTATAATTTATATTTTATCGGAGATCCGCACGAGGCACATAGTCCTCGTAGCAGGAAATATCCTGCCGACAGTTTTTGCACGTAATTAGTTTTTACTAATATACTAATATAAGATCCTGGGTGTAACCCGTCAGTAGCCAGGTCTCCAGCTCCTGGTTAACATAGTCGTGGGCCAGATCTCCAGCTTCTGGTCATTCACAGATTATCATTGAGTTGTCCTATTATCTGCTTCTGGTGGCCTGTGGCCAGTTAAAACAGTTCTCCAGATCCACTTGCATCAGCTCATAAATATCGGTCGAGTTTATATTATTCGTGTTGCACGTTCGTCAGGGTGCACCCATCTCTCTCGGTTGAATTCAATATGATAACGTATTTCATATTGTGTTCGTATTCATCATCAGGACCCTTTCGTCATCAAGCCACAAGGAACTGACTGATTCCATCAAGTATCTTTAAGAACTCTACTACATTCAGGTCGTATATAATTGGTTTGTTATATTCAATTTTATATCACTTGGTCCATATATATTCCCTAGGTTCTAAATGATTCAATAGTCGATGCTGGTCTATACTGACTGGATCGAATAGGGATCATTTTGAACTTGGATATCGGATGTACCAGGATCAAGTCTTCAGTTAGTTTGCAGCATTTATGATTATGAAGTAAATCATCTGCGATATTCTTTGAGGATTGGTATAAGTGACATCAGATCAAAGAAGTGACTTGATGTGATTGATATCAAAACTCAAATAAGGAACAGGGATTGGATCAGCCAGGAGCAGTCGGCTACTGCTAATGGTTGCTCCAATCTAAATACTTCGTCATTATAGGATTCTTGTTTCTCTCAAATTAGTTTTGCCAATATTCAAATTTCAACAGACATAGCATCAATAGAGGTATTCAGCATTTACTTCAAATCATAGATTATATATATAATATCATACAGTACATCATATGTAACAATTATTTCAAACCTGTGCTGTTGATTCAAATTTACTACAAAAAGCAAGAATGAATGAGTTTTATTGGCCTGTAGGTGGGGCTTAGAATACAACTTCTGTATCCTCTGCGTGTCATAAGAGGCGACTAAAGGAAGTAAGGGTGAGGTAACCCTGACAGAAACGTCGAGTGCTGAAGACAGAGGTTACAGGCCGAACGGCGCACTCTAATAAACCATGGATCCACGCACTTAACGCTTATGATCATGTCGATAGTCACTTACAGGACTGGTGGTATGATCAGCGAACGAAAAGAAGAAGAAAATGAGTTTTATTGTATCTAATCTGTCTTTGTTTATTTTCTTCTTTATTTCTCCATCTCTCAATCCAATTGGTCAAAGCTCAAATACTAATGCATATCACTTTAATATACATATGATTCGAACACCTGCATTAGGAACCGGTTTTTGTTTGCCATCTGCTCGGTAAATCATTAGCAAATTTGGTACAAGTAGACGTAGTTGTCACCGACCTGATACATTACTAGTCGTTTCCTACCATTGGTTTTGTCATATCGGATAAGGATAACTTGTGTTGCCCAACCCCTAGACCATTAGTTGCCTACGTCATAGTTATTATTACGCCATAGCAATCACTGCAAGGGCACTATGCCCCCTCTTTATCAGTACAATGTTTACTAACCAAAGATAAGCAGCTTATTGTTGACATTTACCTCATGATATACCAGAGATGCCATCTAAAAGCATCTACAGTCAAATCTGTTTAAGAGACAACCCAAGGGAAATCAAAGCACCGTTAAGGCAGGTGGTCTCTTAAAGGTGCATATTCACATCAAATGCCTGAAAATAAGATTGTTTAAATTCTATACTTTTAGAGGATTATATGCAATAAAACTAATTAAATCTTGATATATGATGATTTCATTCCGTATAAATTAATATAATTCTTTTGGTTGTGAAGTTGAATTAGAGGCATGAGCCTTTAATTCAATCTCACAACTTAAAAAGAATTTAATTAATTTAAACATAATTAAATCACCACATGTTAAGATCTATACTGTGAATATGTACCTTTAAGGGTGTAATTAGTATTGTCTCGACAATGCAAACCTATTTGTAATAAATAAGCATAGCATAATTATAGCAATAACATCTCATTTAAAAGGAAGTTCCAGCTTTTTGTTGGTTAGTGAGTATTGGATGACATTATTTACATAAAAGCACAATTTCCAGATTCTTATAATATCTTTTATTTACCCACAGCCCACACCACCTGATTTCGCAAATGTCGCAGATTATATTTTGGCATTCATTCGTCCATATATTCATCACAAACAGGTTTTCATTCAATAACATAAATTAAGCTTGGAGTAACTTGAGGAAACTTCATGAGATGCTTGTCAAAATTTACAGGTCAGTCCGTACATCCATATCTCTTTCAATCTGTATTTTTAACTATCCATCTGCCCGTACAAAATTTGGGTTTCCTTCGATAAATTTACCTTTGCTCAGACTATCTTGAACTTTATGGGAAGGTTGGCTACAAAGCTAGAGCAATGCAAGTTATTTTGCGCATCAGTCCATCCATCCGTATACCCATATGTGTTCCTAATTGTCCATCTGTGCACATTTTGGATTTTCGTACAATATCTACCTTTGCTTGGAGTATCCTGGCAACGCCTCACGAGAATGTTTGCTATAGAACTAAGGAAACAACATTTATTTTTTTGTGCGTCAGTCCATTCACCCGTCCGACCATACGTTCTATAACTACTACATCATGAAAAGCGTGGGTATGTGACTAGCAAATTGCAGGCTATTTTGGGGTGAATCTGCTGCTATGTAACCATCCATCCATATATCTGACTTACAACCTGTGTGTCCATATATGCTTGCAAATTTTGGATTTTCCTTTACACCCGTTACTTTGTGGTTACTTGACGAAACCTCATGAGAAGGTTGGCTATGGAACTAGGGAAAGGCAAGTTATTGTCTGCATCAGTCATTACTTTGTCCATCGATATATTTGTTCATACACGAGTCTATCGCCATCATTTGCGGAACTCTTATTCAGATGCCACCACCTATATATTCCCGCCATGTGTGGGCTCGATTCCATGTCGATGCCATTACTATTATGCAACGAATATTTGAATGCTAAAACAAGAGGCCCAATTGGTCTGTGCCCCTCACCTGGAACATCAGCTAATCGGATTCCTGTACATAACATTGAAAACTATTCATCGTATTCTCTTTCATATCAACTCTGGTTAAAGTCCACCAAGCGGTTAATGACGAGATGTGTTTCAAATTAAATGTTAATGGACAAAGAGTTTCCTCACTTATTCAATGCATTCTCCCTTATGAATTCCTTTCAAAGAACTACCTGGAGTGTCCAGGGTGCATGTTACAGATAGCGAACTTCCAGCACAAGAACACGAATAATCTGTACTCTGAAAGCTGACACAAATCATAACATAAAGAGCGTATATCATGAACGAGAAGATACGTCTACAGCCTAACAAGAGCGAGTCTTCGTGGATCAATTTGCCTAACAACAGCATAAAGCTGTGCCTTTTGTCTTGTCTGATATATGGTCTGGACATTTTTGTATTGCAATAACAACATTTTGATATCGAAGCATTTCACTTAAGTCTACTCAGCAGAGTTACACCGCCACTATTATTATGTAACATCATAAGAAGTGACAACCAGGTGTTGTGCGACATTGGCACGACAATTACTAGCCAAGGCAAACTTATCTTCCATCTGATTTGTCAACATAAAGAAGCTACTTTGTTTATTTGAATGGCTTATACGCACCAGGTCTAGGCTTATAATGATTTTGGTTCATTGCTGTGTATTAACTACCCAATTAACTAACCCAGTCTGCACACTGGTACCAATTAACATTCCACAGTTTTTGGAGTGAAATAATTGTTCACCATGACCACAATGAGTGTGGACCCATGTGATACAGGGATAAACTTCATGACACGCAACTGTACTCAACTGACAAGCATTGTAGAGCATCGAGATTTACCTATAAAACACACATTTCCGGTTTTAGTATTGTTCTGTGTTCAAGTAAAAATTAATTTGGGAATGAGTCAATGCTGGGCATTTAAGGAGATTGCTTTTTAAATACACACTGTTGGGTGGGTGGGTGTGTGTGTGTGTGTGTGTGTGGGTGGGTGGGTGGGTTGGTGGGTGGGTGGGTGAGTGAGTGAGTGAGTGAGTGCGTGCGTGCGTGCGTGCGTGCGTGCATGCGTGTGTGCGCGCGCGTGCATGCGTGCGTGCATGCATGCGTTAGGGGTGGAATTAGTTTATATTAAACTACCAAGTGACCTCAACGCGATGCTCCCTTGCGGTGATACCTCTGCGGATCTACGGATCTGTGTGGCACCTTCGGCGAAACCACATAGAAAGAATACGTAGAAAGAACACTGGTTGGCTCTATGTTATGTACTGTATTATTTGCTCATTACTGTCAAACAAGTGATATTGTTTGTATAGTATATATATTATTTTGTGACTGTTTAATTATTATCATCATGTCTGTGTTCCTAAATTAGGATGGACCATCATACCGGTGACACTAACAGTTGGGACGAGACCATGTTTAATCTCGACAGCAATGGTCGCATGGCCCCACTTGAACGGGAACAATCCACCAGCTCTAGAGGCCGGTCTTTGTACTTTCCGGACAGACACGATACAGGATCCACAACCCCGAGAACCGCAGCAAACCAGCCCTCCTGTGCATCATGTATATGTGGTGCAACATTGTGGAGCGACATGAAGGACCAGCGCGTACCCCCCGCGAGCTACATAAGTTTACTGTTTAGTAGTTACTTATTATTTTTTCAAAATACTTGGACCACACTTCGCTTAGGTTACACTATACATCATCAACAAGCATACCACCTTGTTTTTCCCCACAGCAACAATTTTTCACTAAGGTCGCTGATCGTGCTCACTCAGTAAGCACGACATGCGGCCAATAAACCTAACTATTATAGCTCAATAGGATAGGTTAAAAGTAGTTAGGGAAAACTACTCACCTGAAGGAGACTGTTTAATGTAAAGCCTCTTTCCCGAGTACTGCAGCTCCGCAACGCACTGGCAGTTTCAATAATTGGCCACTTACTTTAAAGGTCATATATGGAGATTGTATTTTAAGACATTATAATATATTCAGCCCTTTCAAATCATATAGCTATTATCAATTTGCTAATACATGGCATATTTTTATATTTATTGGCGAGAAAGTACATAGCGTTAGATTATTGCATCATGAATTACCTCCCTTGAATTCGAAACAGCTATGACGTCATAATGGAACAACCACTAAGCAAAGCTAATAAGGCAACACTGTTTTACCAGTGTAACTTTTTCATTCTATTGCATTCAGCAATGAATTTTGAAATAGGCAATGATCTCAATGATATTCCCAGTAGACATTAGTCAGAAGTTTATAACAGTGCCGATGTCGTATTTATATGAATATCTCAAGCGCAAAAAAACCCCAACCTTTTAGAGTAGATCTGCTCTGAGAAAATGTCTCAATGTGATTCTGTAAATACAGTATCCACTTTATATCTATAGCTAAATCCAGTATTGGTGGGATGGCCGTTAAGTGCAGATCTAGAATTTTATTATGGAGTTAGTCCAACATGGGAGAGGATCTGTGAGTGAGGGTGTGCCCCCTCCAAATGCCCAGGTGGGGTGGGTGTTGGTGGGGGTCTGGGTCTTTCCAATGAAAATTATGATGCTATGCGAAGTCATTTCCTGCATTTCATTTGATAAACAACATACATGTAACTATTTTGCACAACTACGCATATAATTTAGCATAATCTGTTATCAGTTTCCAGATGTAGCTCTACCCCCAAACCGCACCCCCCCCCCCACCCCACCCCCACACTCTGCCACCCCTCCTTGCACACATACACGCACGCTCGCACAAACCAAATGCAAAGCCCACCAGTGGATCAAAATTTGCTGCTATTTGCCTATGGCATCACAATCAATTGATTTGTTTAAATCTAAGACTAGAGATGGCTTGGCACATATTGGATACATTTTATAGGCCTACATAATTAAAGGTGCCTATTCGCACTAAAATGCTTGAGAATAAAATTGTATACTTTTAGATGGTTAAATTATATGCCTCGATGGAATGAAACGAAATAAATCTTAACATATGATGATTTCCATCTGTCTAAATAAATTTCGTATTTTTAGTTATGAAATTGAAATAGAGGCATTGTCCCCTAATTGAAATTAACAACTTAAAAATTTATATTAATTTATACGTAATGAAATCATCATATGTTAAGATTTATTTCCTTTCTTTGCATCTAGGTACACAATTTAAGCCTCTAAAAGTATACTATTTTAACAATTTATTTTCAGACATTTTGGTGTGAATATGCACCTTTAAATTTCCTGTAGATTTAAGCCAAACTATTTTTGTGTCAATTTAAAACATAAATTTTAATAAAAATGGGTTTAAATAGCATTTAGGGATATAAATTATGCCAGCATTGAGTGACACAGGTCTTCTCATAGGCTACGTGATTAACCTACTCAAACAAGAAAATAACACTGCCTTCAGTTGCAAAACTTATGCCAAAATACCAACGGTCGGGCCTACACATTAGCGCTTATGTTACTGTTTTTCATGTCATTCTAAACATAGGCCTGCACATGCGTGCATGTCCTATATATGTATGTGGGCGAGGATGTAAATTTGGGGGATATATCCAACCCCCCCCCCCCCCCACACTCCTTTGAATGTAATGTGTAGTTAACATATAAATTTAAGCTCTTCCCATGCTTCTACTGGAGTAATTTGTAGGCTTACGTATTAGAGACAAATGCTGGCACTGAGCGCTTACAACATTTGTTACCAGCGCGCAAATTTACGGTGGATAGCCTACACGTTGAAGACTGGCAAAATTGTTTGTTTACTATAAGCTTTCAGCGATGTCCAGATGAACTGAAAGGGAGACGATCGATAACCGATGTCATCCTTCCTATGAATTCGTTCATCTGCTACTATTTATGGGCTTCCATCACACGGAATGCTTGTTTTACCGCCTGGTGGTAATTTTGCAAAACAATATGCTTTGCATCAACGTGAAAATATGCAGGCCAATTGATTTCCCAACTCCCCCCCCCCCCCCCCCCCCCCGCTACAACCGTTTTTGCGTGATTCTAACTACACCCCCACCCTCTAGGTCTAAACCATTATAGCCTACATATAGCATCTCATGTCTGGTTTTACCAAAAGTTGTCAGAATAAAGGAAATGCATTGAGATCTCATACAATTTTAGTTTTAGACATATAGGAAAGGTCTACATGTACCTGGCCTACATGTGTCTGTTTTATTTATGCACATGTATTTAATTCAGTAACAAAAACTGTCAATCCACTACGTGGGCTATATTATGTGTGTTTAGTAAGAAGCCGTATTAGTCTCTATGGTTAGTTGTTTATTTATGATTTAATCAATCAACATATAACTTTCTATTATTTTCATTGGCCTACGACCTGAAAAAAATATTTTAAATCTTTGGCTGAGCGAGAAAATGCAACCAAACTGTACTTATTTCCTGCTGAAGTTGAACGAAGCTGCATGCATTCAACGGTACAGTATAATAGTTTGTTCCGCTATTACGTCATTCTTGACGCTGAAGAGCTCAAAATCAAGGGAGGTAAGTCATCACATAATTTTGTGCATTCGATCATACGCTGACTTCACAGCTTAATATTAGACACATACAGCTTGTTGTTATTAATTACTATAAAATAATGCCGTAAATACCTACAAAATTGTAGGTAAAATTGATTTTCCCCAATATGACTTTTAAGGCCTTCTAAATCTAACATATGAGTAACTGTTTCTTCCTACACTTCTCCGGCCACCTGCCCTATTAATTGTTTAAATCTCCCTCCGCCGCATTGGTTAAAGCCGATCTAAGAAACTATTGGGGTTGAATCAAGGTGTCGATGACTCACGAACTTCCCTCTGTATCCTCAGATGGTGGTTAGCTAAGCCCTTTTGCCAAAATAGGAATCACTGCGAAAATATAATCATTGTAGCATGGCCAGCAGTGAATTCTTTTGGGCAACTTTCCTTAATCCTAAATTAGGTAAACATTAGCTCCAGGGAGTGGATCTCACATGGTTTGCTCTCGAAACGCTAGGTGGCGGATAAAGACACAGATCACCCTCTAACTCAATGGTGACTGGGTGCGGCCTACAAGCCCTCCACGCCTTCACAGGAAGATCACCACAGTTATGTAGCTCGTCGGGTAGTGTCGAGCCGTTCCGGTGTAGTTTGTTGACTCGCTGCGCCACAAGTGCACGACGAGTGATGACGCTGGTCAGCATCCGGTCTCAGGGTGGCGAACCTTGTACAAGACTGCCCTGCGGGAAACAAAAACTGGCTCCTAAGGCCTGTGGAACTGAATCGTTCTGGTGGGGCCGTGCGGCCATCGTCGCGAATATTAAACACAACTGTCTCCTCCCAAGAATTTGTGTCACCAGTATCGTGATCTATCGACTTACAAGATTTGATTTGGTGACCTAAAAATATAAGTCTATACAATGAGTTTACCTAAACAATTATAAATATACCAGAAAATACTACAGTAAGAGCATACGAAAATTACGAGACATAGAGACAGGTAGATGAACTTTTAAACATGTGGCTCCCGGAGGTACCACACAGACTCGTAGGTCCGCAGAGGTATCCCCGCAAGGGAGGCTCCCATACACGAGACGTCGCTATTTAATTTAATATAAGTCATCATACCTCTAAGCTGAAAGGAAGAAGGTTATCTCGGACGAAAAGTGATGTGCCTCACGCGGGCCTACTCCTAGTGCTAGTTTGGGTGAGGAGTATTATCTTGGCGTGGACCGTCGCCGCTGAATCGTTGCGAGAGACAAGTGCCTCGCGCGGGCCTCCGTCTCGGGAAGGTGTCGCCACTGCTTAAAGCAGGAGAAGAATAGTAGGCAAAAAATGGGCCCACTCTAACATTTCAAACAAAAATGCTTTAGAAAGAAAAGGCCATACCTAGTGAGATTATGACTATAGGGGTGCGTACTGTTTTACATGAAGACGGGGCGGGGGGACTCCCGATGGATTCCCTCGTTACCGTCTTATGTGATTCTTGGTATGCTGAATTAGTAGTTGCCGCTTTATTTATGTGGGCCTTCTGCCTTGCTTAATTCACTTTTAGTTGTTTTCAGAACAAGAATTATTTTAGGCCGCAACTGGCTGATAGCTTCCTAGCTATTAGACACAGCTGTCACGGGGAACCGATGCCAGAAGACATCAATACTAAAGACAGCGCTCACATATGTTATGTAGCAAGATCTCCGAACTGGATAAGAATCCGGACATCTCGCCCCGTAGCCACATAAAAGATTACAAGACATTGGTTACATTTCACGAAAGCATTATTAGACCATTGTTCTATCGTTATGGTGGGGGTAAGAGAGACGAATTCCCACCATAGATGTCCTTACCGCAAGGGCATGGCAGATCTAAATATCATGCCCAGACATTTTAACGGAATTCGGTGGGGGTACGAATCACAGCCGTCACTGGGTCCTATGGAGCTAACCGTTTTACCTGTTGTTAGGTTTATATACAAGTTGCCCAGTTTTGCACTGTGGTGCGGGAGGATTGTTCACTAAATAAAATAATAATTAATACATGTGTTTTCGCAGTGCTTTCCTACTTTGGCTTAAAGTGCTAACTACCAGGTATCCAAAGATACATGGGAATGTATGTGACACTGCACCCTGGCCATCACCGCTCGGAAACCCCAATGGTTTCCCAGAGTCAGATCAGCCCATGGTGCGGATGGGAACATCCAAACAATTAAGAAGCCATAAGGCTAAGTGGAACGTGAAGAGAGAAAAAATCTTACTTACGAGTCTTACCGGAGTGCGGGGCTAGATTACACAGTATGTAATGAAGAAAGTGTCTCTAATCATTTTGAACCTATCCTATTGAGCTGAATAGAAAAGGTTTAGTCGGTAGCATGCCGGGCTAAACAGAGTTAGAGCATGGACAGCGACCTCAGTGAAAAATTGTTGGTGGCGGGAGAAAGTGCTATATATATATATATATATATATATGTGTGTGTGTGTGTGTGTGTGTGTGTGTGTGTGTGTGTGTGTGTGTGTGTGTGTGTGTGTGTGTGTGTGTGTGTGTGTGTGTGTGTGTGTGTGTGTGTGTGTGTGTGTGTGTGTGTGTGTGTGTGTGTGTGTGTGTGTGTGTGTGTGTGTGTGTGTGTGTGTGTGTGTGTGTGTGTGTGTGTGTGTGTGTGTGTGTGTTGCTGTATAGTGTTTCCTATGTGCACTGCAGTCCTATATTTTCTATGAATAAACAAAACATATGAACGGATGGCCATCTCGGTACACTAAAAGCACCATCCTATCTTGGTCATTACTACGTGCTCCATCAAACCAGCGTCCTGGCACGCGCATGCGCATCATGCGTTTTAACGAACTTAGTCATTTTTCGACATGCTATCTCTCCCATAGGCCTATATACGCTTATGGCTCTACGAATCCAGGACGGGCGGCACGCACCCAGCTTAGCTGGTACGGCCGCATCCGATCTGTCGATCCGAACTACACCTATCTCTTTCTTTCTCCCCACCATAAATAGATACGTGCTTTCTAATGCTTCTGTAATATAATCTAACCAGAACAATCAATATGGTATCAAATGATCAAGATATATATATCAGTACAGGTTAACAAACCTACTATAGTGCGGTTAGCAACATATTGAGGAAAATGAGAATAATTATCAACAAATACAGAAATTATAACTAGCGGTCCTAAGACCGTTACGGTTCCTTTTAGTCATTGGGACCGTTTTTACGGATACAATATAATTAACAAAACCTATATAGAGAAATAATTAAACTGTGAAGTATAGTTACTTGAATACTTGGTAGTCATTCTCAAGTTAGGCTACCGTGTTACTGAAATTGATACGTCAATCCGTAGTCAACGTGAGACGATACGCTCTCCGGAAGCTGGAAAGTTCCGCAGGTTGGTTCCCGCAAGCTGTTTTCCGCAAGCAAGACTTCCGCAAGAACACTCATGGCGGGAGTACATCACTCAGTGCTGTAGGCCTAATAGAATGTCTAACGAGCAGTCAGTAAAAGATACCATAGTACTACATGGTGAAGAAAGTTCCCGTACACCGATGGAATGGATGGAATGTGTAAACAACCTGATCACAAGCGGGGGTTGTTAGAGGCAAGCGAAGATACAAAACAAAGCTTCACAGTGCTGGGTACGTTAGCCAGCTCTGAAGACGCACCGGGCAGAGTTCACTTGCTGCGGTCGAAAGTTGAAAGAACCTACACTATATTAGTGAGGCGGCGATTGAAATACCACTTTTAGGCATGGCCGACAGATCTGGCGAGTCATCCATCAAAGAATATCCTGCCTCTACATCTGTAGACTCATATATTCAGGCTGTAAAGGTAAAGGCCTCACCGCAAATTTGTGTTCCGAGGTAGATATTGATATTCGTGAACAATTATCAGAAGTTCCAAATTATTCCCGTAAATGGGGAGGTACAAAATTGTTTTAGTGCAGTGGTTTGGCTACTGGTAGCTACGGGAGAAGGACAGAAGCTGAAGACATATGCATAATATCTATCGATCGCAGCTAGTACAGGTCCAACCTGTTTGGCCCCTGGCCGAGGATGCTCACGATCACTGGATCGCGTCTCCTTTTATACTCCTCATGACGTCACAGGCGCAGGCTCCAACCAATCATCGCTCGAGCAACAGCTAATCAGCACGTAGCTAATAATAGTGCAGCCGAATGTTCTAGAACATTCTAGAAGTGTCGCGTCCACGTGGTTATGACGTCACGGCAATATTTTGAAGATAATCATGAAGAGTTTTCCATGGATAACTCAGCCATTTCTCAACCGATTTTGAAATGGTTTACAGATTTGAAAAGCCCGTTGAATTCTGGTCTTGATTCATGCCAGATTTAACGGGAACAGGCAATCAATAAGGATTACAAAACCCCATCTCGGTACACTAAAAGCACCATCCTATCTTGGTCATTACTACGTGCTCCATCAAAACAGCGTCCTGGCACGCGCATGCGCATCATGCGTTTTAATGAACGTAGTCATTTTTCGACATGCTCTCTCTCCCATAGGCCTATATACGCTTATGGCTCTACGAATCCAGGACGGGCGGCACGTACCCAGCTTAGCTGGTACGGCCGCATCCGACCGGTCGATCCGAACTACACCTATCTCTTTCTTTCTCCCCACCATAAATAGATACGTGCTTTCTAATGCTTCTGTAATGTGACTTGTCCTTGTCTTGTTATTTGTGGTTGTGCTGTGGTATGCGGAGGGATCGCTCATCGATTCTGAAACTACCATCAGATGACATGTATGCGAAACCGGCCTGAGGGAGTGTACCAGTGGGTATGTGCCATGAGATATGGCTACCCAGGGCCATCCGCCAGGAAGGCAACCAGTTACAAAGTTAAGTAAGTACTAAGCCACTTGTAGCCTAAATCATGAATGGTTGGAGTTAAAAACTAATTGATAGTCTAGCTCCACAAGAAGGCCCACAGAAATAAAGCGGCAACTACTGACTCAGTACCTTTAGCTCACATAAGGTTTTAGCGTTGAAGTCCACGGAAATCAGCAACACCATCTTCATGTAAACCAGCGTAGATCCCTCATGCAAATGATTACACTAGGTTGAGTCATTTTCTCATGCTTAGCATTGTTTGAATAGGAGAGTGGTCCTTTTTGCTGCATCTCCTCCTCTACTTCGGCGTTGTAGGCAATTTCCTGTGACGGAGGCCCATGCGAGGCACTTTCCTCTTGCAACCAATAATTATTGGCCGGCCTGAGGCATATAGAGTTTATATTAAACCAGCTAGTAGCCACATTAGGACTCTCCCTTGCAGGGATACCTTTCAGAATATACCAATTAAAGATCGGTTAGGTACCTCTGGCGAGATACAGAACAAACAGCACCATTTCATTTCTATGCACTTATATACATTAGCAGCAAACGAGAACAATTGTTTAGCAGCTTATAGACATTTTCGTAAGATCAGTTTCAACTCTCTATCCAAATTAATGGAATGAACTGACACACCGGTAACATGAACAGCCGGGATGATACGGTTATGTTCACCTTCTGCAGCAATGGTCATGCGGTCCCCACTGGAACGTAATCATTCCACCAGCTCTAGAGGTCGGTCTTTGTGGACACCAGAGATGCGTGGTATTCTTTCACAATCACAGAGGCCAGCTAACCAGCATCATCAGGCTGACATACCACACTGGTACGAATCACACATGGAAGATGAAAATATAGAGCAGCGCGTACCCCCGGAGGCTACAATCTCCTGTGGCAGCCGACGAAGACAGTCTTGTGTCCAATTTACAGAGACAAGTCCACATTCTGACTGAGCAAATGCAAAACTATGGAGAATTGATGGCGCAGCTTCCAGCGCAAAATCAAGCCCTGAATAAGTTCTTGAGTGGGCAGTTGCATGAATATTGAAGGGCGCAAGCAGAACACTCTCATAATATGTCATGTGGCACAAGTCCCAGGACCAATCCACTTGTTTCTGGTGCAAGTCAGCTTCAGTCTGTGTTGCATTCTCCTTGATAGTGGTGTGTATTATTATTATTATTATTATTATTATTATTATTATTATTATTATTATTATTATTATTATTATTATGTCCTTTAATACAATACCATTACTGTAGAATGCAAGGTTTCTGAAGTGAATATACATGAGAAAGTGTTGTTAAGAATATAAGATTTTTCTTTATCATCTGTAATCAAATAGCATGTGGTCTGCCAAGGGGCCCAGGTCCAATATTGTCTCTTTTCCAAACACCATCTAATTATATTTTTAATATTAAACAATATTTCTTACAACACGCCTACACAGTTTCATTATTTCAATACCCACACACCTATATGACAATATATGGCCAGAGAACTGAGCATAGAGGCCTAGCCAGTGCTCTGAAAGTTGCCCAAGTTACCTAAGAAATAATTGCTTTTGAATCAAGCATAGACATCACATGTGTTAATAGAACTTTGTTAGTATCCAGTTTCACTTTTTTTGTATGCATCTATAAGGTTGGTAAGTGATGCTGTACTCCCAGTTTCTTCTTCAGAATTATGTAGGAATCCAACTTTATTCCACAAGCAATTCACCTTGAATGGTAAAACCAATGTTGTTAGTCAGCAACAATTGGTGACATCATGAATACACAATTATTATGGAATGAAAGCAAAATGCATGCCTCCGACTATCAAAACATGTACAGTACATCAGGATAAATAATGCTATGATCTTTAGTCAAGTGCCTTAAAAATGGGGTTCATATTTCGGAGCATCTATTGCTAGGCTCCTTGTTACTTTAGGTGACACTAGTAGTGGGAACAGGATCCTAGTCCTCTATTGTCACACTGTCTTCAAAATATCTGGTTGTATACTGACTTGCACTTCATAGTCATGCACTATATCTTGGTTGCTCCAGTAGCAGTCTAGTCTGCCCTTAAATGTCAATGTAGATGGAATATTGTTCCAGATGTTCCCTATTCTGTATGGAAATGCCATCTAACGGTTTTATTCCATTTCTCTTTAAGTAGGTTGAATTGGTGATGATGCGTAGCTTTTTGTCTGTGAATCTAAGCTATGGAGCAACCTCTGGATTGTAATTCCTTCTCTTTCTCTCTTGGTTTGCGTTTCTGCTTCTGCCTGCCAGCCAATGGCCACCATCAATGTGTTGATTATTTTGCCAGTTGTGTGCACATAGCGTTAAGAGAGTATTGAAACTGTTTAATAACTGAATGGAAATTTAGTTTCGTGAATGCTTCAAGAGCCATGGCTAACATGGGCCCAGGTGGCAAAGCATTCTACTCCTGAATAGTGCATGTGAAGAAGGATTCTTTCCTGTAGCCTTTCGAACATGGTGGAGTCTGGTAGGTCTTTTCAGGAGGAATAAGGTGTCCCTCCTTGCTTATTTACCAAACATTGGAGATTTTGTGAAGTAGGGCTAGTCTTGCATCCCTCCTCATTTCGAGAGATCTCCAGTGCAAGTGGTACAGCATGTTGTCAACACGTGACCTATTTTGATGTTTATTACTGACATATCTTGCTCCAAATCCTTGTACCATTTCCAGTCAGGTGATGTCCTGATGATATTGATCCCAGACCGGACTGGCATATTCAACAATTTTTCTTTAATAATTTCACTCCAATGTTTAGATTACATCTTAGGAATCTGATAATATGAATGGCTTTGTTGCAGATGTTATTTATGTGTTTCCCCCACTACAGATCAGATAATTTTAGCATCCCAGGTATTTCACACTCTGTAGTGATTTTAGTGTGTGGAGATGTAATGCACAATTATTACATATGGTGTTTGCTTTTCTGCTGATGGTTTGGACATTGCACTTTTGTGGATGAAATGCCATTTTCCATTTTCCTTCCTCAATACCAGTTTGTCGTGGCTGTTTTGCAGTTCGCTGGTGCTGAGAAGCATTGATTTAAGTCCTTCTGGAATGTCATTTATTGTGTCTAATTTGATCTTGATCTTCTTGATTAGTTTTGGCGAGACATCCGAAGGACATTATTTTCGCAGCATATTTGTCATGCAGCTGAGTGAGATACGGTTTTTTCGTCTGATTCATTCTGTAAATTTATTAGTAGGATTTACAGAGTTTTCAGAACTGCTATAAACATCAGGTTCCAAATCCCTTATCATACTGGGAATAAATAGCTGAATTTAAAGTTGTCGACTCTCGCATTTGCTGCCTGGGAACATACAATTCACCCATTCTTCTCCTCCTTTGTACTCTATCTCATGTTATTCTGTCTTCGCTTCATTTGTGCTTAGTTCTCTTAGTTGTGGTGGTAGGCTTCTCTTGAAATTCAATTAAATTCAGACTTTGTCCACCTACGCCCGGTACACCTAGGCACGGAGGGACATACAGAACAAAAAGTAGATTAAAAATAATTTATTTATTTTCGACTTTATGGGATTAAGCTCAAACTGCAATGAACTAAAGGTAAATATAACTGATGAACAACGTGTGGCGTAATGTACTTCATCGATTAGATACCATTATTGCACAGTTATTGTTTTTCTACTGAATTTATGGTATGTTACTAGTTTTCGTTTCCCCAATCTATAATTTGATTACCTAAACCACAGGCCTTTGAATTTTCGTCCATCCATCCCTCTACCACATATCCCTCCTACTATATATAATTTACACAAGGTATGAAACCTTCATCTGTGGGCACCATTGTCAGAAAGCTGATTGGTTGGTTTGTACGTGATGTCAGCGGATTTTGACAACAAACCATTCAACCAATCAGCTTCCTGACAATGGTGCCCACAGATGAAGGTTTCACACCTTGTGTATATTTATATATATAGTAGGGGGAATATGTGGTAGAGGGATAAGGCCTGTGCCTAAACTGTAAACATTCGCGAGCTTTTTGATGAGTTTCATTTCTGGCATGCTCGAGGTTCACCAATCCCTTTAATTTACTATTGAATAACTGCAAATGGGCATTACTCAAGACAGCTTAAAATACGGAAATTTTAATTTGTACTGAAGAACCTGATTTAGCGTGCTTTCAAGAGCATTAAAGGGTTAATAGTAGGCTTGCGCGATTTTTTGATTAATCGTGAAGTTCGATTTATTTTTAAACTCGCGATCTTTACGATGTAATTGAGGAAAAATAGGAAAATCGTCAAAAATCTCGTGTTTTCAGGGTCTGAAATAAGGAGAGTCAATTTGATCTGACAAAAAAGCGGAAGTTGACTAACCTGACGGGGGGTCCAGGCCCCAGGGGTCCTCCCCCTGAACATTTTTTAATCTAGATGCTCTCTGAGGCCATCTCCTGCATTTCTGGAGAAAAATATAGGTTTTCGGTTGGATGTGAAATTGTTCTATTTTTACCCATTTTGTCCTGAAAAAGTCAAATAGACTAAGACATTTTCAGGAGAAAATGCATAAAGATAGAACAATTTCATAGTCAACTGTAGGACCCAGAAAATGAGGACTTAACCACTTATACTCAGTCCTCCATTTAGAAAGGGATGCCCCTTTGGGCACTTTTCGCTCAGATGCCATTTTAGCAACACATCAACTGCTGTCACAGTCATGTACAATTAAATGTAAAAAAATTTTCACTTTAGAACACATTTGTCAAAGAAGGCGTGTGATAGTTTTCCTGATAAATGTTCACTTGCAGGTCGAGATTATTTTTGAAATTTTCCATTGAAATGGCTTATTCAGTAACTGAGACAGTCATTCCCGTGGTAAATTTTCAAAAATAATCTCTTGACCTGCAAATGGCCATTAACTATTTTTAATTAAAATTTTTAGGCAAATTTGACCATTAAATGGTTAATTGTAGAACGCGAATATAATGGTAACACGCGTGTTGTCAAGTGTCCTCTACAGTGCGATTATTTATGAACTTGCTTTCTTCACTTCTATTGTGAGAAAACTCGCCCGCTATTTCATTGGTTTTCTATATACAGCTACCAAGGAAATCGCGAGGAAGAATTAGCTTCTTCAGTATCGAAGGCGTGAACGAACGCGTCTCAAACTTCTGTGAAAATCTCTCACGTAATGTCATTGGATTTTCTAGATATAATTATGTCCAACAACCAATGAAAGCGCGAGACCAAATTCTCTTCTCATGACAGAAGGTGTGTAAGAACACATCACTAACTCGTGCGCAGTGGCCGATTTTGTAGATCCGCCATTGCTAATTTTGCATCGACTCGATCATTTTCAGACTAGCGAAATGACAAGATTTTGAGTGGTATCATTTATCAGATGTTCTATGCAATTTTATCTGTCATTTATTCGCCGTATGACTTAATTTTCAAGTGACTCACGGTCTATATCCCTCATTAGAAATCAGAAAATTCGCCAGTATAAAAGGTTTACACTATTCCCGGGACAATTAGCTATTGTAAGACCACCCTCTAGGATGAATTTGCCGGTATGATGCATTTTGACAGATCACGAATACTGGTAACCAAGGTGAATATCGTTTTCACTTAGAAATGTGCAAATGACGCACAAACGCGCGCTCGATCGATCTATCGTATTTGAGTGCGATACCAACATTGTTCACTTGTTCTCTTTTTCCAAAATTTGCAAATTTTCCCCAAAATTCATGTTCAGTAAAATATTTTTACCCATCCAGATTTGATCGGACATGACCGATGTCCGACCGTTATTTCATACCCTGTGTTTTAAAAAAATTTGAAGTGTGTACTTTTCCGTCGCATTTTATTAGTACATGAGTACAATTATAATCGATTCACGCCTGTGTTCATTGTGTTTATATCCCGCTGTGCCGAATAATTACTAATCACAACACAAAGCGCTACAATAAACAAACTAACAATAGCAAGGTAACACCTTTGTCATTGAGAAAACCAGCTAGTTACTCCATCGAATCGCCATATAATTTTCTTTCTTTCGCTGCAGACCCTGAGTCTGTCGTGAAATGCCAAGTATATACTTAGTTGCAGAGTGTTAGGCAATCAGTGAACAGAATTCTTTTTAATTCTAGGGGTAGCCATTTCAGGCAGTGCAATAACTTTTCCTTTTTGATTCGGTTGTCATGTCAAATTAAAGAAAATAAAGCAACAGCATTCCAGGTTGTTTGATTTTGAACTGTGCGTTCTGTTGATTACTCTTAAATGTAAATCGTACATTCTGAAAGCAACTATAAACTGCTCTATAGGACGAGTTTACGCCGTTACACTCGTACCTACTCAAAGCTCCCGTCCTATGTATGTGGATTGCCCAGTTTCTCCCCGGGTACTAATATTAACGTCTTCGCGTTGCTCCGATAATGACCTAAACTCGTTCTACAAAGGGAGACTATAAGCGGAAGCTGATACGTCATGTAATTTATATTTTTTTCTCGGCGACATTTTATCTCAAATTTTGATGAAATAAATAATGTTTATTAAACTATACGCAATATTTAAGCGGTCCCAATTAATAATTTCACTCCCGCGGTGATGGATATAAGGTATACATTAAGCATAGACGTAGGATGGTAAGAATTTGGTGCATGAAAATGTGTTCTAATTTCGTGCAATTTTTGTATCATTTATTTCAACTTTTTCTAGAAACAAGTGACGTTATCCCGGTTTATACTTTTGGGAATTTGGATCTACGATTTAATCGAAAATCGCGATATTTTTTATAAAATCGATCGCGATGTTTCAAAGCAAAAATCGTGCAAGCCTAGTTAATAGCGGTGTCATAGTATAACAATTAATACAATGCTCGGATGAAATAGGTCAAACCGATATGGTCGAGCGCATCCATTTATAACATGTGACGTCTCTGTGTGTGGATGTTATGAAATTTGTATCTTGTTCAGATCTCAAAAATTTTCTTTTGCTTTTTTTCAGTGGAAGTAGTAGTAGTAATGTTTATTGTAATTAAGCCGTACACTAAGTATTTAGAGACGAAGTATCATGATTTGGTTTCTGAGCGATCCAGCCATATTTACGAGAGTTATCCCCGCTGAAAAGCGAAATGCATCAAAGTTTCAAGTCTGTGTCAGATCTCAAAAAGTCAAAATTTCATGTCCGTGTCAGATCTCAAAAGTTTGTATGGAATGTACATATGGTGCATTTGAAATTCTTTTTCAGTGCTAATATTAAATGTAAATGAAGCCAGGCATGGGGCGAAACCCTTTGGACTTAGGGCGTGACTGGGCTTAGGCCCTTTTTCAAAGGGTTTTCAAATGTGCTTGAGCCCTTTAGTCCAAAAAGGGCTTGTGCTTAAGCACAATAAAAATACCATGTGCTTTCAAGCACTTTTTAAAGCCCTTTTTCAAGTCCTTTCTAAATTTTCACCTTGAATCAATACGGAGAGTTATCAAGTCATTGTTCTTTGTCATTCTACACATACGCCTTTGCTACATATTACAGATAAACTTGTGCTGCTTATTTTGAAATCAATTAGACTGAAAATAAGGCAACAATATTTTTAGACAAATCATTAGATAACACTTCACAGTTTTCAAAGCCTACATGTAAACATGTTTTTGGTGACTTCAGAATGAAATGGCCAAATTACATGTATTCATTATTTTAAGAGAATGGCCACAAGACCTTTTAAATATATTTGGAAACTAATTTGACTAGATTAAGCTGTTGCTGCCTTAACAAATTTATTAACAAAATGCTCAACATGATATTTTGTACATCATATATAATATGTTTTATGTGGCCTGTCATGCATGTAGAGATGCAAAATATTAACCCATTTTACTCCATATCCACTGTACGTAAATATTTGTTACACGTTATATCTCAAAAAGCTGATTAAAAGGGAGATAAATACAGACATATCTGAATAGCTTGAAAGCAAGTTACACCTGTTTCAGTCAATTTCCTTTCAAAATGTTCAACAGGGCCAAGATTTAGCATCATTGAAATCAACATTATGAAAATTCAGAATGATATACACTGAATGATTGGTGGAGTTAACTGACCATTCTACCAGCTCTGCTTATCTGGTCAATACCAAGGAATGAATTTCAATCCTCCCTGCTACCACACCTCTAGCAAGATATATATCAATCGCTGTCTTGTAATTACACAAATTTAGGTAATGCTCCTGAATAGGAATGTTCTTTTAATGTAGGCTCCCACCACTCCTCACAACGCCCCTCTGTTGATCTATCTTTGGCACTACATAAGGCCTGATAACATAATTTGTGCAGAAGATGTTGTCGGCAGGAATGGCTTCATATCAAGTTATTTTTTTAATATTCTGCAACTTTCCTGTATGGCTGTCTTGAAAGTAAGATATATATGATTACTGTATTCTGCGGCTGTGATAGTAGATACATCCTACAGCTGCAATCAGTCCTTTGCTTTTACCCACTGTGTCTTGTCCTCAGCCGAAATCCTTAGCTTCCTCAGGTCCATTCTTGACTTGATTGTACCTGCATTCTTGAGGTCACCTCGTAGCACGCTTAGCAGATTTATGCAATGACATCCTCTCCTAGCTTTCTATTTGCTGGCACCGAGGAGGGTGAATTCCAAGGCTCTCTGTGCTTGTATCTCTTCTGGCATCCTTAGCACATGGCCAAACATGGGCCATCTTTGTTGGGTGACTTAGAGACCACGGCGACGTATTACACAGGGTTCGCAATTTCCCGGGAAATACTAGTATGTTCAGTGGGAAATATTGGGAAATACTGTGAAATACTCAGATATCAGATGTTAAGTTTATATATTTCACCTCATGGATGTTTTTCATGCTTAGGAAAACACTAGTAGGAAAGGAAAGCATTAGTAAATATCATCTAGTGACATATGGAAAAGTTGCAAGCCTATGCATAAGGAACATCATCTTCTAACTGCTAAAACAACACTCCATCTGACAAAACTGAGCATCCAATGAAATACCATTATAATTTTATGAGGTATGACGGGATATTTGACAGTAAATCACTGTCTATATATTTGCATGGAGTTCAGTAGATCTATACAATTACCTACCCAAATAATCAAATGCTTTGACTACTGTCAGAACATGCAATGTAAACTTACTCCTGAGGTCTTTACCTATTGCTGTGTACTTGCTTAACCCTTTAGCACTCAAGTCTGCGAAAAATGGCTTCTGCAGTGGTCTTGATAAATGTCCATATGCAGACCAAGAGAAGACTATCTTTGAAAATTTACCACTGGAGTGACTGGCTTGATAACTGAGCCAGTCATTCCAGCCATAAATTTTCAATAATAATATCTTGATCTGAAAATAGATATCTTCTATGTAATGAGATAATTGCTTGAACAAATTTGAGTGTTAAAAGGTTAAATAACTAATTTACTCTCCGGGATGTCATTATATCTAAGTTAGTTGATGACTGAATACATTTCATTCTGAATTCGCAGAAATGTTACAATTGTAATTGCTATTTAAACCTGAAATCTACAGAATGTGTTGAAAATAATGTGAAAATCTGTGTTTTTAATCAGTCATATTGTAGCCTGTAATAGTATAAATACTAAATAGTACATAATATTAGTATATAATAGAATGAAATGTGGTGTCATCTCAATCAGTTAATCCCCAATTAGACACCTTGCTGGCTTTCCATTGCAGGACAATATCACACCTGTGTAAGATCTGAGTGTGGCAGACAGCCTAGCTCAGAGCATTGATTTACATAGAAATCTGAGGCTAACTACATGTAAATAAACAATTTGTAGATATATGTATGCAGGCCTGTGCTGTTATGGTAACCCGTTGATAATGTTCTCCATGAGGTTGCCATAATTTATTTTAGGGGACCTGAAACAGGTTATCTTAATCTGGTGATTTTAGTATGCACATCAATGAGCTTTCTACGGTTTAGGTTACCATATGTCTCCTTAAAACATATAAAGCAACCTATTATGGGTTATCATTGGAAATATTACAGCACAGTAGGGCTGTGCAGTTTTGGTAAGAACACAACCGGTGCTGGTGTTGGCCATAAATCCGGTTTTAACCGGATATCCAGTTTATTGGCTGAAAATATTTTCAGTTTTCATGGAAAAAAAAAAATTCACAATACCACGAAAATAGATTGTTTTTAGTGGTAGACTTAAATCTGTAGCTACATGTATAGTATCTGATGCAATTTTAGAGGATATAGTGAAATCATTACTTAAATTGCTTTAAAACATTAGATTTTGCGCTTTTAAATTTATCGCAATATGTCATTTCGAGTTCTTGCACAATCTGTGATATATTAGATTCATAGACAATTAGCAATTTGTATACCCCCCTCTAGGATAATGCGTAGGGAGATACATTGCCAAATTTAATTAATTGGATACGTGTAATCAAACTCAGCTGTATTATACTATTTACTAGCATACAGTTTCCGCGAAAATGGAATTCATACCTATTTTAATATAGATCATAAGCGCGATTTGGAAGGACTTGGTTTAAAACTGTATCAGTTGTAAGCTGTAAAAGTTGTTTTCCTGCGCTAATAATGTATATCGACCTGCGTCGAGTGTTAATTATATCGAGAAATTACTCTTGATCGCCCGAGTGATTAGACAAATTCGATCTCAACTTACTTTGGCAGGTTAGATCACGTCCCGGGTTTAGAGTCCCAGATGCGCGTTCATAATTCATAATGGACATAGATATCAGAAACACTAGATCGCTTATGATATGCTTTCAAGCGTGTATTATAGAATTTAATAAAATGCTAGCAGATTATAATTTCTGAACGTATGTAGCAATACGATCTAGCAACATTCTCCTGTTACGATACTGTACGATACAATGGTTTTATTTCAGGTTTTATTTCGCAAATAGACAAAATTAAAGCAAATTTATACAATCAATGTTATATATTATGATATATCCGTAAAAAAAAAAAATTATAAAACCAGATTTTTAAACATACACAGTTGTACGGTTGTCAATTTATGTCACCGGTTTTCGAACCATCATGCTTAAAAATCTGAAGACGGTTCAAAATCTGGATAATTGCACAGCCCTACAGCCCAGGCCTGTGTATGTGTACCAGCAGTTTGGTAATTTAAGCTTGGATCTCTATTTTAAATCAATATTCTGATAGCTGAGAATTCAAGGCAGTGTAATGGATTAGTAGTGTATGGCACAATATGTACAGCATGGTAATGCATTGTATATCAGTCTAAGTAAACCATTCCTGACATAAAAGTGTTTTAATATTATGAAACTATTTTACTGGAGGTTGTTGCTGCAGCCGCCACTGAAAATGCTTTCTAAAGATTCCACCAACATTGTTTGTGCAATAAATAGTAGGTGTTGTATCTGCTATGTAGAGTTGAAAAGGTTATAGATATGATATGATGTGCCTATATTGCCTATTTGATCTCATATGTCAACCTGTGTTAGATATAGGCCTCTATATTACACCCTCTGATTAATATATCTACGTATTAAGATATTTAGTTTAAAATTTACCATTTGTGATTAGTATTGAAGTATTTCCCACTATTTCCCTGTATTTCCTGCTTTTTGGAGTATTTACCGGGGCAGTATTTACCGGTATTTCCTGCACGAGGAAATTGCTGCCAACCCTGATTACACATCTTGTATAGTGCATCATTGGAAAGTAAGATAGTTTTCAAAGAAATAATTAACCATTTAATTGTAAAATATGGTCAGAAAATGCTGATATACAGACAAATAGAAGATAATGTTTGAGAATTACAACTAGAATCGATCCAGTCATTCCAGTAGTAAAATTTAAGAATTAACCTTAAATTTGTCTACAAATGGACATTTCTCAAGATGACTGCAAAGGCCATTTGGTAGGTGTGACCAGTACAGGGTTAAACCTTACAGAACAGATATGAGAAATGTTCTATGATGTATGGAATATTTTGTTGAACATTTTGAAACTAACTTCATTGGGAGCTGTTGATCTATGGTATGTCAGCAACATATTTCAGGCAAGAAAACCTACTCTCTAAACTAAGTCGTGCATTCAGTGTCAAAGGTCCTGCATTAGATTGGTTTCATTCATACTTGACTGATAGATGTCAATCAGTATACATAAATGGAACCCCTTCGGAATCAATCCAGCTTACGTGCGGCGTACCACAAGGGTCTATACTGGGCCCCGTTCTATTCACCCTGTACACTCGACAACTAGGTTCAGTAATCGAAAAACATAATATCAAAAGACACCTTTACGCAGATGATACTCAACTAATCAACAATTTTACGCCATCCACATCCACTGCAACTATCGCTTCCAATCAAATAACAAACTGTTGCTCCGATATTAAATTATGGATGACCTCTAACATGTTGATGTTGAATGATGATAAAACTGAAGCGATTTTGATTGGGCCAGCAATTCGGCGTGCCAAAACAGAGTTATCTGCGATTACCATCGGCTCAGCTCAAATTCCCTTGGTAGACACTGTTAAGGACTTGGGTGTCATGTTAGACAATGAACTTAGTATGGAACATCATGTCCGTTATCTGCGTAAGGTGTGTTTTATGCAGCTGCGGAATATATCAAACATCAGAAAATACATAACTCGCGAAGCTGCTATTATGCTGGTACTAACATTAATTATCTCAAGGTTAGACTATTGTAACAGTCTGTTTATAGGCGCCTCAAAAGATGCTATGCGCAAACTCCAAGCAATTCAGAATGCAGCCGCTAGAGTTGTTTCCCTAAAGCGTAAGAGTGATCATATCAGTCCCATTCTCCAAGATGTTCACTGGCTTCCAATAGAACAGAGAATACGCTTCAAAGTCCTCTGCCTAACCTATCAATGTATCATATCTACAGCACCAACCTGCCTTTCAGAACTGCTAGAAACGTACACGCCAAGCCGGCCACTTAGATCTGCAAATCTAAACTTGCTTAAAATTCCGAAAGTTAAATCAAAAACCTATGGTCACAGAACATTTGCTTTTGTTGCTTCTACAGAATGGAATGATCTTCCAGCTAGTCTTAAATCTTCATCCACTCTAGCTATATTTAAATCAAATCTTAAAACGTTTTTGTTCCGTCAGGCATATCCAACTGTATGATCATTTTATTTTATTATTGTAAGCGCTTAGAGCACGCAATATTTGCGTGGAATTATAGCGCACTATAAATATCCTATTATTATTATAAGTTAATTTCAACATACACAGCTTCTCGATGGATCTGTATATTTGATTTCAAAATGAGAAACAGAAATCTCAGGTGTTAAATGGATAAGACTTGGAACTTGTGAATGTACACCTAACTTAAATAGCTTTGTCCCATTTCCTTTTACATGTTGGGTTTTAATTGCTGTTTATTCTAATGTAAGTACTACAAGATGTTGCTGAGAGACATTTAACAGCACTATTCTCAAAATTAATAAACTGATTGTAATATTCATTTTGCTTATTCTCCACATGTATACATGTATAAAGTTTTGGCCAACCCTTAAATCAAACAGAATAATCAATTGGCTATGTAATTTCCTCAAAAGTGCTTAAGGGTTTGTGCTTAAGTCCTTTGCAAAGTGCTTGTTGTTAAGCCCTTAGAAAACAGGGAGGGCTTGTGCATGTGCTTAAGTAGTATATAAATTAAGGCTGCTAGAACAGATAACTGTCAGAACAGTGGATCGGCAATCGGTGGCTACAGGAGGGAGATGGGCTGTTCGAACAGAGCTATGTTCTGCCATTTTCTTGCTGTACAGTAATTATGCACATACATTCCACACATTCTAACTCGGTTAGATTGTGTCCCGAGAAAATATGGGATGCACCTTTCCTTAAACTAACGCTTAAAACACTATCTCGCTGTTGTTATAGATCTGTTAGATGTAATATGCTAGTTATCAGTAGGTCTGCGGCTAAGAACTAGGACATAACGTCTTATCTAGGTGGTGTTATATAGTGATTGAATGTCAGTGGTCTGTCCATCCCCCCACCCCCCCCCCTTCACAGGGGGGTGAATTGATCTTGGGTTGAGTTGGACTGCACGGTTTGGCTTATGTAGACATATCGGTTTCGCTCTGAGTTTTCATATCAGTTTTTCCGGATGACTTCAAATTGGTAAATTTCAACAAAAACTTGAAATTCAGTCGCCAAGATGCTTAAACTAAGACCGATCGTTAATAACACGAAAATAGGACACAATTAATAATTTCTTGCCACCTTACCCCTTGGCTTAATGTATACCATATTCATCATTGCGGGAGTGAAATTATTCTATTGGACAACCTAAATATTGCGTACTCTGTTAAAATCATTGTTTATTACATGAAAATTAATCGTCTTTGTGAAAATATACAAATCACGTGATATTAGGAATGTACTTTAGACCCATAGATATCTAATGTTTAGATCTGCTCCGCATTTACCGAGTACCTGGTTAATAATAATAGTTAGCCTTCAGAAACATCTCGTTTAGCTATCACATTTATGAACGCACCACCCTCGCCTCCAAAACCAGGAGAGCGAGCAATATCACGTGATTTATATATTTTACTAATAATAGTTAGCCTTCAGAAACATCTAGGATAGTTCGCCATGCTTGCTAAAGCGTGTATACCATCTCATTTAGCTATCATATTTGTGAATGCACCACCTCTCGCCTACAAAAACAGGAGAGCAAGCAATATCACGTGATTTATATATTCCCACGACGCCATTTAATGTAGAATTTTGGATTAATTTTTGATTTTATAAACCATGCCTATTACAAAACATGCAATATTTATACCTTCCCAGGTAATAATTTCACTCCCGCGATATTGGTTTTGAGGTGTACAGTAAGGCAGCAAGAAACTATACTGGTAAAAAGCAATGAACTTCAACTTTTTTAACCTATTCCTAGTATAATCCCACCCCTCTCTCTGAGATGTTGGTTCGAAATAAATTGAACAGCTTTCCGTAATAGACACCTATGCTACAAATAGACCGAATATGGCATGACAGTAAAATTTTGGCAATGTTTCAAATTTTTTCAAAATCACATCGTAAAAAATCGTGGCTGAAAAAAAAATCGTGATTTTCGATAATTTCGGACAATTGTGCAAGCCTACATGGTATACCGATCACCTGTGATCAACCACACATTACAGGGTCTAATCTTCCAGAGACGAATTTGATCAACGTTGTGTACCATGGGTTACCCCGAAGAACTATGGAGTTACATGCATGGTGTAGGCTGTGCGGCACGGCGGGAAAAGGTGGCAAGATCATTACATGACCGGGGTGACTATGCAAATAGATCGCTTGAGTCCTGGAGAGCCTCTCCTGACCTAATAATAATCCCATCAGTAGTAGACGAGTTACTCGCCCGAAATTCACCAACAATACATGAGTTAAGAAGCTATTCACTGACAGAAATGGCATTAACGTAATTATGGAAGTATTTACATGACCTGGGCGGTCGGTCCACAGTGATGCTATCGAGTTAGAACAAGAACATCTCGCCGAGGATGCTCAGACGAACACATAGTCACGACCAGTGTCACATTGGCATGAGGGGATCACCCACAGGCCCTTCCAGCTGCCTTGGCAACGCTCACTTGGCAGAACGCTAAAGCGCCTGCCATCTTCACCATGGCAGACTCTTGCATGTTCACAGGTGACACAGGATCTGGTGCCGCATCGGCTACAGACAACCATGTCCAGACCTTTCTACACCATAGAAGTGGCAGACAGACTCAATTTCCTCACGTGGGTGAAATCAGTCATAGATATTTTTCCGCAGATGGTCGCGGAAGCGATTGTACTGAGGCTCATCTCGGAAGTGGGCCCACTTGGCATCTAATATCATGGCTGTCTGTGAGGTGGCCACCACAGGTATGAGCAGTAGTATAACCAGCATCCTATACATGGAGGGTTAAACCGAACAAGGTGAACTCCTCGAGAAATATCTGTGTCAGATTGAGCCCTGTGCCGGCCTCGATGTCGATTTTCATCCCATCTGGGGCAGGTCTTAGCTGCTTCACTTTACCACCAGCTAGAAGCCGCAGCTCTAGCACAATGGGTGCTGTTTGCGGACTTGTGAGCCTGAACGCTCGAGCAGCTTCACTGAGCCCTTCGCCTTCGAGGAGTGCGACACACCCTCAACCCGTAAGACACCCTCCTGAATATTGATAGCTTCCTCTGGCCCATCAAAGGGGCAACGCAGCAGGAGCTTTCATCTACTGACCCCAATCCTATGACCCACTGCAACAAGGGTTGTACCATCTCCTATATAGGTCAGGAAAGATGTCCCCCTGTTATAAAGCTTCCAGGCCATGCCATCTTTCTTCACAACAGTAGAGAGGGGCGTGACCTCCAGGTCATAACCGTGGGAGGTCTATATAGTGGCATCCACGCTCGGCAATTACCACCAGGTCCAGTGCGGTACCAAACCGTGTTCTTTTCGAAGACTACCTGCAGCTATTTCGCCATGGTCCACACCACACCATCATGTGACATCGGTGGGGCATGCTTCACAGTCGGCTCTAAGACATGAGAGCTGAGATCAGTATCCAAAGTGTTAACATCCTCAACCTTGTTCAGTGATTACTCTATCAGGTGGTGGAGGATGAACTTCTTCTTTGGGAAGTCATAGCAGAACCCTATCTTGTCCCCCATCTCTCTCTGAGATGTTCCTATATATAGGGTTTAAACGGAGTGTATAGCCATGCCGATTGTCCGATTGCTACTCCAAAACGGGGGAGAATGTCATCAGACCATCTCTAGTTGGTAGACATGTGTTCAGTATCGCATAGAATGGGTTCTCTTCAAGGTAGCTCAGCATTCCACCACATACATACACACCGATGTGTTACATCCGCCACCAGGAAGTACCTACCACAGCTCACTGACTGAAGTAGGGTTAGACGTGATAGAATATCTGCCAGGAGCCACTAGCAAACTGTGGAAAGCGATCAGCCCCAACATGTTCACCCACATAAATCACCTGTTTGACAGCTCCACCATTAGTCTATATACCAGCATGGATGGTCTGTCGGATGCCCAATTAGAGTTTACTCTGCTACTATTTATTGACCTATCATCATGATATTATATCAGACCTATCAGGCATTCACCGAGATGTTGAAAAAGGAGATAGAGGAGCAGCCACACACCTCCAGGATGGTAGATATAGTGGTACAGGAAATGCGTTGTCAACAAGAAGGCGAGCGACTGCAGCGGGTGAGCTAGTATGAACAGAATGCCAGAGAGGCAAGGAGACGAAGGTACTACAACTCTGTCCAAGAATGGGAGAGCCTCATCCGGCATGAGGAGGGCATCATAAGGCCAAACTTGTATGATTACTTGAATGACGAGTGTGATGAGTGTAAAAGTCTTGCAGTGAGAAGAGGAGAGGGTGCAGGAGTATAAATCCAAGAAATTCCACCAACGGTGGCCGTACTGTCATAGTGACAAGGTGAAGTTCCAGATGTCATGGCTGCGAAAGCAACTGGCCCCTGACATTATGCTGGATGAGGGGTGTTTGAGGGAGGTATGTCTCCACACCAACAAGCTTGTTCGGTTCGCCAAGATCTCCAAGATGAATCCCACAATGACTCATCAGCAGATCCTACAGGTGATGGCACGAGTTTAAGAACTAGGTATACCATGGCTAAATCGGAATGGTGAAAACAGCCTGAGGAGGGTGGTACAGTCCACGGCTGGCCACTCCAGCAGATTGACACCATCAGACAGAATCTCGTCCATGAGACAGAAAAATACGGCAAAACATGCAGGCGATATAAAACAGCCTATAACAGTCTAGCACGCACAACCACAACTGCGGGTGTGATTGAAGCCAGTGCTGGTGTGGCCGCCATTGCCACCCTCACTACAGGGGTGGGTGCTATCGTCGCAATCCTGCTGGGTGGTGTGACCCTTGCCGCTAGTGTCCTGGCCACCGACTTGGCAGTTGGACAGCGTCAGATCACCAGGAAGCTGAAGAAGCGTGAAGTATGTAACACTGGCACAGAGCAGCCTACAGGCTATCAACAAGTCTGTCAGCAAAGCTCTCGCAGATGGGCAGGTCAGTGATGAAGAGTATCACCATGTATTGAAGCTCCAAACCCTGTACTGCACAGAGAAACCCAAAGTGTGCCAGTAATATCTCAAAGGCTCCAACAGGCGGGTGGATATGGAGGAGTTAAAAAATGAAATTCTGCGGCGGTGCAGCATCGAAGTTGTTATTACACCACAAACATCCATTACCATTCAATCACTACTTGTTAAATCAAACTATCTGCATTTAGCACCAGAAAAAAGACTTATGCTTGCTTTCATACCCCCATATGCCTACCAACTCATTGTACCCTCAACCAGCTTCTGGTTGAGTACACTCTCACCATACAGCCTGAATCAGACTGGCACCAGTCTATGCTCACTCCACTAAGACCTAGGTCAAAGTGCATGCATGTGCAGAGGAGACTAAGAGTAACATAGAATCACTTTAAAATTTTTCTGCTAACCGAAAGGTTTGTTTTGCACCAGTCAAAGTTTTTTGTGCTTGCCATCTGTATCAGATATTTATTTAGGAGGATTACTTCTTAATATCACGCATGCAATGAAGTCCCTATTATCTAAGTTATGTGGTAGAGTAACTTTATGGTTTTATATGTATTATTTGTACTTTTGTTTCTTTATTACTACTATTTATACACTCATAAACACGCTAAGTAGGATTGCTATAAATATCAATCCTAGGTACTCTTAACATGAAGAGTTCAAAGTGTATTTCTAAAAGGTAACCTTTTACTTATACAGATCTATGATTTGAATTTACGATTTCCCACCTTTTCTCTGCCTTTGTTAGGCGTTTGTTAGAGTTGGCTAGAGATTTCAGAAGCTGTATGCTTCATCTTTTCCTTTTTTGTTTATAGGATTCTTTGAAATCAGCTGAAACGGTGAAATGTTCATCGTCTATGTGTGATAGCCATCACCCCTCTGAAATTCGCTGGGCACATGTGCCTTAAGTGTATTTCATGTACACCTAACATTATGTGCAAAATTTGCAAGGGGTGGTCGCCTGCTTTACAAAAGATTTACTTCAAAGATTTTGTTTCAAAAATGCAGGTGGCCTCTAATCGCTCCCCTCCTATTGCTGCAAAGGGCAAACAATCTAGCCCTCCTAAATTTGAAAAAGAAAGAACTCCTGCAGCAGTGGAAGGGGGCCTCCATCTTATAGTCAGAATAGCTGCACAGTTTTGGCTCTTTGCCTGTTTTGAGTCTTTTGCCACTGTCTAAACTCAGTCTTTGGACGAACATATTTCTTCGGCAATTCGAGCAGCGAAAGCGGACAGTGCCTCAGATCGAACCGTTCCGAATCCTAAAGGCCATGTCCATAAGTGGGGGAAACCTGTGTCCCTCACCATGAGACAAGTGGCGAGTCCTAAGGCCAAGAAAAAGGATAGCAGGAAGAGAATGGTGGGCTCGTGCAGATCACCAAATTCTCAAACCCATGTAAAACTTGGGGCCATGCAAGACCTTCAAGTAGTGTTGGCGAATGTGTCCATTTCACAGATTGCCGATGTCAAAGTCTTGGTCGTTCCATTCATGCACAACGTTTGTGGGTCGTCTGTTTTATTTTCTGTTGGTTGTGAGGATAGTTTGATTGTAGCTTCCGGTCTTTGCACTTCCGTTTCCCATGAGACTTCCGGTCCGAGTGATCTGCAGGATCCTGGTCAGTTTCCAACTTCCAGCTTCCGGTTCATGTATTTCCAGTCTTTCCTTGACTTCCGGCTCACATATTTCCGGTTCCAAGATTTTTTTTCCGCTTCCATTTTTTCATTCATCCGGGGATAGGGTCACTTGCGGTTTCAGGGACATCAATTTCCGTGTTCGTTTTCTTAGGTCCTAATCATCATCTGGCCTAAGAGTTAGTATTATTTTCTCAATTGCTTTAAAGAATCGGAACATTCAATGGCTGAAAATCTTCATACAGAGACATTGACAGTCTTTTGAATTTATACGGACATTCAGCATTTATTCTTTAGCAGTAACAGTATTCAACGTAATTAAAGACTTCTGACTGGCTCCTGTATGGGTTTTTTGGTTTAGCTTATTTTCATATGCGCCTATCATAGGCTTATATAGAACACTCGGCCGATATGGCAGTTGTATTCTTCCGTCAAGCGTGTATTTTCGGTTAATGTTCCCATGCTTTGTTATTTAATATTTTCTCCTTTATGATTTAGTTTATTTTTTTATTTCATTTCTCTTTCTCTCTAAGTTTTTATGCGTCATCTCTAGATACGTAATTTTTTTTTTGTTCATCCGCCTTTAAATGGCCAGTTGTCTTTGGGCTGTTCAGCCTTTTCTCTCGCTCCTTTCTCCTCTTATGTTGGCAGGTTGACATATTTATTTTAACCTAAGGGAGTTAATTCGTTGCCATTTTTCTCCTGTAATTTTTAATTCTAAATCTCGCCCTTTATTTCTTCTTTTCCTTTTATGGGTTATTTCTCCTTTCTTAACTGTGTCTTTTTATTCTTGTGGACATTATTCTTGGTTCCATTCTCTTCTCGGGGTTCCCTCTTGATTCTATTCCTTTTCAGTAACTGTCAGTTTTTCTTCTCTGTCGTCATGGTTACAGCGAGTCATTTCGCCCTGGTTTCATGTCGCCTCTGTCTTTTCAGCAGGTTTTTTTCTTTTCCTTTCGCTATTATTTTTTCAAATTTTAGTCTGCCTTTAGTTTTATCCTTTTACTTTAAAGTTTGTTCTTTCCTTACATCCCGGTGTCATTTTTTCTCGGCTAGTAAATTTACAATTTTTGTTCTTTCCTCCTACTTCCAGTAGCTGTCGATCATCTTCTTATCTGTCAGTTTGATAGATTCCCTTCCCTTTTTTCATTTTCCCCTTTAATTCCTTTCATGACATTTTTCTATCTTTTTGTGGTTTTCTGGGGTTTTCTCCTCGATCAGAGTTTATTGTGCTACTCCTTGAAGTTGTCTTTATGCATGTTTATTTCATAGCTTTTTCTTTTCTTTAGGCTTTTCTGTATTATTCACTTCATTCTTGTCATTCTCAGTGGATGTTACAGAAAAAACAACTGAAAACAACTGCACCCAGAATAAATGCTTTTTAAAAATAAATTGGATAAGGCCTGTATTATTTAATTATAAAATGCCCCTGATTACCGGAAGTCACACAGTTAACCAGGAGCCAGAGAAGAAAATGTGGTTATAGATGACTAGAGACTGTGACCACTCAGCACCTAGTAAGACCTAGTAAAGAACCTCTATGAGAACAACTAAAAAGAGGAAGAAAAATATAAAAATAATTCGAGGAACCGACTAATCAGACAAGAAAAAATAAGAGACTTAAAAGGCCATTAAGAAGATATTAAACGTAACAACAGAAAACCTGATTTCACACAACAGCCCCCACAAGATCACGCCTCTTTCGACCTGTTTCAGGGCTTAGTCTCCTTCAGAGGCAAGGTGTTCCATTAGTCAAGACCTCTCCTCAGGCGATTATTTTCACAGACGCTTCCCAGGAGGGGTGGGGAGTAGTCTGGAACTCCCTGTCGATTTCCGGTGTTTGTGCCGTGGAGGAGTCGACTGCTTTTCATCAATATCTTGGAGTTGTGGGCTGTCAAGAAGGCTCTCCTCTCATGGTCAGATTGAGTGAGAGGCCTCAAAATCTCGATTCTATCAGCCAATTCCACGGTAGTTTCCTACTTTTCTACTTTTTCTAGTGGCCAGTCATGTCACAGGCAGACTGAACATTCTTGCGGACCAGTTGCTAAAGACCCAGCAAGTTTGTCCACTCCGAGTGGCAGTTAAAGAAATCGGTTGTATAAGTGATTTTTCAGCATCAGGGTCATCCCCACGTAGATCTCTTTGCGACATGTCTGAATACACTGGTCTCCTCTTTCATGTCTCCTTTTTTGGACAGTCAGGCTCTGGTGGTGGACACCCTGTCTCACTCCTGGACAGGAATGTTTGCCTATGTATTCCCATTAACAATTTTGATTCCGTTGGTTCTGAAGAAGGTCAGGGACCAGATCTGCAAAATTCTTCTGGTAGCCCCTTTTTGGCCGAAGAGAATCTTGTTCGTAGACCTTCTCGATCTTATAGTAGACTTTTCTCGTCTTCTTCCAGTGTCCCCAGATCTCTCTCAAGTAAGGGGCACGTGTCTTCATCCAAATCCAGAAATCTTCAGTTTGTGCGATTGGAGAATATCGAGTGTCCGGTCCCTGAGATCAAGTTTTCTTCAAGATCTCAGGAAATCCTTGACTCGTTTAAGAGGGAGTCGACACGTCGAGTTTACAAGGGTCGACTTAAAATCTTTGGAGAATGGTGTTCAAACCATGGTTTCTTGCCCGATTCTTTTTCTATTTCCCAGGTGTTAGATTCTTTACACCTATCAGCTAACACCGTTAGGGGTTTTAGATTTTCCATGGCTTCTAAGTCTTCCCTTCCTTGTCTCTTTAATGCTGATTTCAAGGATTCAAAGATTATCAATGGTTGTATTAGAGGTTTGGGCAATATTTTCCTTCAGTGGCTAAGCCTTTGCCTTCCTGGAATTTGGCCTTGATTATTCTAGTATTGGCAGGTCTCCATTTTGAACCAATTGGATCTATCAGTCTCAAACTATTGACTCTTAAGGCTGTTTTTTCCTTGTTGTCGCCGCTTCAGCTAAAAGATCCCAAATTCATGTTCTTTTCGCAGAAAAAGACAGATTTATCGAATCTGGGGGACGGCCTAGTTTTATATCCTAGAAGGGGTTTGTTATCGAAGACCCAGTCTAGCCATTACCCAGACAAGCTGATTATTCTTAAATCCTTATCGTCTTTTTCGTCGTCTGACAAGTTCTGGTGTCTTGTCCGGGCCTTAAAAGTCTATAAATGTTGTGCCAATTTTAAATGATCATATTCTCCGCACTTATGGGTCCCGTACGCGGAGGATGTAGCTAGACTAGTTTTTAAGGCCGCGGTTGCCAGATGGATCTGTGAGGCTATGAGATTGCCTCCCCTGTTGATGTCAATTTAGCCCATGTCACGGCGCACGTCTTTCGTGATATGGCTACCACCTTCCTTTCTTTTCGTCGGCTCATCATTGGACGACATCGTGTAAGTTGCAGGGTGGAAATATGAATCGACTTCTCCTCTTTCTATTTAAAGGATCAGAGCCCAGCGGCTTCCTTTTTTAGAAATATAACGATCTTAACAAAACAAGCCTAAGACCATTTACCAAGCACATCTCACCAATTTCGCTAGTCTTTATGTCTGTCAGAAATGGTGAGAATATTCTCTTGTTTTGTTTATTTCATTGAGTTGACAATTTTCCTTGTTTGATAATCGCTGTGTGATTTGTTATGGATGCACTGTTATGTTAATTTATTGACATTTGGATATGAGTTGTTTAATTTTTATCCTTGCTTATGATTCTCAAATCTCAACCCACCAAGAATTATTAAGTGGGACACTGACCAATTCTACGGGTTTAGCAAGGAGTGATTGAACAGTAATTGATGTTTGTGGTGTAATAACAACCCCCAACAGCCCCCCCCCCCCCTTGTAGGTTGGTCTGTAGTTTTATTAACCACTATAAACATACTTACCATTCAATCACTACGACCCGGCCTCAGCCACCCCGCATGGGAATGATTTGAGAATCTCTATTCTTTCTTGCATCTAAATTTGGAAAGTGATTCTATGTTACTCTTAGTCGCCTCTGTGCATGCGCATGCATGCACTTTGACCTAGGTCTTAGAGGAGTGAGTATAGACTGGTGCCAGTCTAATGCAGGCTATATGGTGAGAGTGTACTCTACCAGAAGCCTGGTTGAGGGTACAATGAGTTGGTATAGGCATATGGGGGCATGAAAGCAAGCATAAAAATCTTTTTCTGGTAATAAATGCAGATAGTTTGATTTAGCAAGTAGTGATTGAGCGGTAAGTAGGGGGGGGGGGTGCTGTTGGCGGATCTCTATGGTGCCAAATAGTATATTGCGTCCGCGGCTGGAACAGCAGCTTTAAGATGACTACTATAGATGTCATTCCCGATGAACCTCACGACAATCAACCAGAGCCAACCACCCCTCCTGGGTACACTCTGGACCCGCTTGAGAGCTGGACTATGTGGTCTCCTGGATGATATACCGGACCTAACACCTATTTTGATCACAGTCGACGGGCGGTCCCGCATCAGTTTCTCCATCAATCCATGACCACTGACCAACCTTGCAATCACCATCAAGGATGCGAAGAAAGCTCTTACCTGGATGACAGGCCAGAATTTCTCGTTCTGGAACCAACAGCTGAACTTTGCTGTGTGGTGTGCCACAGCAGGATGTGGCATCGGTGCAGATTTGCTGCATTCCTATTCTGGTACCCCCGAATCTGTGCTCATTGCCAGCTGTCTCAGATTCCATGTTGAGGCGAATCCTTCATGTGCTTACACTAGCGGGGATCGTTCGAATCAACCAGTCCTTAGAAGCATTATGTTATTTTCTTCTGATGGCCCAGACCAAGCTGCGCCACTCTGTAGACGGGATGAGCGGCAAAGAGGTGCAGGCTCAGTTCAGCAGTCTCATCGAGGATATGATCATCATTGCAGACCCTAGCAGCCTCATTGCCAAGTTCCAGTGAGCCTTAAAGAAGGCCCGCCGCCAGCTGGACTTTGCCATATCTCCACACCTACGGCTTATTCCGAGCAACCTGATCGTGAATATCGAGGACCTGGTGGTCAGGTGTTATAACAACATGATAGTCGAGAGGAGTTACCCCGGTGTCCACTTTGGGTTTAACACTGACATCAACTCAGCTGCACATGTTGTCCCAACCCCCATGACACAAGCATCTCCGCAAGCCAGTGCTGTCGTTGTTCCGACACGCGGAGTGTTGGATGACAAACGGCGACCCGTGCTGACACCCACCACCCTGCCCAGCAGTGCTAGCAGGATGATAGCCCTATGAGTGGTGTCAGGTCTGGCGATTGCTATGCTTATCACCGGTCTTCTTTGCTGCTAGTAGTTCAAGTTCTTCGAGCAATAGATCTTCTGGTGCGGGAGTCATGCCAAACGAGATTGCCTGAACTAGCTTGGCCTGCCCGACAGCCCCCAAACAGGCTGTCAGCATACACACCCAAGGACTGTATGGGTCGGTGGTACAGCCTTTTTCCAGCTTGTAGTAGCGCAGAGCCGTATTCAACTCAGAGTCACGGGATGCCATGGATGCCTGCAGATGCTGGAGTGCATCCGACAGATACTCCCGATCCTTGTAGTATCCCTTAGTACGCAGGAGCTGCTCGACGATACTGCCTCCCATAATGAGGTATTCGATGAAACAGATCTGCCCCTTACCAATTCCTAGGTATAGCTTCATGGCTGTCAGCTTGTCTGTTACCTCAGCGTTAGAGAGCTGGGCAAGCTCATCTGGTGACTTCTTATAGTCCTTCTATTCGGTGCGGAAGACGTCATAGTACTTATTTGACATTTGTAAGTAGTAGAAGTCGCATCCAAATTTCAGCAATTTGTGTAAAGAAAAAGATTTTTTTGTAAGTTAAGCAACTTACAAGTGTCAAATACAAAAGAAAATTGAAAAGAAAATGTGCAATAATAAATTTTACAAATTACGCCACTTCCTATCAACGAAAAATGTTATCAAATGGGTACCCATTATGCGGAGGTAGTCGGATCGAATGTATAATATTCAGTGACCATCACGGGATGAGATCTGTATAAATAGTAATTTCTGAATTCCCGAGTCCAGTATATCATGTATATATTAGGTCTGTAAATCGGAGATGATTCTACCTAGTATGTGCTTTAATTAGTGATACTTCTTAATTTAGGCACTCGAGGCTACCGTCCTCTAAAGTTGTGCAAGTATCTACCTGGCTACGAATATTAGCGTTTTCACACTTCTTGAGTAACGCAAGAGTCACAACCTAATCACATGATTTATATTTTTTCTCGACTACATTTTATCTCAAGATTAGGATTGAAGTATACGTCGACTGATAACAATTTGTGCCTTGAAATTGTGTTCTATTTTCGTGCTACATTTTTAATCATTTTAGAGAATCGCTATAAAGTTTTTCTTGAAATATACCTAATAGAAGCCACCCCCTGTTTAAGAGATTTGTATTTAATTTAAAGAATTTACATTTACATTTAATAAATAATGCTATTGGACAATGTCCAGGAATACAGATAAACATGGGATTTCAACAAACAACTTTTCACTCCTTACTCCCATTCGAACCAAAACGCCTCACCAATTATCATTAACACACATAATTTGCTTACCTCCCAATATGGAGAGAATCCTTTCGTTATTTATCTATAGCGGTTGTCATCCGTAACATATATAACATGTCATATGCCCATGACTTACCTTGAAAGATGAAGATGCCCACCTATGGTGTGCATGTCGCTTATATCACTTCATATGCATAGGAAAAATAGTTCCTCAAAAAGCCTGGCCAAAACCGAATGACATCATTAACCTACAGCATACCAGTATTGACAAAATTAATCCCAACGGCAATAAACCGAATTACTCAGATCTGCTCCCAGTTACGATTTGCATAACAATCCATGCACAATCTAAGCATGCACGCCGAGACCTGCTTTACAGTGGCGCATTGCATATCAAGACCTGAAAAGTTAACCCTTTTACGCCTAATCTCCAAATTGCATGAATTACTTCCAATTACTAATAAAATATATTCTATAACTAATATCTTTGAAAATGAATTGCTTAAAAAAAATTAAGAAAAGAATCTTTCCGGTCCCTGCTCATTAATAATATAAAAAACTTATACTATAAATATATGTCATACCACATACATGTATATCAATGAAAGGGAGACAATGATGTAAAGAAAACTCATTACATACATTGATTAAACGGAATTACCTCCCATACAATATACATTACTTACAATACATATCACTTAAAGATGTGATCAAATTAACACCTTTACATCTATTTCACATGTTATTATAAGAGCTCACTCTATTCATGGCCTTCAGCCTCTCGCATGTGCTCCCTGTTACAGTACCTGGGTCAGAAAGCTCACTCTGTTCATGGCCTTCAACCTCTCGCATGTGCTACATGTTAATGGCCTTCAGCCTGTCACATGTGCTCCCTGTTACAGTACAGGTCAGAAAGCTCACTCTGTTCGTGGCCTTCAGCCTCTCGCATGTGTTCCCTATTACAATACAGGTCAGAAAGCTCACTGTTCATGGCCTTCAGCCTCTCGCATGTGTTCCCTGTTACAGTACAAGTCAGAAAGCTCACTCTGTTCATGGCCTTCAGCCTCTCGCATGTGATCCCTGTTACAGTACAGGTCAGAAAGTTCACTGTTTATGGTCTTCAGCCTCTCACTTGTGCTCCCTGTTGCAGTACAGGTCAGAAAGCTCACTCTGTTCATGGCCTTCAGCCTCTCGCATGTGCTCCCTGTTACAGTACAGGTCAGAAATAACTTAAAATGTTTCCATGGCGAAAATAGAAACATGTTTGTTACCACAATTTTGAACACAATGTAAGAAATGTTCTGTTGATTACATAGGATTAATTTGATTAGACGCTTCCGTTACATGGCTTTGGATTACTCCTGATCTATGACTTTAAAAGGCGTATCCAAATGAAATCTGCCCAGCTTAGTGATCCCAAATTAAAATTCTACTGGCTGCTATGAACAGTACTTAACTAATTTACAATCAATTAAATACTCAATGATGGATTCCGTGACATTTTATGGCCATTCATGGGTCTTATGATACTATTAAATCTAAAATGGCCCAAAATGCATAGATCTGTCATATTTCAAAACTCTGTGTCATAGACTCATAGGGACATCTCGGACCTAGTAGGTGGTGAGCACAAATAAGATAAACCTAAAGCTCTGAACTTCCAATCCTATTAACCCTTTAATGGTCAAATTTGACCAAGAAAATTTAAATATTTTCTTATTGTATGCCCATTTACAGGCCAACTGAATACAATTTTTGAAAATTTATCACTGGAATGACTGGCTCGGTTATCGAGCCAGTCATTCCAGTGGTAAATTTTCAAAAATTGTATTTCCTTGACCTGTAAATGGACATTCCACAAGACCGTAGCCGAGGCCGGTTTTGGCCGGTATGACCATTAAAGGGTTACGCTCAAAATATTAAACAGACACTTTATTTTGATTTGGTAATATTTTATGGTATTTCTGAGCTGTATTGTAATGTGATCCATGTTGATTTTCTCTGTTCCATATTAGTGAATATGGGTGATATCTTATCTCCGATCAATGTGGATGAACTGACATTGGCAGTCAAGTCACTTGTGGGTAATCCAGTTTGTTCACCTTTAATGAGCGATGATTTGGATGAACTGGATAAGGCTACTGATCACATTCACCTTCAGACAACAAGATCACAATGCAAATCTGAGGTAAGCACTATATATTTGGTAATACGTAGTTAGTTATGTATTATATGGGTTATAATCACAAGTTGGTCTGAAAATTTGTCACTGAATAAATTTTCATTTTTAATGTTGCCTAGGTTACCAACACGAGTACAAAATTATGCCCTGCATATTTCAAGAGGGTACCTACTTGTGATCAAGCATTGAAAGTTTTATGGGAATTGGATGTCAGGTTAAAAATCTGCAGAGCCTTGAAAATGCTACAAAATGACAATTGTGTCATATGTGGTGGACCCCCTTGCTGTTCTAGCATCCATATCTCCAAAAATATTGGGATTTGTGTACTGAAATTGTGCAGGATTGCCTAAAACATAATACTGTACCACTACACAAACAATCTTGGAAATCTGAATTGGTCATGCAACACCCATCGGTTGTCTTGACACAGAATGACCATAATCCTAAAATTTTGCATTTGACTTGCAGACAGTAACTATAGTAAAGCCCAGTTTGCAAGTTGAACTTCGCTGTATTCTGTCATCATCTTCATTGTGCCAAGTAAACTGTTTAATTACAGCTCAAATGTCATAATTTTACCCAAACCAACAATAACGCAGATGTGAATGTGTATTTCTAATGGCATATGCCTTTCTCTAATGAAAAATTAGTGTGTGCTGCACGTGTTTGTGTACCCAACATGACCGCTCATCTCGTAACTATTACATCATCTTTAACAATTCTTATTGAAGACCTAGTTTTCGTGACTTCTGGGAATTTTAACCTATGATTTAATAGAAAATCACAATTTATTTTACAAGATCAATCGCGATGTTTCAAACCAAAAATCGTGCACGCCTACAAAGTAACTTAGCTTAAACTTAAATGAATTCAAACCAGATTTGGAATATAGCTTAATACTAGGAAGGGATCCGATGGTTACAAGAATATGGAGTCAGGGCATTGTATGCTGGGTAAATTTCCAACATGCGTTTCATATCTCTGTGTTTCTCTGTTGAGCGGGAAATGAGACCTTTAAGCCCACCAATCAAACAACCACCAGAGAATGCGACACACCAGTATCAAGAAAATTTATCTAGCGTCTTACTGCATCCGCGTAATTACGGGGTTTTTTTTTATCCACCCCAGCATATCCCAACACCACCACTACCTCCGTGTAGAGGAGGAAAATATAATGCCATTGGATCCACCAACTCTACACTATGAAGCAAGCTAGTAGGTTAGGAGCTGTCCTTCTCTTTGAAAGACTGAGACTAATAAAGTGTCAACACCTCAGATACATCATTATTTCTATCCTGCTTATTTGACATGTTTGAACGAGCAGTGTTTTCAGTACTACGTATTCATTGTTTGATGTACACTTGCCCAACGTATGCTGTAACAAGCTATTATTGCACAACAAATCACAAAAAGGTTTGAATTTTATTCAGACACTAAAATGCTCACTTTCTGATTTTTTCGATTGTCCTCAATTACATCGTAATAATAGTGATTTTAAAAAAAATTGACTGACTAAATTGAAGAATCGTGCACACCACCTATCTGTATCAGTTTTCATATTTGTCTGAGTGTGAAACCCATAAGCTACAGTAATAGAGAAAGTGACATTGAAATATGAGTATAGATACAACTGTATGTAACTTTAACCATCAAATTTGTTCTAGAAAATTAGGAAATCTCCATTTGCAGAGAAATTTATTTTTGAAAATTTATCACTAGAATGACTGGCTCAGCTATCGAGGCAACCATTCCACTCGTAAATTTTCAAATATAGTCTTCTTGGTCCGCAAATGGTCATTTGCAGAAGCGATTTCATTTTCAAGTTTTTGAGTTCTCAGAAATCTATTTTTTCTTTCTGTTGTTACATTTGATCAGGTGTCGGCAAATGCTTCCATGAAATCACGCACATCTTACAGAAAGCCTCTGCAGAAGAGGAACAAGGAGAGAAAGAAGAGTACAGTGGTAAAAGCTATTACAGAGGAGAGAGCTAATGTTACAGTACCCTCTTCTCAATCAGGTAACACGAGTGTGTGATCTAAGCTCACAAGCATTATACAGGCAAATCCAATACTTATCATTCTTACATGTGCTAGTTATGAAGAATTATATACATGGTTCAAACTGCTCATGAAAATCCTGAGAAATCATTGAATTTGAATATTTTAAATTTAAGTTCTTGGAAACTTGCACTATTTTTCTATTTTGTGTAAAGTCATGAACAATATATTTAAGAGCATTGTCACAAAAGATATAGATATTTGAGTATTTTGCTATTTACCTGGAAGCTAAGGAAGCAATGAAAGATTTTCAAAATTAGGCCTTTCTTGGCCTGAAAATGAGCAATCACACAGAAAAAACTGAATTTCTTATCAATGATCACTATTAAGGCTTTAAATGTCAAGCCAGCTGAAAACAGCTAGAGCAGCAGTCTTCTTGGGAAGCATCTATTTGAACAAGTAGATTGGGTGATTAAAAAAAAAATTTAATTACGTCTGCAATGGCTGGCTCGATAACTGAGGCAGTCCTTTCAGTGGTAAATTTTCAAAAACAATCTCTTGGTCTGCAACATTTTTTACAAAACATTTTAATTTGTTAATCATTAAATGATTAATGAAAGTTCATGGGTCTAGGTTTCTGGGAAGAAGCCTATTATTTTGGGATCCATACACTTGTGTAACTTTTGGTTTCTGTTTTTGATCATGGATCTGCAATGCTATATGGGTTTATAGGGGTTGGGGATCACAATGTCAAAGATAAAAATATCTAGGTGTTCTCCCAATGACTGTGACTCCCGCCGCCGATGGCCAGTGGGAGTATTGCTGTCAGTGCTGTATATCGGTTTGTTTATTTATCAGCAACATGCAGTACAGCTCATAAATAAGGTTACGTACATGTGTATTTCTTTTTACATTATTTTTAGCTCACCTGGCCTGAAAGGCCAAGTGAACTTATGCCATGGCGACTGTCCGTCGTCCATCAACTTTTCCTTTAAATGACTTCTCAAGAACCACTGGGCCGATTTCAATTCTATTTGACAGGAAGCATCCTTAGGACATAGGGATCCAAGTTGGTTCAAATGAAGGCGATTGGCCAATTTGGCCGGTGACCATCTTGGATTTCGGCCAATTTTAGGAAACATCTTTAAAAATCTTCTCCGAAACCGCTTGGGGAATCGTTTCAAAACTCATGAGACCTCATCTAGGGAAAGACGTAAGCCAAGTTTGTTCAAGAATACGTGATTGACCGAATGGTTCGGTGGCCATCTTTGATGACCTAGTTTTCCCTAAAATGACTTCTCCAGAGCCGCTTAAGGGATCAGGCCGAAATTTGGGAGATATGATTAGGAAATAAGGGCCATTAAAGTTTGTGCAAGAGAAGTTGATCCATCAAAAGACATGGCCGCCGTGGGCCAATCAAAATGTAGCGTGTTTGGTGGCCATATTGGATTTTTTTATTTGATGGATTTTGATGCTAAAATTGGTTCTATATCTGTTTTTTGGTATTCTGAGCTCAAATTTGCCATTTTCAAAACTGTCGGATAAACGGTTTGGCGAACATCTTGGATTATTTTCCTGACAAAGGCGCCCATACTAAAGCAATGGGAACTTTCAAATGTCTTCTCGAGAACTGCTAGGCTGATTTCAATTATATTTGGCAGGAAGCATCCTTATGGCATATGGAACCAAGTTTGTTCAAATGAAGCCGATCGGCCATTTGGGACGGCAGCCATCTTGGATTTCGGCCAATTTTTAAATCACCTGACCAGAATGGCCAAGTGAGCTTATGCGATGGTGACCGTCCGTCGTCTGTGTGTCATCTGTCAACTTTTTCTTTAATCAACTTCTCAAGAACCACTGGGGCGATTTCAATTATATTTGGCAGGAAGGGCATAGAGATTCAAGTTTGTTCAAACGAAACCGTTCGGCCAAAATCCAAGATGGCCACTATCCAAAATGGCCGATTTTTAGACACTAAAAAATCTTCTCCGAAACCGCGGGAGGAATTGATTCAAAACTCCTAACACATCATCTATAGCAATGGTAGAGCAAAGTTTGTTCAAGGCAACCTGATTAGCTGATTTGCCTGGTGGCCTTGGATGACCTACCTTTCGCGAAAACGACTTCTTGTCCCGAACCGCTGAACGGATGGACCTGAAATTTGGTAAGTATGCTTAGGGACCAAGGTCCAATCAAGTTTGTTCAAGGGAAGTTCGTACATTAAAAAACATGGCCGCCATCAACCAATCAAAATTTAGCGTTTGTTGGTTATATTGGCTTTTTTGTATTTGATGTATTTTGATGGCGAAAATTGCTTTATATATGCTTATCAGTGTGGTGAGTTCAAATATGCCACTTTGGATACTGTCGGATAAATGGTTTGGCTGCCATTCTGGTTTGTTTTCCCACCATAGGCTCCCATAGTAAAGCAATGGGCCCATAGTAAAGCAATGGACAATTCTTTAAACGACTTCTTCTCAAGAACCACTCGGCCAATTTCAATTATATTTTGGAGGAAGCAAATTATAGGGCATAGAGATCTAAGTTTGTTCAAACGAAGCGGATCGGTAAAAAAATCCAAGATGGCCACCAGCCAAAATGGCTGATTTTTAGATTCTACTTCGAATAATACTTACCAGATGTACTATTATGATAATGTCTATTATCCAGTCTAGTTCAAAATAAACAATTAAAACTCCGCACTCTCCTGGTACTGCCCATACTGTGTCCGGGAATTACCATAGCCCCAGGTGCCGAGTCACAGTCAGATTCGTCTATTTTGCTGACTTCTCAAGTTGCATGTGTTTAAGCTCTTGCAAATTTTAACGGAATTCAGCGTGTTTGAAGCTATCCATTGCTGGCGTCATGGAAGAGAAAGGAAAATCATCTCAGGGGCAGGTTATATCAATCTAGAATTTATACATTCGTGCCGTAATGAATGATTGAATTTTCCTTAAATTGGCACATTATTTTTAAATGGTAGCCATTGTTGGAGTCGCTCCGGTACCCTTAACTGTTTAAGCATTATGCGGGTACTCGGTTAATTTCTCTTGCTACTCGGTTCCTTTCAAGATGGATGCGCTCTTAGCCAAGATGGCAGCGCCCATGATTTATGTTTGCTTTTGGCTTGGCGTGTCTATGCACTCTGATTGTGCCGCTTTTAGCTTTCACTTCATTGATGAAGGTGTTTGTAGCAATCGGTACATTTTTCTTGGTTATTTTAACGGTTAGTTAATTACCAAGCCGTGTTTATTAATTTTCACTAAAAAATTTCTAATATCTCCTGCCTTAAACCTTGATTAGCATTAATTTAAGAGAAAGTTTTAATTCTTGCTTTGTGTTCGCAGAGGGCTAAAGGCCTGGACACTTTGTGCACAAAATGCAATCGGTTCATGAAGCGTAGATTTGCTGGTCACCACTGCGTAGCTTGCGCGAAGTGCAAGGTTGTGAGTCCTTGCGATGTTTGTGTGAAGTGGTCGTCGGAGTTAGTGGCGGGGTTCGACCGTGATCGGCGTGAGCGACGACAGAATCGCGAGGGCCAAGGCAGATCAGGCGTCCAACAGAGGCTTGGAGGAGTGCCTGAATGAGAGAATGGACTTGGCTTTGGGTGTGTGGGCGGCCCAGTTTAAAGCCATGTTTGAGTCCCTGCAATCCACGATCCCGTCGATGCAGTCTGGTGCAGGACTACCTTTCGGTGGTCCGGCTAGTGCTGCAGAGGATGTTGCACCTGTCCCTCCTGCTGCGTTGGCTCAAGAGCCGAAGGCAGAGGAGGAGGAGCTTTTGCTCATGGAGGATTCCGGCATGCCGGATCTTTCCGCGACGGCTGTACCTGGTACATCCCAAGGTTCTCCTTCGGGTTATGTACGTGTTTGCCAGCCGGGTGGTGATGTTGATGTTCCGTCGGGCATCTTCCATCCGGATTTTGTTCATCCGGTGCTTCCGTTGGAGTCGTTTTTGACGGTAATCCGGCGCCGGTGGTTACGGGTCCTATCGGATTTCCGTTGGCTACCGTGATCAATGCGGCTGTGGTCCCGGCTCCCGTGCTGGAGCCGATGGATTTCAGTGAGTCCGTATCCGGCGAGTCGTTGGATGTTGGAGCCGCGGCTATGCGGTCTGTGGACGTTGTTTGCACTAGTAAACAAGCCCGCAGTCCTCAGCATGGATCGTTGGTGTCTTTCTCGTACAAGGGCGAGAAGGAAGATGAGAACGGCAGTCCCTTGTTGGATGAGTCATCCTTTTCCACCGAGGCTGAATGGGTGCAGCTCCTTGAATGGATGTCCGGTCGTCTTGGGTTGGCATTGGATCAAGGATCTCAGCGCGATCCGGCAAAGGAGCGGATGTCAGAGCGAGTGGCTAGCGCTCTGTCCAGTGGCTCTTCTGCCATGCCTTCTCTGCCTTTGGATACGTTGACCTCTGACATGTTGGAGGTGGCTGCGTATCGTATGGTCCAGCCAGACTTTACGCTTCCACAGGCCCTGAAAGGGATTAGGAGTAGGGGCCGCTTTCCGGAGCAGGCCTACCATCAGTATACATTCTATATTAGGCCTACCATCAGTATACATTCTCGTCCGCTAGTTTCGCAGTCAAATAAAGATCCATTCAATGAGTTGACCCTCATTGAGGATGCGGCGAGAGCTGCCATGGCAGCGCTTTCGCACGGCTGTACCGTCCTGCAGGGTATGCTGAGTTGCACGGCGGAAGGTGGGGTAGTGCCAGGGGCTGCCCCCGGAGTTGTCCGGGACACCATGCACCTATCTCAAGATTGCCTGTCCAGGGTGATCACGAGATCATTGGCTGAGCGACGGAGAATGGTTCTCGATTGTGTAGAACCAGGACCTGAAATGAGGTCTGCGTTGTCTTCCGCTCCATTCATAGGTCCAGGCTTGTTCGGCGGCTCGGCATGGCAAGCTTTATCCAAGGTCGCATCAATGGTTGCGGAACAAGAAGTAGTCGGCAAGTCATGGAAGTCGACGAAAAGGACTCAGCCGCAGCAGTCCTATAAGCAGCACCGACAGGAGCAGCAGAGGCAGCGCCAAAGATCACTCTTCCGTCCTTCTGGCCGTGATACCCATCGGGAATCCGGTTCTCACGGTTCTGGTCGTTCTTCCTCATACAAGTCCTCTAATAAGAGGCCGTATGAGGAGGATAGGAATGGTGGCGGTTCGGGTCGCGGCGGCTTCCGTAAGGATAGCCGTGGTGGCGGTTCCGGACTGTCATTTTCCAAGAAACCACGGGGTGGCCGTGGGGGATGGTCCTGACGGGTTTTCGCCAGGGACGAGGGGAGTCGATCTTCACCTAAGCGAATTAATGTCGTCTCGTGCAATCACGATCGCGAGTTGTGTGCAGATTCCTTCCGTCGGAGGCAGACTTCAACTGTTCTCAAACCAGTGGCATCAGGTCGTGCAAGATTGTTTGGTCTGTCAGTGGTTAAGAAACGGCTACGAACCGGACTGGCTCATCCGTCAATCGTTAGTTCCGTTAACATCGACTCCAGTGTGGACTCCCATTCCAAGGGAATCCGATCGTCTAGATGCCATTTGCTCAGAAATCGAAGATCTTCAGCGGAAGAATGCGATGCATTTAGTCCGCAATCAGTCATCCCTAGGCTTCTATTCGATGATGTTCCTCGTTCTGAAATGCACCAGAGGGTGGAGACCGATTCTCAATCTCAAGCCGTTAAACAAATTTATTCTGTCACCAAAATTTCAGATGGAGACTAGCGGCAGTGATGTCAGGGTTGAGAAAAGGCATGTGGGCAGTGTCGATAGATCTGAAGGATGCATATTTTCATATTCCAATGTCAATTCCTTTTCAGAAATATCTTCGCTTTGCATTCCAAGACAATGTTTGGGAATTCAATGCGCTTCCATTCGGCCTGACCACACCACCGAGGGTCTTCACCAAAGTGGTTCTCCCCATGACTTCTTATCTTCGCAGGAGAAACATAGCTGTTCATACTTACATAGACGACTGGCTGCTGAAGGCGGGGAATCCAGTCACTCTGCGCAACAATCTTCAGATAGTCCTAGCCTTATTAAAGGATCTAAGATGGATTGTGAATCTAGAGAAATCAGAATTGACTCCATCCCAGGAGTTTGTTTATCTGGGAATATTTTTCAATCTCAGGGATGGCGTAGCTTTTCCGGCGGAGTGCAGAGTCAAGAGCCTGATTGCAGTTCTGTGGTCGGTTTCTCTAGGAGCATATCTGACGGCGTGCCAATTTCTCAGAATACTCAGTTGACTAGTGTCTCTGGATAAAGTAGTTCCTTATGCGGCACTCAGGCGCAGACCGATTCAGATGTATCTAATGTCATTCTGGTCTCAGAAAACGGATCCGTTATCTCTTAGAATTCCAGTAAAAGAACCATTGATATTCCATCTTCAGTGGTGGTTATCAGAACAGAATCTCCTGCGAGGTGTTCCTCTACATCGTCCTCAACCACAGATGTCCATCTTTACAGATGCATCGACGACGGGTTGGGGAGCAGTATTGGACAATTGATAAGTGTCAGGGAAATGGGATCGGACCAATGCGCAGAAACATATCAATGTTCTCGAATTATTAGCAGTGACATTAGCACGTCGAAAATTCGAGAATTTAATCCAAGACAAGATTGTCCTAATAAGGACAGACAACTCAACAGTGGTGTGTTATTTGAACCGCCAGGGTGGGACGAGGTCACCAGAGTTGTGCATGATGATTTGGAACCTTCTGCTGTGGTGCCAAGAAAGGAATATTATTCTTCGGGCAGCACACATTCCAGGAAGACTGAACATCCTAGCAGATGCGCTCAGTCGAAGGATGGTTTGTCGTCCGATGGAATGGCAGCTCAACCAATCGGTAGCGGAGGTTCTATTCAAACATTGGGGCAAACCAAATGTGGATCTGTTTGCGATGAAACTAAACGCAAAGATGGTCACATACGTGTCACAGATCCCGGACCCGCTAGCCTTGGCAGTAGACGCACTGGCGATAAGTTGGAAGGGAATGTACGCATATGCATATCCTCCAACGATTCTCATCCCGAAAGTTCTGGCAAAGATAAGAGAGGGAGTATGCCAAGTACTACTGATCACCCCTCATTGGCCAGGCCGATCATGGTTTATGGATCTGCTGGACCTTCTGGTCTGCAATCCAATCCCTCTTCCAGACCGAAGGGATCTAATCACTCAGAACAAGGGTCTGTGTCTTCACGACAGACTGGAAATGTTCAAATTGACAGCATGGATGTTGTCAAGCAGCGTGCAATTGAGGGTGGCTTTTCTGAGCAAGCAGCGAAGTTTGTCGCTTCAGTCAGAAGAGGGTCAACCACCAAAACATATAATTATAGAATCAACAAATTTGCAGAGTGGTGTCAGGGAAGAGATATTAATCCCTTGTCTGCATCTGTTCAACACGTAGCAGATTTTATCTGTCATTTATACAAAGTTGAAAAACTTGTACCTTCACCCTAGCAGCATATAAATCTGCATTAGCTTCAGTCGTTCCAAGTCTGGCCATTGAAGGAGTGGAGAATGACACTTTGAATGAAGTTATTAAAGGAATGAGCAATCTGCGACCTAGACAGCCAATTCCTATCCCAGCCTGGAATCTATCTCTTGTTCTACAGGTTTTAGGGCATGCTCCCTTTGAACCAATTAGATCTATAGACATTAAACTGTTAACTATTAAATCAGTTTTCTTGGTTTGCAGCAGCATCGGCGAGAAGGAGAAGCGAGATTCATGCGCTATCTGCCGAGCAAGACCATTTTGTCGTCACGGGTGAAGGTTTAAGACTACTTCCACATTTTTGTTTCCTGGAAAATAATCAGTCACTTAAATATCCAGGTCAACCGATCAATTTGCACAGTTTAATTAGACATGACCCAAACTCTTCTGCTTGGTGTCCTGTCAGATGTCTGAAAAACGTACTGAGGAGTGTTGAGATGACCCGAAATCTCTGTGGTTATGTCTCAAAGCTCCTCATTTGCGCGCCTCGAAAGATACTATTTCTCATTGGATAGTTGATGCTATTCAGATGTCACACAAAATTGCTACAGGAAAGCAGATTGATCGTGCGAACGCCCATCAGGTCCGAGCATTAGCAGCAGCATCGGCCCTTTTTAAGGGTGTCTCATTAGAGGAGGTGATGTCTGTAACACAATGGCATGCCGAGTCATCATTTACTGATTTCTACCTTCGCGACATCTCCAGCGCACTTAATCCGGTAGCTGTCGCCAATTTGTCGAACCTTAGTTAAGCCACATCCGACCACTATTTCACAAACATCACAAGTTACTTCCTCCTGCACTGAGCAAGAACCATGCACATGACCAGTTAATGACCATGGATTGGGCCGAGCTCCTGGGATGAGCAAGAAAGAAAAAGCACTCAAAATGGTGAGTGTTTACATTAATTAAGTGACTAATAATAATAATTTACTTACAGTCGAAATACCAGACTGCTTAGGTAAATAGTCTGGTGTAAGAGTATACTTATCCTCTCAAACAGACATTAGACTCATTCCAATTTGAAAACTTAATCGACATACTGATATTTTTCCAAAATTAGAAGTTGTAGTAGCTTCTTTGCACTCTACTGAACTGCCCTAGCTGAGACTTGGGGCTGACACGGGTCTGGTGGGTGTTGCATCCCCTTTTCGACAGCCCTCTGGATTTTGTGCGGACAAAAGAGGGGGGGGGGGGGTGCCGCGTGTGCCGTGTGTTCTAGACCATGGAAGTTTAGCACTCTATGAGTCAGATGGCAGAACCCAAGCGTATGCCAGGGTTCTAGTCTCTTCACAACCGTCTCTGTTGGATGGTTAATGAGTGCTGGTTCGAGCTTCACCTCCTTCCACCGGTATTTCTTGGCTGTTGACATCCGGAGTTTATCATAATAGTACATCTGGTAAGTATTATTCGAAGTAGAATCAAAATAGCATCCGCTTTTGTTTCTCCGAGAATTCTTAATACTTACCAGATGTACTATGGCCCTCCCTCAGCCGCCCCGCTGAGGTGAGGCTGAGCTGCTTTCGCTGTTTGTCAAGGCAAATATAAGACGAATCTGACTGTGATTGGGAATTGACTCGGTACCTGGGGCTATGGTAATTACCGGACACAGTATGGGCAGGACCAGGAGAGTGCGGAGTTTTAATTGTTTATTTTGAACTAGACTAGATAATAGACATTATCATAATAGTACATCTGGTAAGTATTAAGAATTCTCGTAGAAACAAAAGCGGATGCTTTTTTTAAACACTTTAAAAAATCTTCCTCTCCGAAACCGCTGGAGGAATTGATTCAAAACTCATTACACATCATCTGTGGCAACGGTAGACCAAAGTTTGTTCAAGGCAACCTGAGGGCCGATTTGCTTGGTGACCATCTTGAATGACCTAGTTTTCGTGAAAATGACTTCTTCTCCTGAACCGCTGAAGCGATAGAGCTGAAATTTTGTAAATATGCTTAGGGCCTTTCAGGTTTGTTCAAGGGAAGTTTGTTCATTAAAAAACATGGCCGCCATCAACCAATCAAAATTTAGCGTTTCTTGGTCATATTGACTTTTATATTTGATGCATTTTGATGGCGAAAATTGCTATATATATATATGCTTATCAGTGTGGCCAGTTCAAATATCCCACTTTCGAGACTGTCGGAATAACGGTTTTCCTGCCATCTTGGTTTGTTTTCCCGCCATAGTCTCCCATAGTAAAGCAATGGGCTCATACTAAACAATGGGAAATTTAAAATGTCTTCTTCTCGAGAACTGCGGGGCTGATTTTAATTATATGTGGCAGGAAGCATCCTTATGGCATAGAAATTACATTTTGTTCAAATGAAGCTGATCAGCCAGTTTGGCCGGTGGCCATCTTGGATTTCGGCCGATTTTTAGAAATGTCTAAAAATCTCGTTCTCAGAAACTGCCTGGGGAATCGATTCAAAACTTATGAAACCTCATCTAGGCAAAGAGGTAAGCCAAATTTGTTCAAGACAATTTGATTGACCAAATGGTTCGGCAGCCATATTGGATGACCTAGTTTTCACAAAGACGACTTCTTCCCCAGAACCGCTGAGGCGATCAGGCCGAAATTTGTGATATATAATTAGCAACTAAGGGCAATGAATGTTTGTTCAAGAGAAGTTGATCGTCAAAAAAAGATGGCCGCGGTGGACAAAGCAAAATATAGTGTTTTTGGCGGCCATATTGAATTTTTTATTTGATGTATTTTGAGGCCGAAATTGGTTTTATATAGGTTTTTGGGTATTCTGATTTCAAATTTGCAATTTTCAAAACTGTAAAATAAACGGTTTGGGGGCCATCTTGGATCAGCTTCCCGCCAAAAGCTCCCATACTAAAGCAATGGAAAATTTAAAATGTCTTCTTGAGAACTACTAGGCCGATTTCAATTATATATAGCAGGAAACATCCTTAGGGCATAGAGATTCAATTTTGTTCAAACGAAGCCGATCAGCCAATTTGTCTGGTGGCCATCTTGGATTTTGGCTGATTTTTAGAAATGTATTTAAAAATCTCCAAAGCCGTTCTAGGGATCAATTCAGACCTCAGGAAATATGATCTATGGTAAGAGCTGACCCATGTTTGTTCAAGGGAACTTGATTGACTAAATGGTTCAGCGGCCATCTTGGATGACCTCGTTTTTGCACAAACGACTCCTTCCACAGAACCGCTGAAGCGTTCAGGCCGAAATTTGTAATGTATGATTAAGGCCTAAGGCCCATTAAAGTTTGTCAAGAGAAGTTGATCTGTCAAAAAAACTGGCCGATTTAAATTGTCTTTAAAAATCTTCTCCAAAACCACTTGAGGGATCAATTCAAAACGCATGAAATATCATCTAGGGCAAGAGCTGCACCAAGTTTGTTCAAGGGAGCTTGATTGGCCAAATGGTTTGGTAGCCATCTTGGTTAACCAAATTTTTGCCAAAATAGCCACTGAGTGCCATTACAGTTTTTTCAAGGAAAGGTGCTTCGTCAGAAACATGGCTGCAGTGGACCAATCAAAATGTAGCATGTTTGGTGGCCATATTAGACATGCAAAAATGTCCACAAACTCATTTAGAAGACTACTAAGCCATCCACCAACAATTGTGACAAAAATGCATAATGCTCCAGGTGAGCGACACAGGCCCCTTGAGCCTCTTGTTAGAAATGTCTTAATCTTCTCTGAAACTGTTTGAGCGATTGATTCATTTCATAAAATATTTAGGGCATGAGCTGAACCAAGTTTGTTGAAGGGAACTTGATTTGCCAAATGGTTGGGTGGCCATCATGGATGGCCTGGTTTTCATGAAAGCAACTTCGTCTCCAGAGCCACTGAACGGATTGGGCTGGAATTTGGGAGATATAATATTGATGACTAAGGGCCATTAAAGTTTGTTCAAGAGTAGTTGATACATAAAGAAACTTGACCTCTGTTTTCTTGTTACAAGTCTGCTCCACTCATTAGGGTTCTACTTATTGTTAAGGCCCATTCTAGTTGAGATGCCTAGGGTCCAGGTGGGCGATACAAGCCCCTTGGGCCTCGTGTTTGGCTGAAAAATTATCTTTAATTTGCAAGAAGTTATATGTAGAATCAACAAATTTGGCACATCCATTCATATTGTGACTGGATTAAAGGAAGTTTAATTCTGGTCAAACTGTCAAATATCTTTGTCACATTGACATTGTCATTATGTGCTGATCAGAATACACATAGAAGTTAGAATGACCACAGTTGCCACATTCTTTAATATTGTGGCTGGCTTTCATAGCTTGAGCAGCCAAGAAGAACAGTAACTTTGGTGCGACAAAAATTTTATTTCTAAGACACGGTTTGCATGATGCACTTGTGTGGAGCCCCATCCCTCAAAGAATCATATTAATTTTGCGGGCATGGTCCAGGGTCCAGTGAGACAATTATATTTTATTTATAATATATTGGATCTTTGGATGATAGCTGAACTTACTCAAGTTCTGCTGTTCAAGGAGATTTTGACTGAACTTGGAGAAAGGCTATTTATTTTTGCATTTTTGTTTCAAAAGTCCACATGTCAGAGTCATGGTTCTGCAATGGTAGAAATGATAAGAGTTAGACATCAGAAAACGATATAATGTTATTGATGGAGGGAGGTTGTGTGTGTATGTGTGTGTTTTCATAGATCAGGAATATGTTATAATCATCTTTGGTTTTTAGCAACACGTTTGCCATGTTTCCTGTCAATGGTACCACAAGTCTATGTGAAGGCGGCGAACAAGCGCCAAGAATCAAGCAAATCTAACACACACGTGTCAGCAGAAAAGGCATCTCTTGAAGGTGAGTGTTCTAGCTAGCTGCTTCCATAATAGTGGGATCTATTTCTAGCTATATGCCCCACACATTTCTAGCTAAGCTCCGCCCACATTTCTGTGCATGTTGTAATTGATTTGAGACTTTGAAACCTGAATTCCTAGAATCTACATTTCAAGATAACTACATTTAAGCTATTGAATATTTTAAAGCTACTTTGACTGTGGCTATTGCTGCTATAGGAAGCAACATCTCCAAGTCAAATTAGTCTTATAAAAGTCAACAGAATTTATTAATTTGTAAATTCAACAAACATATACAATTTGTACGGATTCGTGAGAGACCTACTTGAGTCCCGTAACGGAGCGGGGTCATGTTGATTGTGATGTCAGCTAACATGTGATGTATTTCATTTTGCCATCAGATACACGAGTGGTACTTCAGTATCATAACTTTCATTTCAGGTGGAGTTTTGCTTTTTTTGTTCAGGTACTGCTAAACTTTTGTTTGTTCATGTTTGTGGTCACAAAGTTATTATTATTATTACATAGTCCTTTTCTGATCCATGGGCTAAACAGCCTATAGCAGATCTTCGCTGTCTTCATCTTCAAGATAATATTGAACCTGTTGAACTGAATGTTGGGTGCAGGCAGGTTTGATTGGGAACTGAGTCCCATATGTGCTTCTGCTGCAGTAGTAGTAGTAGTAGTAGTAGTAGTAGTAGTAGTAGTAGTAGTAGTAGTAGTAGTAGTAGTAGTAGTACTTGTTGAGTCTTCCTTTAAAAGCATTGCGAGTCAGAGCAGATATGATACTCTTGCGAGAATTGCTATTATGCTGCTGTTTGTGAAGCTATTTCCTCTTGTACGATCACCTGTATCTGATTGTTCAATCCAATATATACAATCATACATCCTGCATCATAAACTTTTGTTAATCGAAGTAATAGTACCCTCTTGCAAATAACAGTCAAGTAAAATTATATAATTTATTTTACATTGATATTTATTGTAAATTTAACTCATTCCTGTTTAGAAACACGTTTGCCATGCTTACTGTCAATGGTGCCACATGTTTCTGAGAATGTCACTGACAAGTCTCAAGAAGTTACAAAGTGTAACACACTACTGCCAGCACAAAAGGTATCTTCTAACGGTAAGTGTTCTGTCTAAATACAGAGAGCATAGATTATTGTCAGACTGAAATCATTCATTTCCATTGTGCAAATATGTACGTTGTGTATTTTTATTCATTTAGTAGTAACCCTTTACCCCACAAATTTGTCAAGAAAATTAAAATTGTCTCAGAAAATGCCAATTTGCAAACCAAGAGAAGATTATTGTTGAAAATTTACCGGAGGAATGACTGGCTCATTATCATTTAGCCGGCTTGAGTGTTAGACATTGTGGTCAGATTAATGTGGTAATCTAAATTTGTAGCAAGATCACAATAGCCTTGACGTCAAGATTCTGAATGTCTTTATGCTGTTTCTACTGGTTGAACTAACCGTATGTCCATGCTTAGTTCCAATAACTTGGCCAATTCTGAAATAAAGGTAAGGCGAGCTTAGCAGAAGAGCCTTCCTATTAAAACCTGCATGTTATACAAATGTTACAATGACCTTGACTTTTGACCTCAATATCATCGTGATCCATCCACTTGATAAAGCAAAGCATGTGTCAAAGTTTTGTCCCAATAGGGTGAACCGATCCCTCGATATAAGACGATATGTTAAGCTAAACCAAAAACTTAGCCACGGTAGAAAAACAGAGTTTGAACTTTGACCTCAATATCATTGTGCTTCATCCGTTTGATATATGTAATCATGTGTCCACTTGAGATTAGTCCCATTAGGGTGAAGCCATGGCGAGATATAAAATGATATGTTGAATTAAACCAAAAACTTAACCGTAAGATAGTTTAACACCAAGGTCGCTTGACCTTGAACTTTGACCTTATCATGTCAATATCATTGTACTCAATCCACTTGATATAAGGAAGCATGTGTCCAGTGTAGTCTTATTAGTGTGAAACCGTGCCGTGATATATGACGCTATGTTGAGCTAAACCCAAATCTTGACTGAGATTGGACGCCGACAAACAGACAGACGGCGTAACGGGACCCATCGATATATTGGTGAAAATTCAAATTTTCATCAATAATAATAAAATATTTCTGTATAATAAAGAAATACATAATGAAGCAGCATGAGCAACAAAATATTTGACAAATTTCCCATATGAGTTAGTCATAGACTTGTAACATGTCATAATTATCACTTTTAATGTTACTTCAAATATTCAACTTTGAAATAATGTTACTGAAAGTTATTGCTGCAAGAATAACCATCATGGACTAGTCCCACTAAGGGTACTTAGTAACCCTTTCATGACTAGTTAAGAAAATCAGGAAAGTTGTGATTTTTTATTTCTGAATGTTCATTTGCAGGCTAAGAGAATAGGTTTGGAAATTTACTCCTGGTGTGACTGGCTTGATTGTTGTACTAATTATTCCAGTGGTAAATTTTCAAAAATAGTCTTCTTGACAAATGGACATTCCACAAGACCACGTCGGTAGCCGGTTTTGGCCAGCTTAGTTATGTATAAAATAGTGTTTAAAATTTGTTTATGTCTTGTAAAAGTTTGTTATAGCAGGATTATCTTGCACCATATTCGTGAAACTCTTGTTGTATGAAATTGTATTGCATTTAGGAATCTTAAATTTCAGTAGTCTAGAGATTAATGGTTAACATCTGACAACTCGCAATGAAAAGGATTTCTTTAGTAATAGTGATAGTTATTAATTTTTGCTTCTATGTAAGTTTGTTTTAATTTTTATTGTTATTTCAGGGATGTTATTAATTGTATTGGCAAAGTTGGTGGATAGTTCTGAAGGAAGCAGCAGTAGTCAAGCTGATGCTACAGCGCAAACAGTGCCAGATAACAGCGTCTCACGATCAGCTACGCACACACATGAAGATATTCTGCCCGAGTCTTGCTTAAATAACATCAATACTGAGGATTTCATTCCAGTTCATAGTCAACAAGCCACACAATCCGATCATGATAAAGATGAACAGAATGAAGACTTCCCACCCTCCGCATACAGTGATCAATCACAACCTGTTGTTAGTCAAACATTTAATTTTGATGATTATTATCATTCCTGTCAAATGACAGATGCTGTAGGTTCATTGTCACATCAAGCGCACAATTCGTGTCAACTTGTAGATGCTGTAGAGTCAATGACACACAGTTCATGTCAACTAGCAGATGCTGTAGAGACGCTTTCGCATCAATCACACAATACCTGTCCGATGAGAGATGCGGTAGATTCACACTCTCATCAGTCACACATGGATCAGCTTGCTGAGCAGTCATGTATTTCAAATGATTCCAATAACAATCCAGTAGCTCACTCTGGCCCTGCAAGTGCAACCATATCACATGATCAAATATATTCAACTATGTCACATTATGATAGTCATTCACAGGCTAGTCGCTCACAGATATGTCAAGAGGTACACTCATCTCCCAGCTCTGTGCTAAGCTTACTGCCAACCCTGTGTAATCCACATTCTACTCAGCTTATCGATGGCTTTGACCCAAGCCACCATCAAGCTGTGGACACATCCAACAGTCTTCTCCATCTAGCAAGCTCAAATCCAGAGACAGGAAGGTCGCAGGGTGGAGCAACATTTTTACAGATGGCACAGAGATCTAATGTTGTTAGTCTGCCAACATTATCAAACTTTAATATATTTAATATTAACACAAGTAGTGCAACGATATCTGATTATGAAATTCCACGTGACACTACTCCTTATGCAGCCTTGGAGAATTTAGTCATGAATGCTACGAATCACTCTACTAACACATTACAGCAGTCAACTTCTGCCCTGAATCAAAGCTCATTACAGAATCTCCATAGTCAGCTTGACCAATCTGCGACCAATACCCTCCATGAAGCAACCAATCACGTTGAAGGACTTCCTATCCAATCATCAACATTATGTCTGCCGGAAACAGCCAATCGGAGCAGCTTTCACAATCTGTCATCTCTAATAAATCCTGTGATTGGTGGATGTGTTTGGTCGCCACAGCATGCTGACTCTGATAGTGGTATCTCCACCGATGCTTCGGCTCAATCACCTAATCTCTCAGGTAAATATTTTGAATAATTCAGCTAGTGCATTCTCATTGGCTAAATAATAATTATTCTGAAATGTTGCTGACAGATAATTTTAAATCAAGAGATTTAGGTAAAATCTTGTAATATAATTATAATGGTGGTTTCTATGGATTGGAATTACTGAATCCCATTTTGCAGTTACATTGTTGGGTTTTTGGCAGAAGAAACAAACACATCATCACAGATATAGATTTATTGCATTTTCTGATTACGCTTGTACTAAGTGGTATATATATATATATTAGACTACAGGGTGAAAAGTAGTGCCTGCTCAGAGCCAGATCGTAGCAGAGTGTCACATCATGAGCAAGCTAATATTTCTTGATAGCCATGAAATAAAGAAATGTTTTCAATACACATACCACTTAGTACAAGCGTAATCAGAAAATGCAAACCCTCGTCCTCCTGTTTTTGTCGGTTCATGGTGCATTGTCACACCCTGTCATGTGTTAAAATTTTAGCCAAATCGATCCTGTAGATTCGTAGATATAATGCATGGATCCAGAATTTGATGTGATCCCGATCCTGGATTTTTTTACCTGATAAATGTCACCTGATAAATTTCATGAAGTCATCTTTCTTACAGTATAGCACAGAAATAAGTTAACAAGTTTCCAAAACCAAAACAGCAACATCTTAGTCCAATTTTGAACACAATGTAAGAAACGCTCTGTTAAATATTTTGAACATAATTGGATTGGAAGACTGCTGCCTTGGGCACCAATGTTTTTCAATCTAATTCTATTCAAAATATTCAACAGCATGTGTTAAGTTATTTCTGAGATGTACTGTACCTTTCTTGTGGTAAAATTTGAGCCATATCAGATAAGTAGTCATTTTAGATACACCTCCCAACACATGCACGCATGCACACATGAATCCAATACCCGCTTCCCCTTAGGGGTTGTGGGTAAATATGTAATCTACATTTGAATTTATCTTCACTAAAGCCTTTTGAGCTACAAACATGCATCTGTTGTATTTCCATAGAACTCTAAATGTAGCTTACAAATGGACAATTGCATGAATAACAAAGTAATTTTTCTTGTGAATTCCTGACCGGTGCAAGCAGTGCGTTCTATATCATATAATAGTTTTAATTAATTTTTAATCCTCACAGACCTGAAATGACAAATCTATTATACAAGAAATATTCTACTTAATATTTAGAAACTCATTTGACTGGGAGCTGTTGTTGCCATCATGTTCCGCTTAAGCTGGTTTCAAACGATTCACCAGCGTACTTGTTTTTGCAGGTAGTTGTCTTGTAATAGCAATACTGGAATTTCAAGGGTTAAATGGTTAAGAAAATGTCTGAACAGTAGTTAGTGTTAGTTAGTTAGTTTATATAGTCCCATTAATATCTTAGATCACATGAATAGTGTGCACTAGGTATACCTGTATTGAACAGTGTGTAACCGTACACTTATACTAATACACCTTCCCAAGCTGAAATTTAGAGGTCCCTAGTGAACATGGCTATCTATGTTTTACTAGCAGAAATTTAGAGGTCCCTAGTGACTGTGGCTATCTATGTTTTACTAGCTGAAATTTATAGGTCCCTAGTGACTGGCTATCTATGTTTTACTAGCTGAAATTTAGAGGTCCCTAGTGACTGGCTATCTAAGTTTTACTAGCTGAAATTTAGAGGTCCCTAGTGACTGGCTATCTATGTTTCACTAGCTGAAATTTAGAGGTCCCTAGTGACTGGCTATCTAAGTTTTACTAGCTGAAATTTAGAGGTCCCTAGTGACTGGCTATCTAAGTTTTACTAGCTGAAATTTATAGGTCCCTAGTGACTGTGGCTATCTATGTTTTACTAGCTGAAATTTAGAGGTCCCTAGTGACTGGCTATCTAAGTTTTACTAGCTGAAATTTAGAGGTCCCTAGTGACTGGCTATCTATGTTTCACTAGCTGAAATTTAGAGGTCCCTATTGACTGGCTATCTATTTTTTTACTAGCTGAAATTTAGAGGTCCCTAGTGACTGGCTATCTAAGTTTTACTAGCTGAAATTTAGAGGTCCCTAGTGACTGTGGCTATCTATGTTTTACTAGCTGAAATTTAGAGGTCCCTAGTGACTGTGACTATCTATGTTTTACTAGCTGAAATTTAGTGGTCCCTGTTGACTGTGGCTATCTATGTTTTAGTAGCTGAAATTTAGAGATCCCTAGTGACTGTGACTATCTATGTTTTACTAGCTGAAATTTAGTGGTCCCTGGTGACTGGCTATTTATGTTTTACTAGCGGAAATTTAGAGGTCCCTAGTGACTGTGGCTATCTATGTTTTACTAGCTGAAATTTAGAGATCCCATTCTGCAAAAACCCTACAGAAGTAATCACTATTTAACCATCATGCACAACTTTAACCCTTTTATGGTCAAATTTGGTCATGAAAATCAAAATATTTGCTTACTGAATGTCCATTTGCAGGCCAAGGTAAGACTATTTTTATGCCCCCCGAAAAAACTTTTGTGGGACCATATAGTCGCCGCTTTGTCCGTCCATTCATCCGTCCGTCCGTCCATCCGTTCACCATATATAGGTTTGTCCGGGGCATAGTTTCAAGACTTTTTCACATATGGTCACCAAACTTGGTATGTGGATGCATCTTAGGGAGAAGGTGTGCAGAGTATGAAAAGTAGGTCATGCTGACCTACTTTTCATGGTTGACTGAATATCACAGAAAAGGTTTGTCCAGGGCATAGTTTCAAGACTTTTTCACATATGGTCACCAGACTTGGTATGTGGATGCATCTTAGCGAGAAGGTGTGCACAGTATGAAAAGTAGGTCAGCATCATGGTCGACTGAATATCACAGAAAATGTTTCTCCAAGCCATAGTTTCAAGACTTTTTCACATATGGTCACCAAACTTGGTATTGATTATTACAGAAAATTTCTGTTCATTTTTAACATAGTTTTTATATGTATTTTTCATATGGTGCCAAGCAAAGTCTAGGTGTGTTTATTTAGAGAAACTTAGATTTTGCTTTTATTAAGCCATCCTTAACAAATTGTTCATTAGGGCAAATCCCGCCAGACCAAAAGAATGATGGCCCACCGAATCATTTCTACTCCCCAAATTGTGAATTTAACATCATTACCCCAGACCAACAATATTTTAGGGATGGCCTAATATGGTGATATCTCATTGACAATTTCAAGTTCGTTTCTCTGTGTCTGAGCCACAGTTCCCAACCTTTCCCTGAAGCATATGCCTTCGGGGTTATCCATTCAGTTTCTCTGCAGAGAGTGCCTTCGGGGAGCATACATCAATTTATTGATTTGCCTTGTTGAAAATTTACCACTGGAATGGCTGGCTCGATTATCGAGCCAGTCATTTCAGTGATAAATTTTCAAAAATAGTCTTATCTTGGCCTGCAAATAGACATCCATCCAGAGTACAGTAGAGGCCAGTTCTGGCCGGCTTGACCATTAAAGTGTTAATGCTGAGTCCTCTTGCGGCCTTTGCCAAAATATTGAAGGTTCCAACGGGATGTTATATACCATAAAAAGGACCGTTATGAGTGTCATTGGTATAGGTGCACAAGAACTAGGTATATTGTCTGAAAAGAATGAATGTTATATTTGCATTAAAATCTCTAAATATTTATTTTAATAACTGTCTAAAATTAGCAAGCATAATCTGAGAAAAGTGGTGCTAGGTAATGTAACCATTTATTGCATTATTTTTAGTAATTGATTTCATCTTGAAGACCCACCAAACTGATTTGGATTTGAATCGTGATTCATCACATTATGCCAGTCAACAACAACACATCCCCACCAGCCATTACACCAACGCAGCTTGTAATGGTCAATTCACTGAAACATACGAACATGGACCATCTCAGCTCCACGAGGCATCGCTTAACACCGCTGCATTGGGACAACCGCTACAACATGTTTCGACAGAATATGCAGCAAGTACGCACCAGAATGGTCATGTGACCACAGATGTGATTCTTGCTGAGCAGAATGACTCAGATGACAAAGAAACAACATGTGAGTACAAAGGTTATATTTGCGTAATGGTAGTAAATCTGATATGCTATGGCACTAACAAAAATATCATGTAAAATGGCCATAAATTTTATGAATAAAATTATATTTAGAATTATAAATAAAAACTGTGTTAAATCAAATTCTCCCCCTTGCTGTCATTTCGTACCAAATTTATCAAACTCATTTAGTTAGATCTCATTTGGAACTCGCTAAAGCTCATTACAAATGAGATTGCTCATTTGATGTTCTCTATGTGTCAGTTTGTCTGATTATAACACATCATTTCAAAATAATTAGCTTTATCATTTCAATTGTCCGATAACTAATCCATATGTACTTATCATTTTATGTTTTTGTCTCGCCTGTGAAGCACAACACGAGACATATGTATCACTTTTCCGACGGCGACGGCGTCAACATTGTTAAATTTTTGTGCGTTTTGGCAAAGCTTCTCGGCTTGTTTTTCAGGATCAGTTAATCCTATTGCAACTAAGCTTGACTATGTGGTTGCCTATACTGTTAGCAAGCAGCATGATGATGATGAGGTCACACAGTCAAGGTCACTGTTACCTTGATGCAAAAATGTTTTTTTAGCTAATTTTTTGTATGGCTTATTTTCACATCATGAGAACATACTTACTCCCTAACACTCTAGATGTACTAGTATATTGGCTCTAAATTCAATAATATTCAGAATTATAAAAATGTAGGTGCCCCTACTGGGCAGGTGGAATGTACACAGTCATGCACATGTCAGACCCCACCTCTACGCATGCGCATACTGGTACTTCCGTTTTCTAATATATTGGCTTATCAGCAACATTGAAAACAATTTCAAGCTCTATTTTGTTGAATTTTCACTCAATTTCTTTCATCCATTTCACTGTGGCTGAATCCAAAGCGTCAGGAGTGTACCTCATCATTCATTAAGGTGATATTGTTCCATATATTATTTAAAGACTTGTAACTTTTATATGTTACCGGTTTTCGTTCGCGGCTGACCTGGCGTTAGCGCATTTTTAGGTGCTGGAAATCCTTGTTAAATTATCCCAGCACCTAAGTTCTACTAATCCCTTGTGTCTTTGTGTCCACAGGCTCATCTTAGGATGGTAATGCTTCTGTTCTTCACTCAGAGGTTGATCATGTCTCGTTTTTCTGACATCATCTGATATGTCTATGGGTCGAAGATATAAAACGAAAAATATCTCAGTCCTTTTATCCCATCCCCTTCATCAGACTCTGCAGACTCGGCGGATGGTATGGACGTGATTTCTGCACAAGAGATGGTTTACCTGTGCTTAAGATAAGGGAGTTCATTAGTTATGGCACCTAATTATTTGAAATTTTTATCAATTTTTGCTGCCATCCTTGTTGCACTGTATTCTCTCTGGTGGTTGTGCATGGGTTCTCGGATATATAATTATAGTATTATATTATTCTTGACTGATGAATGTATGTAGTCCTAGGTATTTCTTGCATTCATAATCTAATATCTCCTCCCCTTGAAGGGGCTTTTGCATTGAGGTTTGATGTCATAATCAGCAAGGTTTTCCCTTTTTCTTGACTTCATAATCTTGTTTTTAAAAAGAGGATCTCTTGATGTCATTATCATTATTATGTTATGAATCTGTAGAGATAACTGGGTGTCATAATCAGTCTCTCTCTTCTTTCTAACATTCTCATGTTATCCCTAGCTGTGGGTTTTTATTCCTTATTTTTTATGAAAACATTTGTCCCTTCAGGGTTGTCAGTAATAAAAGTGGTTGTCTTCTCTCTCGAGTTTGGTTTTTTATTTAAATTTATTAACAAAATTAACAAGCTAAAATACTCATTCGCTTCGTATGTCTACCTTTGCAGAAGTCATCATGTCCATCTTGTCTGAAGTAGAGCTGGGCGGTATTGATATTTACATGACGGTATCGGTACCATGAAAAAATACTGCGGTACCATGGTATACCGTCATCTGAGCTTGAGGCATGCCACAAAATTAGAACAATTTTTTCCATTTCCTTTTCACTGCCATCTCCAATCAACGGTAAATATAGGTAAAATAAATAAATCGGCTTCCTGATTTAGAGAAGAAAAAAAAAAGAGTGTTTAGTTTCACGATTTTATTAGGTCACTATTTTTATTGACGTAATATCATTCACGGGAATATCGGTCAAAGGGTGTGGTCGACTCGCTAACTATTACCCGCTGTTTGAGAAATTGGGTGCACTATTTTCAATCTGGATTGTTCTTGCTATTAATGCATGCGACCAGCAAATGGTAAATTTTAGTTTGGCAGTCGAGCGCTTTGATAAACAGAGTCCAGACAAAATCTGTGAGTATTTAAACGGGGCGAGTGTTGTACTCTTTTATTTCTGTTGGAGTCGTATATTCTGTTACTCGCGAAAACAGGCCTATACACATACATATAACACGACATTGAATATAGCCAATTCCAAAGCTTCTGATAATTACCGAGTACCCGATGTGCAGACTCGTTACTCGCCATGCTTTACGTGAACAATGCATGTAAAAAGTTGTAATGAATTACAAAAACTAAAACACTAATTTTTAGGTGTCGTTACTTAAACTGGATTTAATCCTTAAAGAAATTTCTTAAAACAAGCCAGAAAAATAAAAAAAATAACGACTTCAACGCTGCTCGTTGTTAATAAATTAGCACGTGATCAAAACGGCGCGAGAAAATACTACATTTTAGTAAATTTTCATTGATAAATTCAGCATAGTAATGTATTTTCCCACGGTCTAGTTCATGAACAACCAATCAGATACGTCTTTGCGAGATTGCTGTTGTGTTTGAATAGCACGCAATTTGTATGTTATTTTGTTATTCTAGCGTGTTTGTTCGGTGACAAAATGCTTGGAGTAATAAATTACAAATAATAAAAACGGGAATAGGGAATATATTATAGTGTAATTACTACCGGCGGACGGCCAGAGAATTAGTTTAGATGTTTTAAATAAAGCAATTTTACGGTGAGACTTTCAAGACGTACGTTTGACTTACTATTCTGCCTGTCATTATTTTGTAATTGACGTCTTGATGTTTGTTTTTACAATGACCCTTTCACCTCAACTCGGCTAATAGTTAGGGATGCCTGTATTTTTGGCACTATTAGCACTTATTTACCCTTGGTCAAGTCAGATTTTATGAATATATTTCTCAAATATTGCTCAAACATTATGGACGATATTCACAGTATTTGGAAATGTCAACGGTCACGGTATCGGTTCACAGTATACCGTGGTCCTCACGGTACTACCGTCAGACCGCCCAGCTCTAGTCTGAAGCATCTTAAGGCTAGATTCTTCCCCCACCTCTGCCCATCTTGCACAGATTGTAGGCTATCTAACAAGTGTGCTATTTGTAAAAAAAAGGGGTGGGGTGGGGGTGCGGGGATCTAACCTCTGAATTCTTCTGTTCTCAGGCGAAGATGATGGCAGAGGACAGCAAGAGGGTGAGGAAGGAGGAGAAGGGTAAGAGGAAGGCCTCTGAGAGGGATGAGCTGGAGGCCTTCAAGCTAGAGTTAGTGGGTGAGATGCGCAGGACTTTGAAGGACCTGATGCCTGACATGCTTCGTGGCATGTTTCCGGGCACAGGTGTTTCAACTTCCTGCGCATTGACCTCAGTGCAGGTAGCCCCCGTCCCTGGAAGATGCCCTCCTAGTTCGGACAAAGTTAGTGATCCAGAGGCGGCCGACTTGGACCCAGGCTTGATGTTCGCATCGCCTGGTGATCCAGCGGCGCGAGTAGTATCAGGCGGGGCCTGCCCAGTTGGCCTGACCATGATCACTTGCGGAGTACCCTCATCATCTGCCTACGGGCATTCTCCTGGTCAGTCTGAGTTAGCTTTCTTTGCTGACCCGAAGTCCAACTTTCCTGACGAAGACTACCTGCTTGGCCCACGGGATGATCATGAAGTCATGGATGCGAGCATTTACACTCCCCTCATGGGAAGTGCATCCGCTCGCACCTATGGTACCGTTCCCTCGGGAGCAGGTTTCATGATTCAACCTGTGGGCCGATATGGAGCGGATGGCCCCCCGTATAAGATACCACGCTTAGCCGTAGAATCTTATACGGATGACCTGGAGCGTGCTAGTGTGGCTTATGCCCCTCACACAAGCGTGGCCCCGGTGCATGGCCTGCCCACGGAGAATGTCATGCCAGCCCCCGCAGGCCTGTATGCATTCCCCGGGCAGTCGGGTATGTCTGTAGCCTCCTCTACGGCCCCACCTGTGAATGCCATTGAAGATGATGAGGGCCCGCGGCTCGTCGGCAATTCATAGGCGGCCACGGATGAGGACTTGTCTGATGCGTGCGTGTGGCTCCTCGCTGTCAGACCAGAGCTCTCCTTGGATGAAACGGCTGCCAGTAACCTGCGGGCATGGTTACAGGCTAAGCCATTGGCCAACTGCCGTATGCAAATAATATCGTAGATATGTTCGCTGCGGCAGAGTAGTCGAAAGGTCGCCTTACGAAGCCCCCCCCCCCTCCCCCGCGAGGTTGATAGATGTTGCGGAGTTACTTCCAGTCAGCATACTCGGTATGGTCTAGCGCACAGACCGAGCGTGGATGACTGCGTCGCTCTGAGTGAAGACATGTGGCCAGGCTGTCGTGCTGACATGGGAGCGCTGTACTTGAGTGCTCTGAGCTCAGCAAATGTCGCACTGCGTGATACGGAGGAGACTTCGCGAGCAGCAATCAATGCGCTGTCTCACATCTCTCAACTGCTATCAGGGTTAGTAGCAGCCTCGGTTCACCAGCAGCCTAGTCCAGTGACAGTCCAACGAGCCATCCAGGATGGCATCAACATGGCGTTGGACTGTTTGACTAGGTCGGTGACCAAGTCACTGAGGACGAGGCGCACGTTAGCACTGGACAATTCGTGCCCTCCCAGGAGCTTAAGTTGCGCTTATTGCAAGCAGCGATGGCGGGCCTTGGTCTGTTTGGAGGTGAAGGTTGTCGGCACCTCCAAGAGACAGTGAACTTGGTCAACAATCAGAGGGTGCTGCGCACATAATTTGAAGTGTTGCGCAGAAAACATGTGCGTGTTCAGCCCTCGGCTGTTCGACAGCAGTACGCTCGTGGCTGTGCTGACGGTGTCAGAGGCCAGCAGGCCGGCCGGGTTCAGAAACCTCGCCGGCAGTGCCAGCAGCAGTGTGCTACTGTACGTCAGCCAGCGCTCCAAGCGCAGCCAGCATTGCAGCAGCCCGCGTCGCAGCAGCCCGCGCACTGAAGTGCACGGGGAGCAGCGCGTGGTAACCGGACCTAATGGCCTAAAAGAATTTTCGGTTACCACAGGTACCACTCTGGTGTTGTCACACATACGAGAGACACACCCACTTCTAAAATTTACGTGCAAGCCGTTAACCCTAGGTGCACCAGTGGGAGGTCGATTGACTTTCCACATTCAGGAGTGGGAGCGGTTAATTCAGGACCGCTTAGTCTTGCAATGACTTTCGCGCGGATACAGTCCAGAGTGGATAATAGGTCTGTCATTCCATCTGTCTCTGGTACGGGTCTGGACTCAAATTCCAAGAGACCCAGACAAGCGGTTGTGCATAGAAGAGGAGATAGAATATCTAATTCTAAAAGAAGCAATTCAACCGGCGCAAGATTGCACAGGTTTCTATTCAACTGTGTTTCTCGTGACAAAGAACACCGGAGTGTGGAGACCAATTCTCAACCTCAAAACTATAAACAAGTTTATAGACACCAAGTTTCAAAATGGAAACAATAAAATTAGTGTTGTTGGGGTTAGAGAAGGGGATGTGGACAGCTTTGATAGATCTGAAAGACGCTTATTTCCACATTCCCATTGCAAGGAGTTTTCGTCGGTTCCTGAGATTTGCTTTTCTGGGACGCCAATGGGAATTCAAAGTTCTCCCATTTGGAATTTCGACGGCTGCGAGGGTCTTCACGCGAGTGGTCCTTGCTATCACAGCTTTCCTCCGCAGGAGAAATGTAGTGGTCCACACTTACATAGAGGACTGGTTGCTAAAAGCACACAACCCAGAAAGCTTGACAGCAAATCTGGAGATAGTTTTGAAAACTCTCACAGATTTAGGCTGGATAATCAGCTTTCAAAAATCAGAGCTGACTCCATCCCAAAAGTTTGTTTACCTGGGTACGTTCTTCGATCTGGAGATAGGATATGTTTATCCATCCCAGGAGAGAGTGGAGACTCCTCGTGCATTCAATTGGTTTGCAGCAGTCGTTATATTCTAGCATGATCCTATCTGAGAATGCTAGGTCTGATGGTTTCAATGGAACCAGTCATTCCTCAGACGGCCTTGCGCATGGTGCCGATTCAGCTGTTTCTCATGACTCAGTGGATGCAGAGTTCAGGATCACTGGACTCGCGCATGCAAGTGTTGGACCCTCCCATTCATTACCTTCACTGGTGGATGGTTAGTAGGGAATCCCTACTATTTCTGGTTACATTCTCTTCATCCGGTTGGGGGAAGAGGTGATTTCCATGCTCAATACATCAGAGGTCAGTTTATGTGACCATTTTGTTTTTTGTCTTGTTGGTTGTGTCATGTTATTATTTAATAGGGTGATGGTTAATGTCTCTTAATTGTGGTTCTTGAGTTTTTGAAAATGAAGCAATTCTTCTTTTTCCAATGTCTAGTAATACTTGTTTCAAGTATTAGAGAGCGTGCTAGTCATTTAGAGCAGTGTTTTTTCCTAACCTTCCTCAGAAAAAGGTGGTGGGGGAGGGGTGTGTGGAGCGCATTTTTTGATCAATCTCTTTTCATCGGTCGATTATCCGATGCAAAATTCTATTCCTGTTTCAGACACAATTTCAGATGTTTTAAATCTCTTGAAAATTCAGAGCTAGTCTCATCGAGGGTGAACTGGTTTTAGGACCTTGCCTTCCTCCCGCCAAATTTACTTTCAAATTGTGGCTTTTATCAAGAGTGTTAAGGAGGTAAGTATGTTCTCATGATGTGAAATAAGAAAATTTATCAAATTTCTTTTTCACGAATGATATGACATACTTACCTCCCTAACAGGATCTCGGCCTCCACCCCACGGAGGCCTGGTCCTTTGGTTATTTGAATAGTTGCTTCTATGTCAGCCAATATTTAGTAATGTAAGTACCAATATGTGCATGCGTAGAGGTGGAGTCTGACATGTGCATGACTGTGTACATTCCACCTGCCCAGTAGGGGCACCTAACTTTTTATAATTCTGAATATTATTGAATTTAGAGCCAATATACTAGTATATCAACAGTGTTAGGGAGGTAAGTATGTCATCTCACTCGTGAAAAAGAAATTTGATAAATTTTCTTAATTTGAGGATTTGTTAATCCTATTGGAACTAAACTTGAATACCTGTTTACTTATAATGTTAGGAAGCAGCATGCTGACATTGGTGTCACAAAGTCAGAGGTCAAAGTCACTGTGACCTCTACAAAACTTGGTTATATTTGAGCTTTTTTGTGTTTAGCCAATCTGATCAGGTTATGTTTTAGGATTGCTTTAGTGTAATGGAGCACTACTTGTGTACATTGTTACTTATACCACAAAGATGCTAACAGGGAAGTCATCAAGTCAAAGATCACAGTCATCATGGCCTCTACAAAGCGTTGTTATCTTTCAACGTTAAGTTAGCAAATCTTATCATGTTATATTTCAGGATTGCTTAACCCTAATGGAACACATCTTGGGTACACGGTTGCTTATCCCATGAGGATGCAGGATGGTGACAGGGAGGTTACCGGGTCAAGTTGACCTCTGCTTTTTAAACTTTAAGTTTATATTTTAGAATTGCTTAATACTATCAGAACAAATCTTGGACACATGGTTCCCTATAAAATAAGGAAGCTAGGTGCTGATAGTGACATTATTAGGTCCCAGGTCAAGGTCATCATAGCCTTGATATTTGATCTCTTTCATATCTGTATTTTTTTCCAATGTTAAGTTTTTGTGTTTGCCTATATTTTAGGATTACTTAATCTGCTGGAATGAAACTTGGATACATGGTTTCATATATCATACCGAGGCAGCATTATTATAATGAGGTCATAAGGTCAAAGGTCAAGGCCATTCTGATATTGCTATTTTACTTCTGCTTTTTCAACTAAGTTTTTCCATTTAGCATATCATTTATATTTCAGGATTGGTTAATCCTATGGGAATTAAACTTGAATACATAGTTACCTATAATGTGAGGAAACAGCATATTAACATTGAGGTCACAAGGTTAAGGTTACTGTGACAAACAGCAGACAAGTGAGGCATTTAATTCCGAGGAATTTCTAATTATTTATTTCTCTTGCAGATTGTGTGATTTGCAATGACACATACCTAGGCCCTTGCAAAAGCCACCCTGTAGCGTATTCCCACTTTGAAGACACATCCATATTAAGTCGTGCGAGGGCAAGTCTTCCCAGTGTCCTGTATCTCGAGCAGTCAACAGTCACATCTAATAGAGAGGGTATGCATCTTATTGAGAGAAACACAGAAATATGCACTGACTGTCAAACCCCTTTAAGAGAAACCTGCCTTGTGGATAGTGGTTCTTTAAGATAATTGATCGATGGAGCCACTGACCCTTAGAACCACCAACCAGGGGTTCCAAAAGCCATTTTGTGTCCTTTAACTATTTAACACTTATATCAACCCAAAATCAGCTTCTGGTCTTGAGAAATGTCCATTTGCAGACCAAGAGAAGACTAAAAATTTACCACTGACATGACTGGCTAGATAACCAAGCCAGACATTTCAGTGGTAAATTTTCAAAAATAGTCTTCTCTTGCTCTGTAAATGTACATTTTCTATGAGAAAATTGAAATTTTCTTGAACAAATTCAAGGGTGAAAGGTTAAGTTGGTCATTTTATATAGATCGCACTGTAATTGTACTTGGCCTTAAAGGCCAACATCATGCATCAATCTCTCTTAAACCATTTAATGGTCAACTTGGCTAGGCGGCATATACACTCGTCTTGAGAAATATTCATTTGCAGGCCAATAGAAGACTTTTTTTTAATATTGACCATGGAAATGACTGCCTCAATAAGCGATCTAGTCATTACAATGGAAAATTAGCCTGCAAATGGACATTTACGGAGTAAATGATTTTAACCTTAATGACAAATCTTGATGATTAAAATGTTCATGAACCACCATGTTTTGGCTCCAAACACAGGTGGTCTTTTACACAGGATTGTCTTATATTTACCCTCGCCATGTAAGGGGAAGATGGTATTGCGATCGTTTCTGTCTATGTGTATGTCTGTGCATGTGTCTGTCCACACCTGTATCTAAAAATCTACTTGTCCGATTTGGCTCAAATTTGATAGAAAATGTAATAAGGAAGGAACTTGCCGTGCAAGAGGATTTCCAGACTTTGGCCATGATCCGGATAAAAGAATCCAGATTCAAATTCTGGTTCTATAGATATCTTCAGAAAATGCAGCAGGATTCCGCAACTTTGGAAAATCCAAATACTTTACAATGTAACAGGAACAGGAGGGTAAGGGTCTGGAATCCTCGATTTCTTTTGTATTGAATGATTTCAGCACATTATTCATTTCTGTATGCTCATGTACATTCAGTAACGGTATCCTGTATCCAGATAATCTGCTATAACCTAGCACATTAATGGTCAAGCTGGTCAGAACCAGCCTCTCCAATGGTCTTGAGGAATGTCAATTTGCATATCAAGAGAAGAGTATTTTTGAAAATTTACTACTGAAATTGCTGACTCGATAACCGAGCCAGTCATTCCAGTGGTAAATTCTAAAAAATACTCTTCTCTTGACCTGCAGATGAACATTTAATTTTCTTGACCCAGTTTGACCATTACAGAGCTAATATTTGTCAGCGTTTATTGACAGGTGTACGTGCGCGGGATCAGCTGGCCTGCTTTAGCAAATTTGGTCCACTTGTTGGTCAGTACAAGCCTCGTGGAGACTACAAGCTGGACGGCAGAGTGGATGAATTTGTCTGGAAGGTATGGTAGTGAATAAATTATTTCATAACTTTTATACTCAATGGATGAATCTAATCGGTCATGTCTTACCGGGCTAGTTACCTTGAAATCAGGATTTTAAGAAGTCATGGTTCAAAGTATATAAATCGATCCCAACACGTGCAAAGCGTGGATAGAGTTTAGCTAGAAATGGTTCCCTCTATTATCCTGAATTGACGGCGTTGATACATTCTCAGATCTGCTCCTTTCTTTGGTTCAGGGCGGAAGTAGATATCATGCTTGTTTCTCTCCTCGAGCAAGATGGATGAGCAGAATAATCTACTATTTTTTCATAGCTATCAGGGTTTGCTGTTTTGAGATTATGGCACCGGTTTTCGAATCATGACGTCTACAAAACCGATACTTCGTCATGAAGATACAGATATACTACACAGCCCTTCACTTAGGGAAACCTACTGAACAGATTCTAGGTGGTTTCATTTCTGTTGCAATTATAGTATGTTTTGTCAAATTTTTGTTATTTTGATATGGCTATTATTACGCTGGTTTTTTATTTCATGTAGATATACTATGAGGGTGAATATGAGCTGATCTTGACAGAAGACGAGGAGCGGTCTAACTGGATGCGCTTTGTCCAGCAGGCTAAGTCACAACAAGATATTAATGTTATGGCATACCAACAAGGGAGAGAAATCTACTTTGTCACATGTCGTCCCATTGGCCCTCACCAGGAACTGTGCTTCTGGTTTGGAAAGGAATTCACCAAAGTCATGGGTATGATGGACATAGGCTTATGTTGTTTAAACATTTAACACTAATGGTCAACATTTTTCACGAAAATACACACTTTTCCTTAGTGTATGTCAATTTTAAGGCCAAGATAAGAAATTTTTGAAAAATTATCACTGATGACTGGCTCGATTGTTGAGCCAGTCATTCCAGTGATAAATTTTCAAAAATTGTCTTAACTTGGCCTTCAAATGGACATTCCTCAGGGCCACTGCAGAGGTCAGTTTTGGCCGGCTTTACAATTAAAAGGGTTAACACTTTAATGATCATGTCTGCCAAAACTGGTGCCTGGAGTGGTCTTCATCAGTGTCCATTTTCAGGCCAAGAGAAGATGATTTTTGATAATTTACTACGGAAATAACTCAATAAACGAGCCAGCCATTCCAATGGTACATTTTCAAAAATAGTCTTCTTGGTCTGCAAATAGACATTTACAAAACAAACCTTGAACCGTAACACTAACCTTCGAATTTTTCAAGAAAATGGAAAATGTCCATCTGCAGACCAAGAGAAGACTATTTTTGAAAATTTACCACTCAAATGACTGGCTGAGCTATCAGTTTTCTATTGATCTGGAAATGGACATTTTTAAAGACCACTGCAGTAGCTATCTTTGGCTGATATAAGGGTTAATGGGCTGGTGAAGAATTTCCCTTGAGAATGTCCATTTAGACTATGAATATAGTATTTTACAAAACTTACAAGCTGAATGACTGGCTCAGTATCCATTGGAAAAATATTATCTTTGTAGAGGCAAATGTATTTTTTTGGAATTTTTTTTGTTTTCTGTTTTTTATCACTTACATGCTAAACTGCTGACCTTATTGATTAGCAAGAACTTGTGGTTATTGTGTAGCACGGTCATCCATGAAATCTCAGTATGAAGGCAACCAAACAGATCAGCTGGTGAATATTTTGAAACTAATTTGGATTGGTTTTCCTCCTGCCTTAGGCAGCAATGGCTTCCAATTGTATGTATGTATGATTACTGTATTCTGCTGCTGTAATAATAATAGTAGCATAAATATCTTCGCTTTTGCCCCCTGTGTCTTGTCGTCGGTCAAAATCTTTAGCTTCCTCAGGTCCATTCTTGATCTGAGTCTAGGAGTCCTGTTTTCTTTGTCATCTCGCAGCACGCTTAACAGATTTTGACGTCCTCTCCTGGATTTATATTTGCTGGCTCCCCGCAAAGTGTTATACCTGATAATTGAGGTTTTGTTTTAAAACAAAACAAGATTAATGGCTGTTGTCTCAGATTGTTGGCTGTGGCTGCCAGTATTGCCTGAGCCTGGTGTAAGTTGATGACTATTAATGTGTGTCCAGATAGCCTACATATATAACTAAGAAGTATCAGTCAATGCTAGTTAATTCTGCAGAGGAGGGTGGGTCTGGGTGTATGTGGAAAGATCTTGTTCAGTAATTAACCCTTTAACCATCATAGACAATAAATAACAAATACCCTTGAATAATTCGACTGGAAACCGTTGCTGCGAACAAGTTTCAGGCAAATTAGTTTCAAGATACAATGTGTTTCTCATTGTGTGGCGTAATCGAGGAATCCAGTTTTAGCTATGCCCCGCCCATCTTTAACTAATCTCCGCCCACACTTCGCCCAAGTTGGGCTCAATCGATCCCTGAACTCCCTGACTATCAATTTCCAGAAGCCGATGAATATTTTAAAACTAATTTAACTGGGCACTGTTGCTGCCAAAGCGCCCAGTCAAATTAGTTTCAAAATAGTCAAGTGTGTTAGATAGTAGACATAAAATTCGTACAACAACGCTTAGTCCATCATCAATTAAGCATTCGTGACAAACTTAACTACGTCATTCATGAACGTATAAACGGGAAAGGTCCATTCAATGGTTCTCAATGGCTATGTGTACAGAGTCCAGTCATCATTTAGCAATTCTTTTGGTCCACCTTAGATTATTGTATTGCACTAATTTTGCAGGTGTTCCAATAATGCCAGGTCATCGCGCTCGTTGCGCATTGTGTAATATCACGTTTTCGACTCCTAAAGCTGTCCGACAACATGTACGTAACAGTCATCATAGCGGTGAAACAAAGATCTTACGTTGTACAATGTGTGAGCAGACATTTAAGAAGACGTATGAATTACGAGAGCATACATTGGGTCATATGGGCGTACAACCACACCACTGTCGAGAATGTGGCAAATCATTCCAGTCCAGAGGTACCTTCAGGAAGCATGTCAGAAAGCACAGAGGTGGGTATGCTAAGGTCATTGCTAAGCATGCATTCATATGCTAAGGCTTTATATGCACGCACGCACGCATGCACGCAGACTAAAAAATAGACCTGTAGCATCGTTAGTTGTGAATAATGACTTACTGGTCAGTGGTCACGCACACTAATGAGGATAACTCCTATGATTTTAAATAGAAAGTTATATATCAATAAAGATTAATTTTTTAAAACCTTACGCGTTTAAAGGTTTTCAACGAGGCACCTATATTTGTCTGAACACTTCTAGCGTATCACTCTCCTCATATGTGGATGTCTATATGTGTCTGGAGACTGGCTGACCCATTAGCCATTTAGACAAATAAATTGAATTCTGAATGATAACTATCAGGCTTGGCTAAATCGTTAACCAATGATTAAAATTATGTTATTATTATTATTATGAATAATTTTCTAATATAATGTAACATTACAGGTGAAAACCATCTTAAGTTCAATATTAACCCTTTAAACCTCATATCAGCCAAAAACCGCTACTGCAGTGGTCTTGAGAAATGTCCATTTGCAGGACAAGAGAAGACTACTTTTGAAAATTTACCGCTGGAATGACTGGCTCGATAACCGAGCCAGTCATTCCAGCAGTAAATTTTCAAAAATAGGTTTCTCTTGGTCTGCAAATGGACATTTTCTATGAGAAAATTCAAATTTTCTTGAATAAATTCATATGTTAAAGGGTTAATGTAACTAGTACAATGTATTATATTAAAAAGACTATTTAAAAAAATCTAAAACTGAATTGCCTGGCTCGATATCCGAGCGAGTAATTCCAGTGGTGAACTGCCTAAGACAGCAACGTCTTCCAGTCAAATTAATTTCAAAATATTCATCAGGTTCCCTGTATGGTTGCCTTGAAAATGATCAATGCTATGTCAGGCTATTTTCACTTCAAGAGTATACTTACCTCCCTAATACTCTTTGATATTGCTAAATATCGGCTTTCACTCAATAAAAACTCAGATTAAAAACGTTAGGTGCCCCTACTGGGCAGGTAGTCAGATGACAGTCAGGCAGTTGCTAGCCACACCACCGTGCATGCGCAGACAAGTACTTCCTCTTTGCTAATTTATTGGCAGAGAGTCCACATGCAAATTTTTTCTATAAAGTTTTCTGCTGGTTTTTTCCATTCAATTCAAGAATAAATACCTATATAAACATATACAATATGAGAATTATGTCAGAGTGCTCTATGTCTCCAGAGGAGGGCCCAGGACCTAATCATCAGGTGAATTCAACTACACTTTAGCGAGTTTGTTCCATTGTAATGTGTTTCCGGGATTCGCGTTTGGAGTGATAAGCGCCTAAAAAACTGGTTTATTTATATTATGGCGCTATGAAATACTAATCTCTCTATGTTTATGTCCACAGGTATCTATCTATGATTGAACAGGACAGCACATCGTCAGAGGGTTTGTTTTTCTCTCCATCAAAGTTGCATTTCCTACTAATATTGTTAGGTTATCTAAACAAAGATTCTATGCCCAGTGAGTTGGAGGCCTGGGAAGGTCTTCTCACTTTGCCCTCTTGGTCCACTTCCTTCCCCTTATAGGTGGAGAGTTAAGAGGTCATAGTGTTGGTGGAGTTTCCAGTGCATCAGATTGGATGGTTTGTCTATGCTAAAGACTAGTATTCTAGTTATGATATGAGGCACTTCAATTATATTTGAAAATATTTATGAAATCTGCCATTTTATCATTGTTTATCTGATGTTTGTATAGTCTGTATACACTCCTTTCCAGTTAGGATTTTCTGGATATGAATACAATTCGTCCTTACACCTGGATGTTTGTTTCGGATCGATTTAACTTCTTATTTTTGAAGTTATGACGTCATAATCAGCCTTGCACCTTACTATCATTTAAAAGTTTTGTCCAATGCTAATTTATTATTAGCTTGGGTCTTTATGGCCCCAGCCTCCTTGTTTATATTTGGTTTTGAGTTTTCTAATTCAATAACTGAATTAGTCATTGTCTTCGTCCTCTGGCTTGTTTCAGAGGTCTGGCTGTCCATCATGTGGAAGATTTATCGGGATAGATTCGCCCCCCACTTATGCTCCCTGTGCAGCCCATGTGGGCCATTGCTTAAATGTGAGATCTGTAAAAAGTGGGGAGGGGGGAGCTAATGTCGGAATTTCTATCTTTGCAGACCAAAGAGACGTCTCTAGTGGAGGAGAGGAAAGTTAAGGAGGAGGAGGGTTCTGGTAAGAAGGGTAAGAGGAAGGCCTCGTCCTCTATGGATAGGAGGTCTTCCATATTGAGATGATGGGAGAGATGAAGAGGACAATTAAGGATTTGGTCCCAGAGTTGCTTCGTGGCATGCTTCCTGGTTCAAATCATTCGTTATCCTATTCATCTGCTTCGGAGCAGATAATTCCCACCTCTGAATCGATGCTACCTAGGGACCTACCAGTTTTCATCCATGATTCAGAGGTAACCCTAATAGAGGGTAATGTCCACTATGAGGACACTGGCAGCAGGCTTGCCGCGCCGGTTCGTGGACAGGTGTCGCTGGAGCCTGGTGCCGGCTTATCAGGCCAGGATTATCCGCACACCATAGGTACCAATACCTCCTGTGGTACCTTTCCTGGCCAGTCCGGGTTAGCATTCTTCGCTGACCTGGAGTCTAATCTTTCTGGCCAGGAAGAAGAGGATTATCTGCTGGATTCACCTTCTGGTGCCATGGACATGGATATTGACGCATGTGCACCCCTCGCGGGGAATACGGGCGACATTGTCAATGGTACTACTCACGCAGGAGTAGTGTTCACGGCGCAGCAGGTAGCCCGGGCTGGATCTGATGGCCAGTATTACCGCATACCTCGGCTTGCCGATGGTGTAGCTGGTGCTGGCCAGGGCCGTGGTGTGGTGAAAATTTCCCCACGCAATACCACGGCGCCTGCTCCTGGTCAAGCTAGTCAGTTTAGCATGCCTGTTCTTTCAGGCCCGCATGCTTTCTCTGGCTTGCCAGGACTATCAGTTCTTCCAGTCATTCAGATGCCTGCGATTGCTCAGGAGGATGGCGAAGGCCCTCAGCTTGTAGAGCATTCGCAGGTGGCCACAGAGGAAGACTAGTCTGATGCTTGTCAGTGGCTAATCAACATCAGGCCAGGTCTTGCTGTGGATCAGTCGGCCAGTCAACGGGACCAGCACCCGTGGTTGGCAGGTAAACCGACTGTTACCGCTATGCCATCTCTGCCGTTGGCTGATTATATTGTTGATATGTTTACTGCAGCGGAAACGTCCATTAAGGCGCATGGACGTTTAGCGAAGGCCCCTCGTGATGTGGCAAAGCGATGCCGTATTGTAGCTGATCAATATCATTTATACGGTGTAGTGCCTAAGCCAAGCGCGGATGATCGCTCTGCGCTAGGCGAAGATATGCGGTCAGGTTCCCAATCTGACACGGGAGCGCTGTGCTCAAACGCATTGCGTTCGGCTAACACCGCGTTGCACGATATGGAGGAGAGTTCGAGGGCGTCTATTTCAGCGCTTTCGCACGTCTCACAGCTGTTACAGGGGGTAGTAACGGCATCCGCATTGCGCCAGCCTAGGCCGGTGACTGTCCAGAGAGCCATCCAAGATGGAATTAACTTGGCTTTGAACTGTTTAAACCGGTCTGTAACCAGGAGTGTCCGGTTTGCTCTTGAGAACTTGTGCCCGTCCCAGGATTTGTATAATAGGCTGCTGCATATGCCTGTGACAGGTCCTGGTCTCTTTGGAGGTGAGGGGTGTAGGCACCTCCAGGGGATGGTTACCCTGGTCAATAACCAGAGGGCATTGCGTGAGCAATTTGAAGTGCTCCACATAGTGCGTTCGCCCAGCTCACCCTGCATATCATCCCCTGCAGGCTCGAGGTGGCCAGGTCAGAGGCCAGCCACCAGCGCAGCGCCAGCCACAGCCGCACACGTTTTGGTCAGCAGTGAGGGGGCCGCAGGCTCCTCCGGCACAGCCAGCCAGGCAGCCGCCCGCGCACCAAGGTGCACGAGGTGCGCGAGGATCTGGTCGTGGTAATTGTACCTGATGGGGCGATTACCACAGTAAGAGCCACTCCAGTGCATCTGCACCAAGAGACAGTGCCACTCTTGCGCTCCTTGTGTCCACCTCTCTCCCTAGGTGGACCAGTGGGAGGCCGATTGGCCAACCACATGCAAGAGTGGGGATGGTTGACTCGGACCGTTTAGTCTTGCGATGGCTTTCAGTCGGGTATCACCCCGACTGGATAACAGGCCCACCATCGTGACTGTCTCTGGTGGCAGTCTGGCCTCAAATTCCAAGATATCCAGATCAGCGGTTGTGTATAGAGAAGGAAATAAATTCCCTCATACTCAAAGGAGCAATTCAACCGGCACAAAATTGCCCGGGCTTCTATTCAACCATGTTCCTAGTAACGAAAAGCACTGGAGGGTGGAGACCAATTCTCAACCTCGAACCATTGAACAAGTTCATAGATACACCCAGTTTCAAAATGGAGACAGTGAAATCGGTATTGGCAGGGTTGGAGAAAGGAATGTGGACAGCTTCAATAGATTTGAAGGATGCTTATTTCCACATTCCAATAGCGAGGAGTTTCCGTCACTTCCTGAGATTCGCATTCCAGCGCAGACAGTGGGAATTCAGAGTATTACCCTTCGGAATTTCTACGGCTCCTCGGGTCTTCACCAGGGTGGTTCTTGCGATAACAGCATACCTCTGCAGGAGAACCATAGCAGTCCACACGTACATAGATGACTGGCTGTTAAAAGCACACGACCAGGAAAGTTTATCAGCACATCTGGAGATAGTTTTGAAAACTCTAACCGACTTAGGCTTGATAATCAATTTTCAAAAATCAGAGCTGACTCCATCCCAGAAGTTTGTCTACCTGGGAATGTTCTTCGATCTGGAGATAAGATATGTTTATCCTACTCAGGAGAGGATACAAATAGTAATCTCAGTAATACAGTCAGTGTGCAACAGTCGTCATGTCCTGGCACCGGTTTACTTGAAAATGCTGGGTTGATGGTTTCTCTGGAACCAGTCATTCGTCAGGCAGCCTTACGCAGGCGGCTGATCCAGTTATTTCTCATGACGCAAAGGACCCAGAGTACAGGTTCACTGGACTCAAACGTGTCAGTGCTGGAGCCTCTAATTCACCACCTTGAATGGTGATTGAAGACAGAGAATCTCCTGGCGGGGGTGATGCTAACCCCTCCTCACCCTCAGTTAACGATGTATACAGATGGATCGATGGAGGGGTGGGGAGCGTACCTGGAAGAATCCACGATATCAGGGCTTTGGAATCTGGAACAGTCAAAAGAACATATAAAATTAACTGGAATTACGGGCAGTAGTCCTGGGCCTGGAACATTTCTTACAGAAAGTTCAGGGCAAGAGTGTTCTAATTCGATCAGACAACTCAACAGTAGTGACTTACATAAACTGCCAGGGCAGAACGAAGTCGCCAGTCTCTGTATGATGACATGGAAACTGCTTTGCTGGTGCCTGAATCACAGGATTACCTTGAAAGCAGTTCATATTCCGGGAAGGTTAATTCTGCTAGCAGACTCATTGAGCCGAAGGATGAGTGTTTTACCTACGGAATGGCAACTAAATCAATGTGTGGCAGATTGTCTGTTCAACCACTGGAGGAAACCCAACATAGATTTATTCACAACGAAGAAGAATGCGAAGATGACGACGTACGTCTCCGATTCCAGATCCAAGCGCTATCGCAACAGATGCGTTAGCTATCAGCTGGGGGGGGGGGGAGGTGTATGCATGCGCATTCCCTCCAGCAATCCTGATTCCAAAAATTCTTCAGAAAATCAGACAGGAGGAATGCCAAGTGCTTCTGATCACCCCAAATTGGCCAAGCCGATCATGGTATACGGATCTGCTGGACCTTCTGGTCTGCAATCCAGTTCCTCTGCCTCTGATGGACAATATTATCTTCCAGGGCAAGACCCTTCACAACAATCCGTCAATGTTCCAATTGACTGCGTGGATGTTGTCAAGGAATCTAGAATTAAGGAGGGCTTTTCTGAGCAAGCAGCCATGTTCATGGCAAAAGCCAGAAGGGGGGTCAACCTCCAGAGCATATAATTATAAAATCAACAGATTTGCAGAATGGTGCTCAAAAAGATGTATTAATCCAATGGATTCAGCTATTCAGGTAGTGGCCGATTTCCTCTGTCACCTGTATGATGCCTATAGCCTCAAGCCTAACTCTATTGCTGGCTAGAAGTCAGCTTTAATGACAGTTATCCCTTGCTTGGCTAATAGGGGAAGGGATGAGGTAAATATATTAAATACTTTAATCAAAGGCATGGGCAATCTAAGACCAAGGAATACTCCAGTGATTCCGTCTTGGAGTTTATCACTAGTGCTTCAGGTACTAGCTGATAAGCCATTTGAATCACTAAGTTCCATTTCTATGAAAATATTGATACTTAAAACTGTATTTTTAATTGCTGCGGCCTCGGCTAGGCGTAGAAGTGAGATTCATGCCTTATCAGCTGAGGCAGACCGTTTTGTGATTACAGGGGAAGGCCTTAGGCTTCTACCTAGAATAAATTTCATGGCTAAAAACTGGTCTTTGAAGTATCCAGGTCAACCTATATTTTTACCAGCTTTGACTAGATATGATCCTGATTCAAAAGCATGGTGTCCAGTCCGAGCATTAAACCGGTACAAACAACGTACTCAGGAATGGCGGACAGACCCAACAGCGTTATGGGTGTCATATATTGAACCCCATGGCAGGGCGTCAAAGGACACTAATTACAGGTGGATTGAAGAGTATATTCAATTTTGCCATAAATCCGCGACAGGTAAACAAGTTGACATGGCCAAGGCTCACAGTGTCCAAGTCAAGTTTTACCGACCATTATCTCCGTGACACCTCGAATCCTCTCACGTTATCGATTTTGAAAAGCTAATCTGGGTGTACATATTTTGATGAGGTATCCTCATTTTTTTTATATATTTCACATTTAATCAATGGAAACATCCACTTTTTTGGACTGCATCAGTCTTCACCAATGGGTAGATGATGACAGCAGCCAACTTCCACAAGGTCAGTCTTATGTATGTGTTGTCCATGGTTAATTGTAATGTCACGTGACCCTTCGTTATTAATATGGTGATGGTACGTGTTTTATGTGGTTCATTATTGAAAGTGTATGAAAATGAAGCTTTTTCGTTTAATGTCCTATTGTACATGGCACTTGTACATAGAGAGCGTATGGGACATTGAGGTCATTCAGTCTTCCTCCCAAGAAGAGGGGTGGGGGGGGGGGGGGGGGGTAGCGCATATGACATGGTCTTCTCTCAGCCATCGGTTGTGTTACCCAATGTTCAAATCTATCCCCGGTTGTGTTTCCACACAATTTCAGAAGTTTAAGTGCCTTAAACGCAGAAAAGCGCATAGGGAAGAGCTGGTCTTTTGACCTCACCTCCCTCCCGCCGAATTCTCTGTCGAATTCTCGCAATATCAAAGAGTATTAGGGAGGTAAGTATACTCTTGAAGTGAAATAAACGAAATCACAGATTTCTTTTTTCACGAGAGAGTTGATACTTACCTCCCTAATACGGACCTGACCTCCGCTCCACAGAGGCTCGGTCTTCAGGCTCTCGTAAGGTTGCATAGTGTCAGCCAATAGATTAGTCAGAGGAAGTACTAGTCTGCGCATCACGGTGGTAGGGCTAGCATGCGCCAGACTGTCATCTGACTACCTGCCCAGTAGGGGCACCTAACGTTTTTAATCTGAGTTTTTATTGAGTGAAAACCGATATTTAGCAATATCAAAGAGTATTAGGGAGGTTGTCAACTCTCTCTCTCGTGAAATAAGAAATCCGTGGTTTCGTTTAATCCTCTCTAATCTGGAATCAGTGCTATGTCAGGCTATATCCTCTCTAATCTGGAATCAATGCTATGTCAGGCAATATCCTCTAATCTGGAATCAATGCTATGTCAGGCTATATCCTCTTTAATCTGGAATCAATGCTATGTCAGGCTATATCCTCTAATCTGGAATCAATGCTATGTCAGGCTATATCCTCTCTAATCTGGAATCAATGCTATGTCAGGCTATATCCTCTAATCTGGAATCAATGCTATGTCAGGATATATCCTCTCTAATCTGGAATCAATGCTATGTCAGGCTATATCCTCTAATCTGGAATCAATGCTATGTCAGGATATATTCTCTCTAATCTGGAATCAATGCTATGTCAGGCTATATTCTGTCTAATCTGCATGTCGTTTAATTGTTGTTCTTCATCTTCCAGGTGTGAGCTTCCCCTGTGTAGTGTGTAACAAATCATTTGGGCAGAAGGCACACCTGCAGAGCCACATGCTTCACCACACTGGGCAGAAAGCATTTCGCTGCTCATACTGCACCTGTCGTTTTTCGCGCAAGTCTGATATGCATACCCATGAGAATACTCATACACACAAGAATGTATACAACTGTGTTCAGTGTGGCAAAGACTTCTACAAGCACGCTTCCTATAAAAAACACCTAATGGTCCATGCTGTACAGCGAGATTTTATCTGTCAAAAGTGTGATAAATCATTTTATCGACGCTACCATTTGGACCGTCATAGTAAAACGTGCCGTAAAATCGCAACACCAAAAGCAGAGCTATATTTGAATGATGCTGAATTAGATTTACAGATTAACCTACATGCAGCAGCCGCAGCAGCTGCAGCCTCCGCCGCTGCTACTACAAGTAATGATGTCAATATATGAGCTGTGTCTAGTGGCTATCTTTCTATTAAATCAATGAATCTCTGCCTAAGGTAGTGTCAAATCAGCACGAAGGAAGGATATCGAGTGTGAGAGAAAGCATGTGCTTCTTGATGCCTGCTTGGTGGTCCATAGTGTGAGGTGATTGACAGACTTCCAGTCTTATCCATGTTCTGGTTAAGATTGGTCAAGAAAATCTATGGTCATTGCATTGTGAATGTCCATCTGCATGACAAGAAAAGATTATTTTTTAACATCTAGCACTAGAATGACTGTCTCGCATAGCTTAGCTATCGAGCCAGCCATTGTAGTGGTAAGTTCCCAGGAAAAATCTTATCTTGCCTGCATTGGCAGAGTTAACCGTTAATCCTTTAATGATCAAGCCTGCCAAGTCAGGTCTCTGTAGTAGTATTGAGGAATATTCATTTGTAGGCAAAGAGAAGACTTTAAAGAAAACTTAAAATTTACCTCTGAAATAATTGGCTCAATAACTAAGCTTTCCAGTGGTCAATGTTCAAAAACAGTCTTCTGTTGGCCTGCAAATGGATATTCAATAAGCAATTTTTTTATATTTCTTTACCCGATTTGACCATTAAGCAATTAAAGACGCTCCCATAAGACATTTTCTCGGCAAAACGACTTGCATTAACCCTTTTAATAAGCATGCATTACAAAAATGTCTTCTAGTGCTCTTGAGAAATTGCAATTTACAGACCATGGTTTTAACTAATTCAGACAATCAGTCGCGTGTTAAGTTTTCAGATGCTTTTCTTGGCTTACAAGTGTGCATACTCTTCTTTATGAATTTTCTTCACGAATCTTGACCACGAAGGGATAAACACTTTAATCCTCAAATTTGTTCAATAAAACTTCAATTTTCTCATAGAAAACATCCATTTGCAGACCAAGAAATGACGATTTTAGAAAATTTATCAATGGTGATGACTGGCTCTGTCAGGGGTATTATGTAATGGCCCGGTCCTGGCGGGCGGGTGGACGGGAGGCCGGCAGAGTGGTTTCTGGATGATAACACCGTTACCGTTAGTCGGATCGCTTTGAAACTTCATAGGGTGATTGGAATCCATCTGGGGAAGAAACCTATGATCCCAAATCCAAGATGGCTGCCAGCCACTGGTGGCCATCTTGAAATTTGGTTTCCGGATAATAACTCCTTAACCGTTTATCGGATTGCTTTGAAACTTCATAGCATAGTTGGACTAGGTCTGGGTAAGAAACGTATCGAAATCGACAATAATCTGAAATCCAAGATGGCCACCAGCCACTGGCGGCCATCTTGAAAATTGGTTTCTGGATGATAACTCATTTACCATTTATCGGATCACTCTGAAACGTCATAGCGTTGTCAAGCTCGCTTTGGGGGAGAAATCTATCGAAATTGACAATGATCCGAAACCCAAGATGGCTGCCAGCCACTGGCGGCCATCTTGAAAATTAGTTTTCAGATGATAACTCTGTGACGGTGTATCGGATCGCTTTGAAGCTTCATAGTATGGTTGGACTAGGTCTGGAGATGAACCCTATCGAAATTGATGATAATATGAACTCCAAGATGGCTGCTAGCCATGGGCGACCTGGAAAATTTGTTTCCGGACGATGACTCATTGACCGTTTAACGGGTCGGTTTGAAACTTCATAGGATGACTGGTCTGAGGAAGAAATCTCTATTTTCTGATAACTCTCATTCATTTGTTTGTCATCATGGTGGGCTGTCATGCACCGTTTGCGGAGCTCTTTTTCAAAATAGTCTTTTCTTGTTTTGCAAATTGACATTTTCCAAGACAGTTGTAGAAGCCATTTATATGGTTCGATTATTGCACTTTTGCTTTAAGTATTGTTGTATAATCTTCTAACAGGTTTAACTTCATGTCTTTTAGATTTATAGGATTCAGTTCTACCATCTTTTTTACACCCCACTCACCGACCCCTATCCATCTAAATAGATGGTGTACACCCCACTCACCCACCCCTATCCATTTAAATAGATAACAGAATTTTTCCTACAGCATATAAAGAATTTGTCATCTCTGCTCTGTGAGTGTGTGGGAGGCAGTAACGAGCAGAGCTGTGAAACCAGCGACCCTGAGATCGCGTCTATGTTCGGCCAACTGACGATCGCTGTAAACATAGGCAATATCCTTCACTCCTCGTCACCTCTCCATCCAGGAGTACAAATGGGTACAAGTGTAAAGGGTGAGGAAGCTACCAATAATAGACTGCAATAAAACCAGGCTAGAATGGCATGAATGGGACCTGGAATCAGAGGCTCGATAGACACCAACCAAACCAATGACTTCTGGTCTGTGAGTGTTAAACGGTTAAACCATAACTCCCTGTGAACAATAATGGACGCATCCAATCTGTCAGTCAAATATATGATGTCATAATGAATTATGTCACATGTAGGTTGATGTCACAATTAATTACGTCATGACTGACGTATCTATCTAAGTCCATCATAAACGCTTAATAGTCTGTCAAGTTGTACGAATTGTATGTCTTTACGTCAAGTTGTATTAATTGTATGTCTTTACTATTTAATAAACATGCTGTTGAATATTGTGAAACTAATTTGACTGGGGGCTGTTGCAGCATGTACTGATCCAATTTGGCTTAAATTTTACACAACGAAGGAACTTGTCATGCAAGAGGATTTTCAAACTTTGTCCATGGTACGGATGAAAGAACCCGGATCCAGAGTGGATACAACTCTGGATCTGTGGATACCTTGGAAACTGCTGATCCGATTTTGCTCAAATTTTATCAGAAAAGGGTTTGACCTTATAAAAGGATCCCACAACTTTGAGCGCAAGCCAAAACAAGCCAAAAAAAATTCCCAAAACTTTGAATAAATCCGACAACCTTTTACAATGTGACAAAAACGGGAGGGTGAGGGTCTGCAATCTCTGATTGCTATTGTTGTTGTTGTCATTGTTTCCTAACTTATTGTATCAAAATCTGACTGCAGCCATTTATTTTGAAAATAATTTGACTGACATGTTTTGTTCATGTAGGATTAAATGGTTTTCAGTCAAATTGTTTACAAAATAATCAGGAGTTTTGTTATATATATTTATATATTAGCAGCGTATGTATGGAATAAAATCACTGACAGTTTGTAGATTTTAATGGATCTGTGCAATGATGAGTGTAATTCTTTTTAGTAAAATGTGCAATAAATGATTAAATTATTATTGAACTTATCATTGTGAGTGTTCATTTGTCTATTGAAAAACGGTAAGCCTATGAGCTTGATACCGTGTGTGTGTGTGTGTGTGTGTGTGTGTGTGTGTGTGTGTGTGTGTGTGTGTGTGTGTGGTGTGTGTGAGTGTGTGTGTGTGTGTGTGTGTGTGTGTGTGTGTGTGTGTGTGTGTGTGTGTGTGAATTTTCTGAAATTTTTCAGAAGTCATTCAAAACGTACTTTCTTCAATGATGACCAGATTTTAACTTAACTTAGCTTGAACTGACACTAGAGGGTTATGCTTCAGAACTTCTATTGAGAAATTTGATTGGTCAATTTCTGGTTGCGATGTAGGATTTTCAAAAAATTTTCATGGAATCACATCATTCTCCGCTTGGCTCATTCTAACCACACTTGGTTGGAATGACCCTAAGGTGGTAGCATACAGAATTTCTATTCTGCAATTTGATTAGCGAATTTTTCAGGTGGCCATCTTTGATCTTTAGTAAATGTCCATGAAGTCACTCATTAACTGACAGACCAATTTGAGCCAGACTGGACTAGAATGTCTGTAGCGGTGGATGGTTCAGAATGGCTAGGTGTTCAGGACATTGCTTAAAATACTAATACACAGTAACGGTTAAGCCAATTTTAATCAACAGTGACTGGAAGCACACTGACTGGAAGCGCCCTATAGAAGTAGGCTTCAGAACATACATTATTATACAGATAATTTATTTGTCAGTTTAATTTTTTGGTGGACATCTCGGATTCACACACATATCCAGAAAATAGCGATAAATAAAAATAGATGGGGTCGTCCGACAAATTCCTTTACCTGAATTGGTTGATATCTGCAGGATACATTGTATGAAGTTGGTGTATCCAGTGGAGTTCTTTTCTGTTCCTGATAGGAGTGCTTGTGTCTGCATGTGGGTCTTCCTGTTTGTCCAGGTTAAAGTGTCTGGCTACATGTGTGTCTCTGTTAGTGCTTATGTCTTTGAAGTGATTTTGTATCCTAGTTCTGAATTATCTTAGTTTACATGGGCCTCTACCGGAAGTAGACCCATAACTAAACATTAAATTGTGATGGTCCCACTTCCGTTTCGAGTCTCCAAACAATGGCCTGGCATGTGTATGCACCATACCGGAATTGGTACCCTTAGAAACCTATTGTACCACTTCCTCTTCAGATCCATACACTCAGGATCCAGTACACATGTACTCACGACCGGAAGGAGGACGTGGCCATCTCTGCGGGGTTGATGGGTGAAGGGAGCACAAAATGCAGTGCTACCATTCAGACTTCAGTTCCAAATCAGGCACCAGCATCAGGATGATAAATGTCACCTATAACCGTGGACACTCACGTTTTGTTATCATGTCAAGAAAATAGTTTGCAAAACTTTGCTTTTCTTCATTAACTGTTGGACCAATTTTAATTAAACAAGTCAGAATGCCATGGTGTTAGGCGTCAGAATGATCCCTGATTAGCCATTTCTCCTGTTTCAAATAAACCTGTCTAAAAGGACCCTAGTACAGTAGATTGAATTTCGGGTGAGCTTGTTCATCCATCCATCAATCCATTCCATCATCAATCCTTTCATTCGTTCGTTCGTTCATTCGTTCATCATTCATTCATTCATTCATTCATTCATTCATTCATTCATTCATTCATTCATCCCTCGCCATCAAAGACCGGTGTAAGTATTGCTGTTGGTGCTATCTGTCTGTTTGTTTGTCTGCAGCATATCTCCGGAACGTAAGAAGATAGAATCACTAAATTGGGCATACAATTGGGGCTGCATAGGGTGTTGAGATTTCTGGTCAAAAGGTTGAATTGTAGGTCATGGGGTTAATAGTTTCTTATAATATACATATCGTTGACCAGAACTCATGAATGCATGAAGGTAGAATCCACAAATTTGGCACATCCATGACTATCAATTTCCAGAAAACTATACAGGTAAGCTGTTGAATATTTTGAAACTAATTTAACTGGGTGCTGTTGCTGCCAGGCAGTCACAATGCCCAGTCACATTAGTTTTGAAATATTCAACAGCATATTCATTAAATAGTAAACACATACAATTCATGACAACCTGACAGACTATTAACCCTCGAATTTGTTCAACAGCTCAAGCCAGTCATTCCAGTGGTAAATTTTCAAAAAGTCTCCTGGTCTGCAAATAGACATTTCTCAAGATGACTGCAGACGCCGTTTTGGCTGATATGATTGTCAAAGAGTTAAGCATCTAAGACTGGCTAAATCGAGTCATTCATGACGTAGTTTATTATGACATCAGCCTACACGTCACATAGTTCATTATGAGGTCATATGATTGAGAGGAAACGGGATTCCTCAATTTGAGTTTCAGCTCAAATGGTCAAATATCCAGGTTATGGGGTCACTGAGTGCAAGGGCAAAATAGAACGTAAGGAATGAGTCAGAACCTTCTCCGAGTGCAGTTTAGTTTTCATTCATTCAGTCCAGTCAGTCAGTCAGTCAGTCAGTCAGTCAGCCAGCCAGCCAGTCAGTCATCCACGTGTCTCCATGCGTGCATGCAAGAGTTGGATGGTTCTGTAGACTTGTAAGTCATATTTCCACATCCATCACCTAAATGTGTTTTTCGGTAATTGTTATGACTAGGATTAAATTGTCTCATTGTCAGAGAAACCCGAGATGTAAGTTGTTGAATAATTTGGACTACCGATAATTTAAATGGAAGCAATAACCATCAGTCAAATTAATTTGAAAATATTCACTACTTTGTAGAAAATGTGTTGTTCTTGGTGTGTGTGACCCAGTTTAACCCTTTTATGGTCAAACCAGCCTCTGTAGTGGTTTTGAGGAATATCTGTGCAGGCCAAGAGAAGACAACTTTTGAAAATTTACCACTGGAATGACTGGTTCAGTAACAGGACCAGTCATTCTAGTGGTAAATTTTCCAAAATATTCTTCTTTTGGCCTGCAAATGGGCATTCAATAAGCAAATATTTGTATTTTATTGACCAAATTTAGCCATTGAAGGGTTACTTACAATACCGTTACAGAGTGTTAAACCCATAGAAGAGATGACTGACAAGGTTCACTCCCAAGTCTCAGAATCTGGCTCTATAACTATCTTGAATTTTGGTTGATAAATTCAGTTCTACTTGGAACACATCGATGAAACTAACCATCAATATTGATTATGTGGTGTGGCAGAAGCATCCTACAGTATCTTTTTCATGTTTGGTCAGTTTGTCTATCTGTTTGTCCATCTTGCCAGACATGTGAAGGTCTATGAAAATTTAATTTATTCTTTATATCTTAAGTTCTACCGGGTGAATATTAATTAATCTTCATGGACACGGTGCGGACCAGACTTGCATAAATCTTAGGAAACAGGGGTTTTTTTTCTTTGATAACTTAGGTTCTTGAAGGACATTAACACTTTCACCGATGAATTCCCCATATCTCATTTTCATGACAACCATAAAAGAAATCTGTTGAATATTTTAAAATTAATTTCACTGGGAGCTGTTGCTGAAATGGCTTCCAGTCAAATTAATTTCAAAATATTCAACAGTCAACACAATAAATTTTATATCGGCATCATACAAGCCCCTTAATCAGCATACTTGTGAACTTTCATTAACCCTTTAACGTTCAACCCGCCCATGTTGGATACTGCAGTGGTCGTGAGAAATGTCCATTCGTAAACCAAGAGATGATTTTATTTAAAAAAATTTACCACTGGAATGACTGGCTCAATAACCGACCCAGTCATTCCAGTGATAAATTTAATAAAAAAATAAAAATAAAAAAAGTTTTCTCTTGGTCTGCAAATGTACATTTTCTATGAGAAAAGTAAAATTTTCTTGAACAAATTTGAAAGTTAAACGGTTTAATATGCTCCAGTAGAACTGATAAGTTATCGAAGAAAACTAAAGATTTTCTAAGATTTTGGCATGCAAGTCAAGATGATTGGACGGACTGATGAATGAGCAGGACAGACTAACAATACAGTATGATGCTCCAACATTGTCACATGATCAAAATAAGAATGTGTTTTTCCCATTAATAAGTTTGAAGTAGAAATTTTAATTTATCAAAGAAAGGTTTGCCATGGTCTGAGATAGGCTTGCGCGATTATTGCGTTGAGTGATCGCAATCGATTATTTAAAAATAATCGTGATTACTTGATTAATCAGCTTGGGTACAAATTACCAAGACATAATAACAAAAGAATATCAATAATGAAAGCTGCAATGGTGTTGAGAAAAGTTCATTTGCAGGGCAAGAGAAGCCTATTTTTTTTAATGTATGACTGGAATGGCTGCATACATTTTCAAAAATAGGCTTCTCCTACCCTGCAAATGAACATACATTCACTTAGAAAAATTTCATTTTTCATGGAAAATTTCATTTTGCATGATGATCGCATTAAAAAGTAATTAAAAGTTAGGTTTTGAAATATTTTATGCAATAGAAAATATTCACGATTATTCAATTATTTAATTTTTAATCATATAAATTCACGATTTAAAACATAATCGTGATTTTCAATTTAATCACGTGGTCACGCAAAACTAGTCTGAGACACGAAAATGAAAGCCACCATCCCTCGTTTTACATAGTCCATAGTTGACTTGTTGTCAAATTAGTAATTGTGACTGTGTACAAACAGAAACAAATTGTTCATTCGTTATGCTGTCCTTTATCCATTCCATATAAAATGGATACGGAAATATGAAAATACAACTCAAAATACTAGCTATATATTTGTATACAAGTACTTTTTCATTTGTTAAATATTGACAAATATATCTATAGGTTACATAATGATAATCTTGTATAAATGCCTGTTGATGGGAGTATTAATATTCTGATAACAACTATTGAGGTACCTTACCAACCATGCACATACGCATACACTTTTATGTAGGGGTATAGAATATATGCAAACTGTAACGCCAGGACAGATATATATGAAAGAATTCATGGCTACTTAAAGGTGTGCATTCACACCAAAATGATTGAAAATTAAATTGCTAAAATTGCAAACTTTTAGAGGCTTAATTTGTGTGCCACAATGCAATGAAACAAAATCTATATCTGTAGGGGGAGGGGGTGGAGGTTTAAGTAGCAAAGACCAATACTAGCATGTGTTAAAAAATAAAGCTTAACATAGGGTTATTTCATTCAGTTTAATTTAATATAAATTGTTTTAGTTATGAAGTTGAAATAGAGACTCGTGTCTCTTAATTCAATTCCACAACCTAAAAAAGTATATTAATTAATATGTAATGAAATCATCAAATGTTAAGAGTTATTTGGTTTCATTACATCTATGCACACAATACAATCTAAGCTTTTAAAAGCATAACAATTTTTACAATTTAATTTTCTTCTGATGTGAATATGCACCTTTAAATCGTATGTTATGTGGACATGTTTGTTATATAAAGTACTGTCAAATATGTGTGTACTAAAATGAATTTTTATAATAAGATGGAGATATGGGATGCTATTTATTTATAATTAAGGGGAGATAAGGGCAAAAATAAACCGTTTTCAAATCTCAATTATCTCCCTTGAGCTGCGCATCCGCTGGGCAAGTATTATATCGAGCGCTCCGTCGTAACAAAATATAATACTTAACCCAGTTTACATTATCATATAACAGTCCCCCCCCCCCCTATATTTTAACACTTTAGCATTCACGCTGGCCAAAAACAGTCACCTTTAGAAATTTCCAATTGCAGTCCAAGAGAAGACTAATTGAAAATGTTACCACTGGAATAACTGCCTCAAGAACCGATCCTGTCATTCCAGGGGCAAATTGTCCAAAGATGGTCTTGGCCTGCAAATGGGCGTCTTCTTTGAGAACATTTAGCTTTTCTTGACCAAATTCTAACAATTATGTGTTATGCCGATATGTTGTACTTGGGCCCTACCAATGGTCTGCGTGTTATAATTATATACGTAACCGAGCCAGTCATTCCAGTCATAATTATATACGTAACCGAGCCAGTCATTCCAGTGATAATTATATACGTAACCGAGCCAGTCATTCCAGTCATCATTTTTTTTAAAGTCTCCTCTTGGCCTGCAAACTGATATTTAATAAACAAATATTTTGATTTTATTGACAAAATTGTACCATTAAAAGGGGTAAACCTATAATAATATACAATTTTAACAATTTTATTTCCAAGTATTTTAGTGTGAATACGCACAATGTAAATTGTGTTGTTGTATTTGGGACCTACCAGAGTTCTGCGCGCTATAATTGTATGGCTATACTATATTCTATGTAATATCTTCTCTCCAGAATAAGTGTTTTAAATACCCCACACTTACTATTGGATATCGCTATTGTGATAAGATATTGTAATTCTTCACCTGTCTTAACTCGTTCAACATTACAGACCAGAACCAATGTTTGATGTAACGAATATTTTGGTGAATATTTTGAAACTATTTTGACTGGTAGATGTTTGCAGCAACGGGTTCCAGTGAAATTAGTTTCAAAACCTTCAACAGATTACCTGTATAATACTCGTCTGTTAGAGGAATCTATTTCTAGCTATTCCCCGCCCATTTCTAGCTAAGCTCCCATGCTTTGTTTGTATTGGGATCAATTGATGTACTTTGCATGCTGAATTCTCAGGACCCCAATTTCGAAGTAACTGCACAGGTAACTTGTTGAATGTTTTGAAATTAATTTGACTGGGTGCTGTTGGTGTCTATGGCAGCAACAGTGCACGGGGAGTCAAATTGGTTTCAAAATATGCAACAGAATGTTTATTAAATGGTAAATCCATCAAAGAACCAGACATACAATTCGTACACTTGCCGGACCTCGCCAGGTCTATGATAGAGTATTGTCTGCCAATTCACCTTTCCAGAGTACCCACCCATCATATGACGTCATAATGAACTGCGTGATGTGTACAATGACATCATAATGAATGACGTCGATAAGAACGTCACGAACGCATATTTGAAGAAGGTCTATGCGTTGTTGTACAAATTGTTTGCTTTTACTATTTAATAAATATTCTGTTGAATATTTTGAAACTAATTTGACTGGACGCTGTTGCTGCCATAGGCAGCAACAGCACCAAGTCAAATTAGTTACAAAATATTCAACAGCTTCCCTGTATAGTTTTCAGGAAATTGATAGCTAGGGCATTCGGGGATCAGTCAATCCCAACACGGCGAGGTGTGGGTGGAGCTTAGCTAGTGATGGGCGGGGCATAGCTAAACATGAAACGGTCCATTATGATTGTGACGTCAACCTGTACATGTAACGTAATTGATTATAACGTAATTGATTATAACGTAATTGATTATGAAGTCAATACTTGAGTGACAGATTGGATTCATCCATTGAGACACTCAAATTTCAAAGCTTTATAAATAACTTATGGAACTGCAATGATGATACTATCTGCGCTTCATTCCTGAAATCCAAAATGCACGTAGCCTAGCTATTACAATACACGTAGCCTGGACAGAATAATTTGAAACTAATTTGACTAGAATCCGTTGCTGTATGAATTTTAACTCAGCAACAGACATGTTCCAGTCAAATTAGTTTCAAAGTTTTCAAAGGAATGTGTAATTTGTTTTGTAAGGATTGCATTTGAATCTGTAGGATGAACATGGATTAACCTATAAAATAGAATAACTCGATCTGTAGCTATAGACAATGTTCATTCGATTCTTCACCGCTTAGATACACGTTATCTAATGACATTTCTCTGAACTCCGAGTTCTTGCCAGCATCGATGACTTTATCAATGTCAGCTTCCCTTAGCGCCTTCTCCATCTCGCCCGATGGCACATACTCCCAGAGTCTCAACAATGGTCGGTCTGCGCGCGTGTGAAGCGCCAACAAACCTAAGTGGATATTGGACGGATCTTCCAAGCCATTCTGAATAACCAACATTTTTAATAAGCACAGATGCGCCACGTCCATCAAACGAGGTGTCTCTGCTTCCGTAACCAGGAAGTCTAGCACATGTGTGGCGTCCTGACGCCGACAGAGCGCCGGTACTTGACCGTGAAGCACACGCACGAATCCGGACACTTTCACATGACCGGTCAGTCTGACCGCTACCGCGTCACACGTCTCAATCCACGCGTCTAGTTTTCGTTCAAACATTCGCATCAGGCGATCGCAGAAAGTGTCATTAATTTGTGTTTGACAATGTTTTACAGAAGTAGCGCTAGACAGGTCAAGAGCACCTTTTGTATTGAAGAGACACCTAGCGGCGAGATGGAACTCTTTAGCTTGACTTTCTCTTGATGTCTCTATGAAGAATTGTTCGTAGTCCTCTCGGAGTCCGCTATGTCTGGTTAGATCCAGGCGACATGCCTCAGCTTTTTTCAGGAATGGTTCCCACCGTTCTCTCTTCTCCGGTGCATAGTGTGCGCGCATACACACCTCATTCGTACATTCCATCGCGATAAACAGTTTCATTGTCACTGAATCATATGTTCGTACCAATTTCTCCAAGCGCTGCTGCATATTGGAATGTTCGTTAGAACCACCATTTTGTGCCATGGTAAGCTTGTTCACGCGGCTCTCCAAACATTGGTGTATACTGGACGGCTCTGCGGTCTTAATATCAAAGCTGTCCACAAGACTAACGACGCTATCTTCATATGACATTCTGGCAATGTGTCTACAACATATCTATATGTCTACCACCGCATGTCAGCTATCTACAAATTAAGTTTTATGAAATAAAACTTCACCTTGCGATAATAGATCCAACTATTTATCTAAGCCTAATAAACTTTCACCAAATATTAACACATTTTTCTCGTGCCATTCCACCAACAATTACACCACGCATACACTTTGATGATAATAAGAATAATAACACCGTATAACATTACGTGTTAACCGTCAAGTTTTATAGCAACAGACCGCAATTATGTCACGGTATTCTTCTCCTAACGAGTCCTCTTATAATAATATTATATATGTATAAGAGCGGGAGACGTGCTTAGACCCAAACTTACCAACAATAACTCTAGATAAGCAATGATTTACGGCATTCTTAATGACAGGTATAGGCAGGTTGTACTATTTGCTTTGTGTATCTAATGGCTTATCAAACGCCCTTTATTAGTTATCGACTATGTGCTATTGACGTGACTATTTTACTGATATATTCACAATGTATTTAAAGCGTGACAAATGCGTTGTAATTTTGAAAACTGAGATACTGAGTTAATAAATGCTTAGCTCATGAATAATAACAACAGCATTCAGCGTAAACATCTTATAATCAGCATAATTCATCATTTAAATATGTAATACAGGCATCCATTTCTAGCTATGCCTGGTAAATTTCTAGCTATGCCTGGTCAATTTCTAGCCATGCCTGGTCAATTTCTATTTAAATATGTAATACAGGCATCCATTTCTAGCTATGCCTGGTCAATTTCTAGCTATGCCTGGTCAATTTCTAGCCATGCCTGGTCAATTTCTAGCCATGCCTGGTTAATTTCTAGCTATGTCTGGTCAATTTCTAGCTATGTCTGGGCAATTTCTAGCTATGCCTGGGCAATTTCTAGCTATGCCTGGGCAATTTCTAGCTATGTCTGGTCAATTTCTAGCTATGTCTGGGCAATTTCTAGCTATGTCTGGTCAGTTTCTAGCTATGCCTGGTCAATTTCTAGCTATGTCTGGTCAGTTTCTAGCTATGTCTGGTCAATTTCTAGCTATGTCTGGTCAATTTCTAGCTATGTCTGGTCAATTTCTAGCTATGTCTGGTAAATTTCTAGCTCTGTCTGGTCAATTTCTAGCTATGTCTGGTCAATTTCTAGCTATGCTCCGCCCACTTTTACGTCTTTTGTAATCGATTTGAAACTTGAATTCAAAGAATCTAAGTTTCATAAAGGTAAGCTGTTGAATAGCTTTAAACTAATAGCTATCCTAGGGCAGCAACAACGCCCAGTCAAATTAGTTTCAAAATATTCAACTGACTGTTTATTAAATTGTAATGTAAATCCATCAAAGACATACAATTCGTGCACTTGGCGGACTTTTGGAGCTTCATGACTGAGTTATGTAATCCATCTTTCTGATTGTACCGTCAGTCTGTATGTGGCGTGATTGAGTATGACGTCGTATGCTTGAGTGACAGTTAGGATCCCTCCATTGAACATGGATCAGGGAAGAATATAGTGATCAATACGAAGTGTGGGCCAAACATGATTTAATTAGGCCTGCTGACTACATGAGAGCGTGTCGTAATTTAATCATTTAACCCTTGACATATCAGTCTCAATTACAAGACACCGTAAACTGTTGAATATTTTGAAACTAATTTGACTGGGAACCTGTTGTTGTTGCTTCCAACGACAGCTCGCATAGCTTAACAGTCTTCAACCAAATATCCCTTGCGTCATCAAGAGTTTGGCGTTTCTAGTAGCCTATGTAGTGGTTAACGTGTTATTAATTCATACAGCGCAATGCTCCCGTGGTTATAAAGCCGTCCCACATTTTGTGTACGGAGATATCATGCGTAATGGAAGCGAGTTATGTACAAATTCAGTAAACAAAATTCTAAACTAGACCATAAGATGCGCAAACTATTGTTAGTCGACAACACCAAAATGACGTACGTCCGGCCATTCAGATGTCCGGCTACGCTCTGTTAAACGCATCAATGATGCGTCAATAAAACTCGCGGTCCATGACGTAATGCTGTCCACATTTCAACATTGTAATTTCGTTTTTCACACACTGTCACAATGTATCAGCTCCACTCTATCGGTTGTTTTGTTAATAGATGACTTTTATCCAGTCTTTGATTCAAATATTGAATAGAAGTCGTCTAAAATGTCTATTAATGTCTATCTTGACAATGCTTGCCGCACAGAAACCCTTTTCTCCCCGTCATCCCAATATTTTGCTCTCAAATAAAGGCCACAGGTAAGCTGTCGAATATGTTCTAAATAATTTGATTGCATGGATTGTGTTTCTAGGATCTAGCAATATCCACTAAATGTAGTTTTAAACTATGTAGTTATATATACATATACTGCAAATTAAAGGTGCATATTCACACCAGAATGCCTGAAAATAAAATTGTTAAACGTATATACCTTTAGGGACTTAAATTGTGACAGTTCCTAAATGTAAGTAAGTAAGCAAGCAAGTATTCACTGAAGTGGTCAGCGACTTTATATCTCAAGCAAGTAGCTTTCATTGAAGTGCTCAGTGACTACATCTCAAGCAAGTAGCTTTCACTGAGGTGCTCAGTGACTACATTTCTAGCAAGTAGCTTTCACTGAAGTGCTCGGCAACTTTACATCTCAAGCAAGTAGCTTTCACTGAAGTGCTCAGTGACTTTACATCTCAAGCAAGTAGCTTTCCCTGAAGCGCTCAGTGACTACATCTCAAGCAAGTAGCTTTCACCGAAGTGCTCAGTGACTTTACATCTCCAGCAAGTAGCTTTCACTGAAGTGCTTTACCCCTGGTAAGATGTAATGAAATGGAAGTAAATCTTAACATGTATGATAATTTCATTCCGTAAAGTTTTAGTGCTGAATTTGAATTAGGGACTCGTGCCTCTAATTCAATTGCACAACTTAAAAAAATTGTATTAATTTATATGGAATTAAATCATCATACGCTAAGATTTATTTCCTTTAATTACCTCTAGGCACACAACTGTAAAAGTATACAACTTTAACCATTTTATTTTCAAGTATTCTGGTGTGAATATGCACCTTTACTGGTGTATTTGGTGTGGTTGTAAAGCGCTTGACACATTTCACACAATATAGGAAGAACGTGCTGATGGCAGCAATGACATGTTGTAATATTATTTTCCGACCACACACCGAGTGGATGTGTCACATTGGCATTGAGGTCTCTAGATAATAACTGTCAAAATACTCGTAACTATTCTAAAAAAAAAATCTCGATCTGTTTTCCAAAGTTCATTTATTCAAATTTTGTTTTTATATCAAATCAGCTTGACTTAGGCATATTTTCCAAAATTTGTTAACCCCATATTGGAACTAAACATTACTCCACTGAGTGTGAACTCGGAAGCAATACAGTGATATTGAACTCGTAGATCACATGTCAAGATCACTGACCTTGGTACAATACTCTGAGGTTTTAGACCCTTTAACACTTAAATTTGTTCATGAAAAAATTTCAATTGTTTCATTCAAAATGTCCATTTGCAGACCAAAAGAAGACTTATCAAGCCGGTCATTCTAGTGGTAAATTCTCAAAAATAGTCTTCTCTTGGTCTACATATGGACATTTCTCAAGATCACTGCAGAAGCCGTTTTGGCTGATATGAGTGTTAATGGGTTAATGTTAATTGTTGCATTTATATCTGTATCCCATTAGGTCTATAAGGATTAGCGTTACTTAGCGTTACTTAGCGTTACTTACGCTACATGTCCTGGAGATCCTCGTCACTAGACTAATTTTCTTTCTGATCACATCTCTCTATACTTCCGCCGGTTCCGATGGGGTTGGGGGTGGGGGGGGGGCTTACAGTTATCACAGATTTCCTGGGTCTTACAGTACTTTTCAAGTCTATTCTTAAATGAGTTTAATGGTGGCGCAATTATCACTTTTTCTAGGAGATCATTCCATATTTTTGCGGCTGTCTCCGCGTTGATGTGCGCGTTTAGTGGTAGATCTTCATGGAATTTCCCCTGTATACTGGCTTTTTGAAACGTCGATCCACAGCCGTACAAAGTCACTTGCCTCCTTATCATACCCTCCATGAAGTGTCTTGTAAAGTTCTATTATATCTCTCCTGGAGCTTCTGTACGATAAGGTAGGTGGTAACTTGAGCTGGCTCGGCCTCTCCGGATATGTGTGGGGTGGGGGTGGGGTGGGGGGTCTTTCATTCCTGAAATTTGTGTCATAGCACCCCCCTTCTATTCACCTTTCAAGAGTACCCACCCATCATATGACGTCATAATGAACTGCGTGATGTGTACAATGACATCATAATGAATGACGTCGATAAGTACGTCACGAACGCATATTTGAAGACGGTCTATGCGTTGTACAAATTATTTGCTTTTACTATTTAATAAATATTCTGTTGAATATTTTGAAACTAATTTGACTGGGCGCTGTTGCTGCCATAGGCAGCAACAGCGCCCAGTCAAATTAGTTTCAAAATATTCAACAGCTTCCCTGTATAGTTTTTAGGAAATTGATAGCTAGGGCATTTGGTGATCGATCAATCCCAACACGGCGAGGTGTGGGTGGAGCTTAGCTAGTGATGGGCGGGGCATAGCTAAAATTGGAAAGGTCCATTAGCTCGATGTGCTTCTCTTTTAGTGGTGCCCATACGGGGCTGACGAAATCCACGTACTATTTTTAGGTAATGGGATAAACATTTCTTCATTCAGATACTGAAAGGTTGATCTTATTAGAGCTAAACTCTATCGTTGCTCTAATATCCTTCTCAGTGTCTACGCTCATTCTGTGATGTTTGGCGAACATCTTGGATTATTTTCCTGACAAAGGCGCCCACACTAAAGCAATGGGAACTTTCAAATATCTTCTTCTCGAGAACTGCTAGGCTGATTTCAATTATATTTGGCAGGAAATTATAGTTTTATATAGGCTTTTTGGGTATTCTTATATCAAATTTGCCATTTTCGAAACAGTCGAATAAACGGTTTGGCAGCCATCTTGGATCATTTTTCCGCCAAAAGCTGTGATATTACAGCAATGGAAAATTGTAAATGTCTTGAGAACCGCTGGGTCGATTTCAATTATATTTAGCGGGAAGTATCCTTGGGGCATAGAGATCCAAGTTTGTTCAAATGAAGTCGATCTGCCGAATTTGGCTGATTTTTAGAAATGTCTTTAAAATTCTTCTCAGAAACTGTTTGGGGATTGATTTAAAACTCATGACATGTCATTTAGGGCAAGAGCTGAACCAAGTTTGTTCAAGGGAACTTGACTGGCCAAATGGTTCGGCGGCCATCTTGGGTTACCTATTTTTGGGGCAAAAACGACTTCTCTAGAACCACTGAACAAATCGGGCCAAAATTTCAGTCGAATAAACGGTTTGGCAGCCATCTTGGATCATTTTACCCGCCAAAAGCTGTGATATTAAAGCAATGGAAAATTGTAAATGTCTTGAGAACCGCTGGGCCGATTTCAATTATATTTTGCGGGAAGTATCCTTGGGGCATAGAGATCCAAGTTTGTTCAAATGAAGTCGATCTGCCGAATTTGGCTGATTTTTAGAAATGTCTTTAAAATTCTTCTCAGAAACTGTTTGGGATTGATTTAAAACTCATGACATGTCATTTATGGCAAGAGCTGAACCAAGTTTGTTCAAGGGAACCTGACTGGCCAAATGGTTCGGCGGCCATCTTGGGTGACCTATTTTTGGGGCAAAAACGACTTCTCTAGAACCACTGAACAAATCGGGCCAAAATTTGGGAGACATGATTAGGGACTAAGGGCCATTAAAGTTTGTTCAAGGAAAGTTGATACATAAAACAAACATGGTAATCGTTGAAAATGTAGCGTGTTTGGCGGCCATATTGAATTGTTTTATTTGATGGATTTTGAAGCCGAAATTGGTTTTATATAGTTTGTTGGGTATTCTGATTTCAAATTTACCATTTTTGAAGCTGTCGAATAAACGGTTTGGCGGCCATCTTGAATCATTTTCAGCCAAAAGCTCAAATACTAAAGCAATGTGAAATTTAAAATGTCTTCTCGGGAACTACTGGGCCGATTTCAATTATATTTGTCATGAAGCATCCATATGGCATAGAGATCCAAGTTTGTTCAAGCGAAGCCGATCGGCTAATTTGGATCTCGGATCCAAATCTTGGATTTTGGCCGATTTTTATAAACGCCTTTAAAAATCTTCTTTTCCGAATCAAAACTCACGACAGGTTATCGAGGGAAACAGTTGGACCAAGTTTGTTCGAGGGAACTTGAGTGGCCTAATCCATTAGCAGTCATCATGAAAACGAATTCGTCTCCAGAACGGGTGAACAGATTTGGCCGAAATTTGGGAGATATAATTAGGGACTAAGGGCCATTAAAGTTTGTTCAAGAGAGGTTGATACATAAAGAAACAGGGCCAATGTTTTCTTGTTACATTTCTACTCAACTCCTTAGGGTTATACGTATGGCTGATGACCTTTCTAGTTGAAATACCTATGTTCCAGGCGGCAGAGAGGGGAGAGGGATCGAGGGATGGAGAGAGGGGGAGGGAGAGAGAGAGTGTGTGAGAATAAAAGAAATAGTAAAATTGCATCTCAGATTGCTTCTCAGAGCATCTAAATTCTTTTTTCCCTGACCGGCCCCATAGGTGCCCTAGCCCACCCCACCCCCATCTAGAAATTCCTGGCTTCGCCTATGAGGGAGGGAGGGTTGGGGTGCATAGTCAGATTGATGGCATTTTACAATAGTTTTGCTTTGCCTTGTGACAGAGAAAATACAGACAAGAAGCAATGACATGAATACAAGCTGTTACACCAAGATACTTCGTGTGTGTAATAAAGTATTATCCAGAAAAAGGTTTGGTTGTCGAAAGTAAGTTAAGTCCTAGATTGTGAGATTCACGTTTTTTTGTGGATTGAAGAGTACTATCCATGGTTTTGACCAGGCAGAAATAACATTTTAATTTATTTGTCTCTCTATTTCAACAGACAGATTTGAGCAACATAACACAGTGTCATCGGCATATGATCTCAGAATGCTTTGAATTGTCATTTATATAGATACGGAATAAGAGAGGCCCAAGCACCGACCCCTGGGGGACTCCAGTTTCAATTTTTCTCATTTAATAGTCGATTTGTACTGGTTAATTATAACATACTACTCTCTAGAGGAGAGATAACTCCTAAACCATATGAGAGTGTATCTGTCCAGGACATGATCAGCCTCTTGTAGCTTAAATAGTAATCCTTTCTGTACACTTAGAGAATAAACGATATCTATCTATCATACTCTATTAAAAGCTTTTGGGATGTCACCAAATAGCCTACCGCATTGGAAGATTTGCGTTCGTCAAGTGCTTTTGATAGGATTTGACATACAATTGAAAATCTTGGACGGAACCCCGATTAATACTTGTATAGACTTTAGCGGATAAGATGGCTATAAACGTGTTAAAATTATTCTTTCCAGTACGTTACCAACCGTGCTTAGCAAGGAAATGAGTCTTATCCCCTTTTTTAACGCTTACCACTCTGATGCCAATATTCTATCTATTACTATATCAATAGCAAAGAAACTGGTGTACAAAGCAATTTTGGTGGTAAATATTGCTGTTGTCGTTTACGACAGCTACATCTCCCACCAAATTTATTGAAAAATTAACACCAGATCATCTTTTAGTTTAATTTGAAAATGTTTGACACCAGAGTGGTAAGAGTTAAAGGTTACGGTCACGCTGAAAATGGTAAAAAGTCCACGTTATTATCTTGTATTATAGCAGGTTATAACAGTAATATATTAGGGCGTGATTTAACGCTTCGGGCCTACAGATTAACAGCAAATTATCTAGCATATAGGCAGGGCCGGATTAACCACTAGGCTAACTAGGCTGCAGCCTAGGGCCTCGCTCTTAAAGGGGCCTCGCTCTTTAACCAATTGCTGCCTAAGCCAGCCAAGAACGGCCTTTATAGTTGTCTTGAGAAATGTCCATTTGCAGAACAAGAGAAGACTATTTTTGAAAATTTACCACTGGAATAACTGGCTCGGTAACCGAGCCAGTCATTCCAGTGGTAAATTTCCAAAAATAATCTCTTGATCTGCAAATGGACATTCGTATTAGAAATTTGCTTAGTTTTCTTGATTACTGAACACATTTAGACATTAAAGGGTTAAACCAAAAGGCATTTTAGGCTTTTTTGTATATACCACGTAACGGAAAGCGCGTTAAGACTACATATTTTGTCTACAATAATAATTATTAATATTATGCCAAATTACGCTTCTGAATGCATCTCATAGCGTCTAGCTTTACACATTTTCCAGGGGTCCTCCCGTACTTCCCCTACGAGAGTGGACATGTAATTATGCTCTCTCCCTCACCTTTGGGTATCCAGCCTATGGCCTCGCGACAAGGGCTCACACCTAGGGTCGTTAAGGGTTAACTGGCCCAAACTGCCTTGTTTGGGGTGGGTGGGGTGGAGGTGTGTGTGGGGGGGGGGGGGGGGGTTGTACAAATGAATATAATGTTAAGTTAACTACATGTCAAAACGCATGTATAAATGCCTTTACGGGTCTGACATTTTATTAAAGTTTATTTTAAAATATCATTTAGTAGTTAAACTTCCGGAAAATGTTTTGTGTTTGCCTTCTTCTCTAACTGTTACCCTATCTATATACATATATACAATTAACCATTTAAACCCACCTTTATTTAAACTAAAATCATGTGAATAATATATGTAGATTATATATACATACATATAATATATACAAACATATTTTTTTTACTTGAAAAACATTGATTACATTAAGCTCAATTGCCTTTGTCAGGAAATTTCCCCACCCATACATGTGAATAGGTAGCAATCAATCAATTTCTATAGGTGAAGTTTAATTAATAATACAGGGATACCTATTAATTGATCTTTGGCTGTCACAGCAATTACTTATTAAAATATGCACAGCTGTTAAAGATAGGTTGGCGCAGGTACCACGCCCAATTCTTACGACTACGCAGCGCTATCACAACGTGGACTGGCGTGGTTCTATGCCCAATCCAACTGGTCCAGCAGTAATATATCTATCTTATATTTAATTATTTATTGGCCATTACAATGCATTTCAAAATGAATACAATATCAGGCTTGCAAAATGTACCACACCCAATCATCTCTCAACTTTGAATATGCATGTCATATTGCTGCGGCTCTTGATCAGAAGGTGTAACATGAATTGTAGTCATATTTCATTTCTCGATCGCTCCAGAGATGTCTTTAACTAAAAATTGATTCTGAATATCAGGCCTGAAAGCAATAAACCAGATGATCAGCACGGACACTGTAATCCTATATATTTACAGTAATCTGCCAACAGTACACGTTTTAATTCCTTTAGACTCAAATTAGTCGTATCTGACCGATGATCGCTCAGCCTATTAACAATTTGAGACGATAATCCTTTATACCTACTTTACTCGCAAAAGTTGCGAGTTACCGCCCTTGGGCCGTAACTCGCGCTCAATCTGGATCTTTTGAACGCAGACGCAACAGTACCAGCTGGTCCAGCATATTAAAGTGAACATGTGTCCAAGACCAAATCAGACACAAGTTAGTTGATATGAAATGTTATGTTGAATATTTTGAAGTTTGAACATAATTGTATTGTAGTTCAATTATGGTCAAAATATTCAACAATACGTTTTATTTAGTTTTTGGAAACATTTAAAGTTATTTCCGAGCTGTACTGTAACTGATGTTAACCCTTTAAACCCCATATCAGCCAAAAACGACTTCTCTAGTGGTCTGGAGAAATGACCAAGAGCAGACTATTTAGAAAATTTACCACTGGAATGCCTGGCTCGATAACCGAGCCAGGTATTCCAGTGGTAACTTTTCGAAAATAGTCTGCTCTTTGTCTGCAGATAGACATTTTTGATGAGAATTTTTTAATTTTCTTGAACAAATTTAAGTGTTAAATCATACTGAAACGAGATGGATGTATATAGCAATTTGCCTGAACGTTGTTGTGGTATGTAGCATCAACAACGACTTTCAGCTAAATTGCTGTTGATACTGAGATAAACCGTCCAGAGATTGTTTAAATGATAGTTTACATTTCAATATCTAGCCTACATTATATACGGCTATAGATAAACCCTACTCTATTCCCTCATCCCATTATGTTGACACTTATTTACTGAAATGTGTACGTTAATTGTCTTTGTTAGCAACGACATTCACTCAAATTATTTTAATAATAATAATCAGCGTCCTGTACTCTATTTCAAACCAGACAGGTACCTATAAACATTTAGAATGAAACTACGAATTTAACTAAAATCATATTTAACGCTTACGAAGTCAATCTCGGCCTGCCATTTATTACAAGAGTGGGATTATGTGCTGTAAGTTTATTTAGCGAGTACTTGTACCTTGCGCCTGTGATAATCTGTGTTTATTCAAAGATATATAACGTGATAACATATTTCAATTAATTTGATAAACATGTCGTTGATGGAATGTTATCAATTAAATTAAAGTTTGCTGCTAACTTGACAACATTTATTCGTCAATATTCCGCTATGAATGTTTATGCTAGTTAGAAAGCTGTTTCATTGTAACGAACAGCTTTCAGGTAAATCGGTTTCAAATTTAATGCATGTTCTATTACTGCCTTAATTAATTAGATTTTCGATTATCAAATAGTACTAGGCCTCTATGTAGATAAGCGAAAATAGTCACAAATCTAAAAACGTTGTTGTTTGCACGTACGTATAAAGGTATTATAGGGTACTAAGCCACCCCACCCCCACCCACCCCATATTATTTTAACCTATACGAGTCTACATGACTACCTCCGCCAGCTACAGTTCCAAAGTCCATCAACGTCAATGATATCCTATTAATCATACATCGGCCGGTCAGTTATTAATAATAAATTAATAACGCATTTTATCATCTTTCCGAGTAACACAGTAAGACTAAAGCTCCTGTTGATGACATAGACTGAGTTTATATAGCAGCAACGAGTTTCAATCAAATCTTTCTCCGTTTTCAAAATTAGCTCATTTGAATATGTTGAATGCTTTTGTAAACGCAGAATGATGTACAGTACAGCTAAGAATGGATGTGAAATGTTTTCAAAACATGTTAGTGAGCATGAGATGTTAGGCTCAATATTTTGAACATAATTGGATTGGGGAAGGCTGCCTTCAACCGCACGTTTTATTTTGTTTTAGAAACAAATTCATTATTTCTGAGCTGTACTATAGTTTTAATTAATTAGCAATTTATTTAATTTCTGTCTAAGTCGGTTTTATTCGCATTTGGTTATACATAGTCCACTATTTTCCATAGAATTAACTAAATCCTACTGTTTTAGTAATTAACATGTCGCTCTACATGTTAATTACTAAAACAAGTTAACAAGTGTACGACAATATAGGCGGCCACTTTGATGTGGCATATGACGGTTAAATTTGACACGTGTATTTAACCGACAAGAGTACACCCACAGCATCAGCGCCATAGATTCGATTCAATATCAAGTTGAAAAGTTCACGGTGGCAACCGATTGGTTGACATTCCTAACAATTGCAATTATTTTGTGTAAAGAAATCGCGTTTACCATTATTGTGGCAAGAGTTTGGCATTGGGCGTTGATTGGCTGGCAGCACGTGACGTTGCTCAGGTGTGTCGGGGACAGCCAGCACCCAGTGTTTGTATTGGATTGTGTGAATAGCGCACTGGCGATAAGCACGTCCAGCGGCGATCGTTTTTGCATGGAGCTCTCTATGAGCTATAGCCGTTACTCAGTGCGAAATATGAATTTGTGAAAAACTTGAAGGAATTGAAATCTACTTCGATTAGACGTGGATGCTTATTATAACATGTGTGTAACATGCATGCATTCTTAACATGCATGTAAGAAGTTAAAATAGGAAATACCAAGCTGGTCTATGGAAACACGGCTTTGAATTGAATTGAAAGTTAGCCAACAGTGTGATATAGTATAGGCCTATCAAGTCAGGAAAGCTGAGAAAGAGCCGACACACAGGTATGACAAAAAATGTGTCGGATTTTGAATGTAGAGCAGCTTATTTCAGCACAGGTATGATATCAAACGAGCCTCCCAGGATTTATCTTATGTAAATATTAGACAGATTTAAACGTGTGTGTTTTATCATCACTTTTATGTGCTTAAAGATATCCTATCTAACCAATAAAAAAGATGTAGACGAGAATTTGAATTTAAGAAAAATCTCGTTTTGGAAGTTTGTGACATTTTTTAACATATTGTGAAATGAGTACATTATGTGTTCTGTGAAAAAGACTGGTATATGTGTTGAATTGAAGTCATAGAATATAATTCATGTTGGTTACAAATCACTGATATAGCGATGCCTTTCGCTATGCGTAATGTGGAGCCTACCCGGCTTAGCTATCGGGTGAAGGGTACTGGAGTGGGTGACCAGCCCCCTGATGAAGAGGATACAGAATTACAGGGAGATTACCGGGTGATGCCTACCTCTATCGCTCAGAGGACACTTCTCAGGGCTATGCAACAGTTAGCGTGTCTTGTTCGACACGCTGATGACATGTTCTGTGATTTAGCAGAGGAATGCCATAAGATCATTGACAGAGCAGAACGCATTCAGGGGAAATTACACAATATCCGAGAGAAAGTGGAGCTTCTTGACTTCAGAACGGTGTCCATACGTAAGTATATAGGGAGTGGATCTGTTGAATATATGTGAGTGGGTCTGTTATATGTGAGTGGGTCTGTTATATGTGAGTGTGTCTGTTATATGGGAGTGGGTCTGTTATATGAGAGTGGATTTGTGAAATGAGAGTGGATCTGTTATATGGATGATCGGCAAAACAAAGTAGAATGTGCAATCGATGGCATGCCATCACAATCCCCCACACTTTAGCCAGCTTTAATGATGTTATTCACTACCCCTACCTCAACCGCACCACAGGGATGGATACTAATTTAATCATTGGCCCATAATCTGCACTCATATGAGTAACTCGCATAGCAAATTTGGACTCACTGACACACACGCGCGCCCACGCACACACGCACGCATGCGCACACACACACAATTTAATCATTGGCTCACAATCTGCACTCATATGAGTAACTCACATAGCAATTTGGACTCACGCACGCACACACAGCCTGGAAGGTGGAACCTATTTAAACATTGTCAAATAACAAATTTGGTTGAATTCCACCAGCATTGGCATTCTGCCTCTCCCCCCCCCCCACCTCCCTCTTGGGGCCAGAGCATAATGAAAATGTTTCCTTGCTACCCACAATCATATATGTAACTCACTTACTCACATAAATTTGATTGCATTCCATCAAATGGATTCTGAGAAGATAGCTGGATGGAAGGGCAGACAGATGAATGAAGGTGATTGCGACTTTTTTTAGTGTGTAAACATAACAATTCATCAATAGATGCAATAACAATTGGCCCATTGATCACTGGCCAATTGTTCTGACCTTTGGACATGGTAACCCCTATCAATAATCCTTTAGCAGCCCTATTGCTGTTTTGTTTTATGAATTATCATCTAACTTGCATATATATATATCCTAGATTCCACTTACTCATAGAATAGATCTATGAAGATTTTGCCCATTCATCTGCTGTGGTCATGCAATGCAATTCAACCCACCTTCAATTAGACTTTTGAGTGGAAAAAATTTGTGCCAAGAAAAGAATAGTAAAATTTTGGCTAATCATCTTAAAAGATTACTATGTTATATTTCATCTAGCTGAAGATAGTTACTATTGAAGAGCAAAAGGTTAATATAGATTTTGGTCATTGTCTATGATTCACTGACCAGTCAGTGTTCTAGGTCACATATTTGTGCTCTTCTGTTGGTCAGTATTATATAAATATTATATATTGAGGTTGAATCTCCTATGTGACTTAGTTCTAACTCTATCATACTTGGTGTGTATATATATACTCGTGAATGAGGCCATGTGTTTATTTTAGCATTGTAGCACCTGTCCTGTGATAATGAATTTATGGGACGCATTCGCTGATGCATGACCTATATATGCTGCCAGCTATGAAATATTAATTCAATGTTTTTCCTCCTAATGGATTTCTTTATATATATGTCTGGATTGCACCCATTGAATTATATTTCATGTATATGACGCCTACTGAATGATTTGAATACAATACAGATTTTAGCTGGCTCATGCTGCAATGGACCTTTCCATTTTTAGCTATGCCCCGCCCATCACTAGCTAAGCTCCGCCCACACCTCGCCGTGTTTGGATTGATTGATCCCCGAATGCCCTAGCTATCAATTTCCTGAAAACTATACAAGGAAGCTGTTGAATATTTTGTAACTAATTTGACTGAGTGCTGTTGCTGCCATGATGTTGAACAGCGCCTAGTCAAATTAGTTTCAAAATATTCAACAGAACATTTATTAAATAGTAAAAGCAAACAAGTTGTACAACAAGGCATAGACCGTCTTCAAATATGCGTTCGTAGCGTACTTATCGACGTCATTCATGACGTCATCCATTATGATGTCATTCTACATGGCGCGTAGATGATTATGACGTCATATGATGGGTACATACTCTGGAAAGCTGAATTGTTATTGATCTGTAAAATTGTTTATAACTTAGTCAACATGATTTTAACCCTTTGATGATCAGTATTGGTCAAGAAAAGCTAGAAATTTGCTTTAACCATTTAACACTCATGTCAACCAAAACAGCTTCTGCAGTGGTCTTGAGAAATGTCCATTTGCAGACCAAAAGAAGACACTAAAAAAAATTTACCACTGGAATGACTGGCTCGATTATTGAGCCAGTCATTTCAGTGGTAAATTTTTCAAAAAATATCTTCTTGACCAGCAAATGGACATTGCCCAAGCTCATTGCTGAGGCCAGTTTTGGCAATTAAAGGGTTACCTAGCTAGATATGTGCACATTCTAGCTAATAAATAAGTGGTGTGCTCATTCCTGGTGCTCAATGATTGATGTGATTATGATTGACTGATGCAGTATCAAGCTGTGTTTATTCTGGCTATTTCTAGATGCCCATGTGATCAGTCACGCATGACAAAGCTCAGGCTCATGCACACTATACACTGGAATAAGAATGATCTATGATGGATAGAAATCAAATTGTCTGACCTTGTAGACACATTTGTCAGCTATCTGTGGGTGGAACGCAAAATCTAATTACTTGGGTGGGTTGTGCATATTGTGGACAATACAGGTGTGTGCATGTGTGAAAATACATGTGCTACACACGCACGCGCGCACGCATGCACGTGCACGTGCGTGTGGGTATATATAATGCATAGATACACCACATGTGCATATTCTAAACACTGCTGTCATATCATTCTAAAATGTGTTGTCATTGTCAGTCAGTATTAACAAGAGTATGTTATATTGAACTCGGATGCATTTTTGTCGAGCTCTATGTAGGGTGGCTCGTCAAATTAGTTTCAAAATATTCAACAGCTTACCTGTGTATTTTTTTTGAAAATTGATAGTCAGGGTGTTCAGAGATCGATCGTCCCAACACAAGTGAGGTGTGGGTGGAGCTTAGCTAGAGATCGGTAGGGCATAGCTAAAACCAGAAAGGTTCATTATCTAAATTGTTGATGTTTTTCCACTGTACATGTCACAGCCATCTCTAGCTAAGCTCCACCCATGTTTTGGCTGTGTTCGATCCCTGCCTATGGTAGCAACAGCGCATGTTAAAATTAGTTTCAAAATATTGAACAGGGTGTTTATTAAATAGTAAAGACATACAATACAATAGACCTTTCCCACATTAGCGTATTTTGGGAAAATAGCTTCCCTAAATGCATCGCTCATACCATTTCCAGCTGGTAACTGCGATAGCCGACGCGCAAACAGCATTACTTTACTATGGGAATCAGATACAGTGAACTATGTTCATAATATTTTTGAAGTCAAACATCATTGGAAAACTAAGCCAATTTTCTATACATTTCTATATAAGTTTTTATAGTTTTATAAAATTTAATACAGTTGATTGCAATTTTAAAATATCCCTTATTGTCCACTTGATTCAATGACTCTTAAGTCGAATGTTGTATTTTATATACGCAAATAACTCAGTGAAAACGTCACAAAAATATAAAAAATAATGCATTAATGTTTTGGCAATTGAATGCGCTTTCCAATAATATATGATTTAAATAATATAATGATTTTAGTTTATTATAGGAGCGGATTAGATTGCGGTGTATTTGAATGCAAAAGTAGCTCAACGCGGGTCAGCGGCTTGTTGGCGGTGGTACCAGCCAGCAGTTTTGTTCTGAGCGTTGATTTAGGGGAATCCCGACGTAATGACGTCAATGTGGGAAAGGTGTATTAGTACAACTTGACGGACTATTAAGCATGTGTGATGGGTTTAATTATGCCATACACGTGACATTGTTGATTATGATGTCATATGATTGATTGATAAACTGGATTTGGGTATTGATCATTCAGTAAGTTTCAGAATAATTAATTTTTTACATTTTCATGACCAGTAGTTTCTCCTTCAATCAATACTTACCATTCTATTATTTCTGATACAAGCTATCTTGGATAGCTGGCCCTAGGACTCTAGACTTAGTAAGCTTTACTGGAACCGGGTACCCGGCTCCCAACAACCGAGTACCCGTTTGCCATGAAGCTCATTCTTGTTTGCATAGCAACAAGATCTACATGCTTTTTGCAGTTGGAAGTCTCTTAGCTTTTCTTAAAGTTTTATAAGTCATTTTTTGTGTTCGCTCTCTAAGGATTATTTGGATTACCATGGACGGAGCCGCTGATATCCAGGTTGTATATTTCCATGTTATTCCATAGTTAAAAGACTTAGGTCTCCAAAATTTTGTCTGTGTTTCTGACCCCGAATCTGGGACGTGTGTTAACAACGAAATATGCCCGATTGGTCGCCTTCCTTTAACCCCAACAGGCGATCGGCAGATATGAAATAAGGTGTTGGCTATACAGTGTTTTAACACGAAAATCGGCTGACGTCGTTCTCCGTATGATCCAAGCGGGTGACGTCACACCCAAGTTGTCTTGAATTTTTATGTGACGAAAATGTCATTAATTCGCGCATCTGATTCTCGGTGCTGCGTACTGTATTGGTACCAGAAAAACTTTGGAATTTTCAAGTTTTGCGTGTTATCACGATCTGTTTGCAATGATCGGTGGTTTCAAAATTCTTGATTTAGATGTGTGGTCTGCGGTTTTACCGTGTTCTACAGCAGTTTATTTCATTTTGTTGTTTCTTCACATATCGTTTTGGCCTTCGTTAGGAGTATAATTTATATTGATTAGTGAATATACCCCGAATGCTATGCGATATGGTTCCTGGTTCCGTTTATATATCCTTCAGGATCAGTATATGGGTGTATCTTGCCCGCTTCATTCTTGTCGTCATAATCATGGGTTATGGTTAGGGTTACATCTTTGCTGTAATATTGCGGGGTGGGGTGCTGGAGGGTTTTGAAAATTATTTGTCTACCTTCCATTCCTGTTCTTTCCGCTTGCTTATTGTAGGTTTGTGCTTATTTATAGGCCAAGCCAGCCCCACCATCATGTGACATGGGTCTTGTTCAAGGACCATGTCTGCTTTAGGTGTACAAAATGTAATCTTGATAATAGGTGTGACATTTGTGCAGTGTGGTCGTCCAATATAATGGTCAAGTACCTTTCCCAGAAGGACTTGGCAGGGTCTGACGTGGGGTCAGGCGGTGCTAAGTTAAATCGTGGAGCGTCCGTTTCAGCCCCTGGGGGCGCTCCATGTCTGCAACCAGAGGTTGCGGAGATGGCACCTCCGGCGTGGTTTGGACCTGCTATGCATCCCTGCTACTGAAAGTTGTAGGGCAGTCTCTTCCCGTGCTTGGTACGGACCCTGTCCTTGGACAGGGATCTGATCTGGCCACCGAGGGAGCCATCTCGTACAGCTCCCTGGCAGTCCCGAGGGCTCCGGCCTGATGGGTTATGTCTCTGTGCAGCCACCTCCGGGTGGTCCAGTAGCGGTGGCGGGTCCGTCAGGCATGGGAGCCGTCCGCCAGGATGGCTCCAGTGCTTCCTCGTCTGGTGATGACTCTTCGCAGTCTGAAGAGGAGGAGGAGTCTGAGGAGGAGAGATTGCTGCTGCCTGAGATGCCGCGGATGAAGAGCATGGAGGTCGATTCCGCCCTGGACGGAACCGCCCTCCATCTGTCTGGCTTGGCGCAAGCCAGGACAGCAGCTCTGCCCGTGGTTGAGGCCACTCCAGTACCGGGCACCGGTCCCGTGTTGGTTGGTTTTCCACCAACTGACACGGTGATGGGTGTGGCTGGCCAGGTGTGGTATGCACCTGGTCCACCGGTCAGTCATGGGGTGCCATTGGTGCCTGTGTATGGCCACGGTTCCTCAACCGCTATGGGTCCACATGGTTTTCCATGTGGGGCTATTCTCCTTCGATCAATACTCACCATTCTGTTACTTCTGATATACAGCTGGCCCTGACAGCGGCTCTAGGATTATAGACTTAGAAAGCTTTACCGACTCCTGGGAACCGGGTACTCGGCTCCCAACTGCCGAGTACCCGTTTACCATAGAGCTCATTCTTGTTTGCATAGCAACAAGAGCAATACATGCTTTCTGCATTGAGGATTTTAGTGTTTTTTGTGAAAGAAAATCTAAGTCTTTAATCTGTGATAGTTTGTGTGTTCGTGAAAGGATTAACTAAAGGATACTATGGAGAATACCGCCGAAGATAACCAGGTTGTATCGTTCTTTATTATCCATGGTTAAAAGACTTAGGTCTCTAAATTTCGCTGTGTCGCATGTTCCAATTTCTGACCCCATAGAATCTGGGACGTGTGCTAGCAACGATATATGCCAGACGATCGCCTTCTTTAAACCCCAACAGGCGATCGGCAGATATGAAAATAGGTGTTAGCTACGGTATTTCTAACACGAATATCGGCTGACGTCGTTCTCCGTAGAATCCGAGCGGGTGACGTCACACCCGGTCGCTCGGATGTTTATGTGAAGAAAAATTTTTTCATTAATTCGCGCATCTTGTTCTGGGTGCTGCGTACTAAAAATGGTACCGGAAACTTTAGAATGATCAAGTTTACGTGCGATCACGATCGGTTTGCAATGATCGGTGGTTTCAAAATTCTTGAGTAGATGCGTGGTCTGCGGTTTTACCGTGTGAGACAGCAGTTGTTATACATTTTGTTGTTTTCTTCACATATCGTGCTGCGTTCGTTAGGAGTATAATTTATATTGATTAGTAAATATACCCTGAATGCTATGCGATATGATTCCTGGAGCCGTTACACATCCTGTAGGATCTATTATGGGTGTGTTGTGCCCGCCGCGTTCTTGTCGTCATAATCAATGCGATCGTTGTTGTAACGTGGCGGGGTGGGGTGCGGGAGGTTACGGTTAATTTATGAGTCAAAATATTTGAAAATTAATTGTCTGCCTTCCATCCGTGTCTCGTTCCGCTTGTTTATTGTAGGTTTGTGCTTATTTTATAGGCCAAGCCAGCCCCGCCATCATGTGACGACTGCCATAAGTTTGTCCGTGTAATGTTCAAGGACCATGTCTGTTTTAGGTGTGCCCTGTGTAATATAGATCATAGGTGTAATGTTTGTGCAGTGTGGTCCGTCGAAACGATGGTTAAGTTCCTTGCCCAGAAGGACTTGGCTGGGTCTGACGCGGGGTCAGGCGGTCCGAGAGGAAATCGTGGAGCGCCCGGTTCGGCCGGTGGGGGTGCTCCACGTCCCCAGCTGGAGGTGGCGGAGATGGCACCGCCGGCGTGGTTTGGTCCGGCTATGCAGGGTTTTCTGCATAGCGTTCTGCCCACGCTGGTGTCGTCCCTGCTACCAAAGGTTGGGGGGCAGTTTCTCCCCATGCCTGGTACGGATCCTGTCTTCGGACAGGATTCTGGACTGGTTACCGAGGGGGCCGTCTCGTACGGCCCCCTGGCGGGTCCGTCTGGCTTCGGCCAGACGGGTTCTGTCTCTCTGCGGCCACCTCCGGGTGGTCCAGTAGCGGTGGCCGGTCCGTCAGGTGTGGGAGCCGTCCGCGAGGACGGCTCCACGGTTTATTCGTCTAGTGACGGCTCTTCGGAGTCTGAAGACGATGAGGCTGAGGAGGAGAGGTTGCTGCGGCCCGTGAAGCCGCAGGTGGAGAATATGGAGGTTGATTCCGTCCTGGACGGAAACGGCCTCCATTTGTCTGGTTTGGCGCAAGCCAGGTCAGCGGCTCCGCCTGCGGCTGAGGCCAATCCGTTACCGTGCACCGGTTCCGCGCGGCTTGGTTTGTCACCAGCCGTCAGGGGAACCGGTGTGCCGGGCCAGGCGTGGTACTCACCTATCTCGCCTGGTCCGGCAGCCGGACATGGGGTGCCGTTGGCGCCCGTGGCCGGCTATGGTTCCGCGACGGTTACGGGTCCGTACGGTTTTCCGTGCGGACCTACCCCATGGACCGGAGTGTTTCATGGGGTGGCGGCGGAACCATGTGGTAGCGGAGTGCCTGGCGTGTCAGCCGTGGCTCCTGGCCGGGAGGCCATGGCTGGCAGACCCGTAAGCATGTCAACGGGTGACGTGTTTGCGGGGCTATCTTCTTCGGAGTTAGATTGGTCTGATGCTCTGGCGTGGCTAGCCAGAGTTGACCCGTCTGTGGTTTCGGCCACGGCCGATGAAGATGCGCCCCGTCCGTCGGTTGCGTCGATTAGGACGGGGATTTTGCCCGCGGCCCGGATCCAGTCAGTGGGACTGGATCCACGGTTCATTGATTTGTTGGATGCTATTTATAGTAAACAACTAATGACCAAGGGTCAGCTCCCTGCGGCCTCCAGGGAGGTGCGGGCAAGGTGCCGTATTCCGCGGGGTGAATACGACAGGTATGGTGTAGTCCCGTCGGTCACGGAGGATGACCGATGGGTACTGGGCGTCCAGAGTGCCGGGTCGGGTGGTCCCGGTCCGGCACTAGTGGATAAGGCCCAGGTACACCAGGAAGAAGTCCTGGCCCTATGCGATGAGGGTGTGAGGGCAGCCATGAGCGCTGTCAATCACTCCTATCGTCTACTTCAGTCGGTGTGGGCTGAAGCGGGGGCAGGCCACCCTGTGCCACCTGTGGCGCTATCGTGCGTTAATGACGGCTTGGTGCTGTCAATGGACGCATTGGCAAGGGTGTAAGCGCGTGTGACGAAGTCCAGGAGGCAAATGGTCATTGACCATATGCGTCCGGCTACGGCAGTCAGGGAGCGTCTTCTTGGGACGCCCCTGACAGGGCCTAGCATCTTTGGTGGCCAAGCGCGGGCCATCTTAGAGGACACCGCCAGTATTGCGCAGAATCGGTTAGCGGTAAATCTCCAGCTAGAGCTGGTGCGGCAAGCGCACGCACTAGGGGCTGTGGGCAAGCCGCTAACCGGACAGCCTTCAAAGCAACAGAAAAAGCATAAGGGCAAGGCGAAAGCCAGGCCTATTGCGACGTCTGTTTCGGCTGGGTTCTCGGAGCCGCCGCCGGCGAAGAAACCCAGGAAGGCTGTAGAGGCGCCTACCCTCCCCAATGTTGCTCCTGACCGCCCTAGAGGTGGTAAGGGCAAGGGGAAGGGTAAGGGTAAGGCCTCAAAGGGCGGACAGAAGGGGCCGAAGCGTACCTGAGGGTACGCAAGCTCCCTTCATATCCGCCTGGACCACACCTGTGCGACAGGAACAGCGGTGCCAGTTATACCCGTCGTACCTAGAACGAAATGGTTCTCACTCTCTCTCGTTAAGAAAGGGGGGGGAGGGGCGGACTGCGAGCCGGACAACCCCGTTAGACGTCGAGGCGTCTATGGTGGGTGGAAGGCTCATGCGTTTCGTCGAGGTTTGGCGAGGTGTGACGTCAGACAGTCTGGTCCTGGGATGGTTATCCCAGGGTTACATGCCGGAGTGGTGGGACTTTCCGCCACAAAATCTGTCTTTGGCACCAGTCTGGACACCCGTACCAAGGGAGCCAAACAAGTTAGAAGCCGTTCAAAAGGAAGTGTCGGGTTTGCTTCTGAAGGGAGCAATAAAACCAGCAAACCGGAACACTCCAGGCTTCTATTCAAACATGTTCCTTGTCCCCAAGAGCACGGGGGGATGGAGACCCATACTCAATCTCAGGCCATTAAATTGGTTTATCCATACGCCTCGGTTCCAGATGGAAACACCGAGGTCGGTAATGGCGGGATTGAGGAAAGGAATGTGGTGTGTATCGATCGATCTGAAAGATGCATATTTCCACATTCCGATCAATCGGAGTTGGCACAGGTTTCTGAGATTTGCATTTCAGAATCAAGTATGGGAGTTTACAGTTCTCCCGTTTGGCCTGTCGACAGCTCCGAGGGTTTTCACAAGAGTGGTCCTTGCGGTGACAGCGTTTCTCAGAAAAGAGAACGTGGCGCTACACACCTACATAGACGACTGGCTGCTCAAGGCAGACTCGGCAGCCAGGTTGAACGTGGATACTGCTCTGACTCTGAAGTTACTTTCAGATCTAGGCTGGATAGTCAACGAGGAGAAATCCGAGTTGACACCCACTCAACATTTCGTTTATTTGGGGATGCGATTCGACCTCGAGGAAGGCAGGGTTTACCCGTCAGAGCCCAGAGTGGTGTCTCTGTTAGCCATCCTTGGGAGTTTTCGAGTGGGAAACCACATTCAGGCAAGGCGGTTCCTTCAGATGCTGGGCATGATGGTCTCCATGGAGCAGGTTATCCCGTGCATCAGGGTGTGGCACTTGATTCAATGGTGCAGGAATTACTCGGTTGTTTTGAAAGCAGCTCATATTCCTGGCCGATTGAACATTCTGGCAGATGCTTTGTCTCGCAGACAGAGAATCCTGCCAACAGAATGGTCCCTCAACCCTCCAGTTCTACGACGGATCTTCGAGCATTGGGGCAAACCCAACGTGGACTTGTTCGCCACAAAGGAAAATGCTCAAATCATGACATATGTCTCGCCGATTACAGATCCAAATGCCGTCGATACAGACGCTCTGGCGATAAGCTGGAGAGGGATGCACGCTTACGCGTACCCACCCACCATTCTTCTACCGAAGGTTTTGGTGAAGGTCAGGGAGGAACCGTGTCTGGTCCTGCTAATAGCGCCGTATTGGTCGAGCAGGGCGTGGTTCACGGATCTTCTAGATCTGCTGGTGGAAAATCCTGTGCAGTTGCCCGAGATTCCGAACATAATCTCCCAGGCCAAGGGACGCTTCCTACACGAGTGTCCCGAAATGTTCAATGACTGCGTGGATGTTATCAAACAACGTTCCACGTCGGAAGGCTTTTCTCGACAGGCTGCTGATTTCATCGCGGCTGCGAGAAGGAGGTCAACCTTCAAGTCATATAACAACAAGGTTAACAGATTTGCAGACTGGTGTGAAGAAAAGGGTATTGATACCTTTCAATCCACTATCAGCAAATAGCAGACTTTCTCTGTGAGCTGTTCTTTTGAGGACTAGCTCCCGTCACAGTTGCTGGATACAAGTCAGCTTTGGTATCAGTTATCCCTTGTCTAGCCAACAGGGATAGTCCAGAGGTGGCCCAGTTAAATGTGATGTTGAAGGGAATGAGCAATCTCCGACCGAGACAACCGGTAGTCATTCCAGCCTGGAGTCTATCTTTAGTGCTTAATGTACTGGCCAAGCACCCTTTCGAACCGTTGCGTTCGGCTAGTCTAAAGCATTTGACTCTAAAGGCGGTCTTTCTATTGGCAGCTTCCTCAGCTAGAAGGCGCAGTGAGATCCATGCGCTTTCGGCAGAGAGGAACCGATTTATTGTTTCTGGAGAAGGTCTGCGTCTTCTGCCAAGAGCAGAGGTTATGTCAAAGAACCAATCTTTGGGATATCCCGGCAAACCGATCATTATACCGAAGTTAACTAGGTTTGATCGTGATGCCAGTGTCTGGTGCCCGGTCCGTGCTTTGACTAAGTACAAGAAACGGACTGACTCGTTACGGTCGAACGATAGACATCTGTGGATCTGCCATAAAAAGTCTTATGGCGCCGCATCCATGGATACTATCTCTCGTTGGGTGGTCGAATGCATTCAGACTACTCAGGAGATGGCGACTGGGCACCAGGTGCAAGGCGTAAGGGCAGACAATGTCAGAGGAATAGCCGCCTTGACCGCCCTTTACAATGGTGTTCCGTTATAGGACATCATGGCCGTTGCACAATGGCACTGTGAGTCCTCATTCACGGATTACTATATAAGGGATGTGTCAGACTCAGCCAATCCACTCGCTTTAGCTGTTTTGAAACGATAGTTAGTGACCACACTGCTTTTCACCCTTTTCTCACTTCGGTAAGAAAAGAACCTAAAGCAGGCATGGTCAGGCGAGAGGATGTCAACCAGATTGTGTCACTGATGGCCGAACCGGTGATTGGTTGGAGGCGGTACGTCTGAAGTCCTGTTATCATAAGGTAATTCAACAAGTGAGAGTTTTTTGTATTATGTATATGTATCATGTTCATTCATCTTATATATTCATGCTCATTCCCAGGCTAATACAAGCGATATGCAGGGAGTAGTTAACCCTCTTGGCATATTGGTGTTTCAGGCGAGATACATGTTCGTTAGTTCTCTCCCTTTTCTTAGGAGGAAAAAGGGGGGGGGGGGGGGCTGTGACGCGAATGTGATTCGGTTCCGTGAACTTGACGGTCCTTTTAGGTCTCCGTTAGTCAAGTTTGAAGTCTAAAATCTTTCTCCAAGGGGCAAAATTAGCATGTATGGCTTGCCCCTTCCCACCAGGTTACTGATCAAATCTGGTGTATATCAGAAGTAACAGAATGGTGAGTATTGATCGAAGGAGAATGCAGGAAATGTCAATTTCCCTTTCTCCGAGATCTAACAATACTCACCATTCTGTTACGGACCCAGCCTCCCAGCCCCACGGAGGCAAGCCATAGTTTTCTCTTGTTTGGTGGCTATGCAAACAATATGAGCTCTATGGTAAACGGGTACTCGGCAGTGGGGAGCCGGGTACCCGGTTCCCAGGAGTCGGTAAAGCTTTCTAAGTCTATAATCCTAGAGCCGCTGTCAGGGCCAGCTGTATATCAGAAGTAACAGAATGGTGAGTATTGTTAGATCTCGGAGAAAGGGAAATTGACATTTCCTACATTCTCCGAGATCTAACAATACTCACCATTCTGTTATGGACCCAGGCTCCCAGCCCCACGGAGGCAAGCCATAGTTTTCTCTTGTTTGGTGGCTATGCAAACAATATGAGCTTCATGGCAAACGGGTACTCGGTTGTTGGGAGCCGGGTACCCGGTTCCAGGAGCCAGTAAAGCTTACTAAGTCTAGAGTCCTTGGGCCAGCTATCAAAGATAGCTTGTATCAGAAGTAATAGAATGGTAAGTATTGATAGATCTCGGAGAAAGGGAAATTGAAATTTCCTTCAATCCGCGTAGCATTGCGCAAAATTAAGAGACCTCACTCACTATAGATTCATTTTAAAACAGTTTTATGACTTCAGGATTAGTACAGGATGAATATTTTGAAACTATTTTGAATCGAAGATGTTGATGCCTATATCAACCGCTTACAGTCAAATTGATTTCGAAGTTTTTCTGGAATTTCCTGATTGATATAGTTAATGTCACACTGGATGAGGGTCCAATCTTGTTTATACAAGCGGGAATGTTAGACTGATGACACATGGCATACCTTTCCAGTACACAGCTATGATTAACTGCTATATAACCTATCAGGTTAGTCAATATATATATCCATGTCACTAGCCTGTAGTGGGCCAGTTGAGGACAAATTACTTATGCTTATATCCATATTGGCACCATGCCTTAACCCGTTTATTGATGAATTCCCCAGATCTCATTTTCAAAACACCCATACAGGAAAACTTGAATATTTTGAAATTAATTTGACTGGAAGTTGTTGCTGCCTAACGCTGCAATGGTCCCAGTTAATAATGGGGCTTGAGTTTCTATTGAACGGATGGATTATAATCCTAATGTGTGGGTGGTATATACTAACTGTGTACATGTCAATATGTGCTGGGTGACTGCTGGTATACAAAGCAGTGCTTCATAGTTACGGGACCGAACATTCACAAGTATCTGTCTGGTATACTTGTAACCATTGCATAATAAACGGCATTAATAATTTATCTTTGACAAAAACTTGTACTTGAACATTATCTATGTCTCATCCACGGGGTTCCATAAAGTGGACCAGATTGGCGTACTGGTCCGCTACTGATGCCAGCACGCTACACTATATGTATACTACTACTATATATATATATATATATATATATATATATATATAGTGTAGGACACTGGCGTCAGTAGCGGGCCAGTACGCCAATCTGGTCCACTTTATGGAACCCTGTGTTCCCGTCCTGGCAATTAGATTATGAGGTATATTTACATATAAAGAGGATCTCACAAAAGTTGGAATTTCATATCAAATTTATCACATGGGTTTGGTAAGATCTGATTTGGCACAAGCTTTAGTGGGTTCCAGATGAGATATTACTTAACCCTTTAAGTTGACTTTAACCCCCAAATTTGTTCAAGAAAATTTGAATTGTCTCATAGAAAATGTACATTTGCAGACCAAGAGAAGACTATTTTTTTTAATTTACCACTAGGTGCCTGGCTCGGTTATCGAGCGAGTCATTCCAGTGGTAAATTTTCTAAAATAGTCTTCTTGGTCTGCAAATGGACATTTCCCAAGACCACTGCAGAAGACGTTTTTGGCTGATATGAGTGTTAAAGGGTTAAATGACTTAAAATGATTGATAAATTTGATACAAAATATCAATGAGTGTGAGATTCTATTTATCACAGAAGTATTTTAGTTAAATTTTGTTGCCGATTCTAACTACCGGTATTTCCCTGCCATTTTGCAATATCTTTTCGGTATCGCTGTAGCGCTTCACTACGAGTTCTCACAAATATGCAGCACAACATAGTTACAAACACAACATCCTATAATCTCAGCTCATTGATTAATTTTAATTGATCCTTTTAAAATTTCCCAAGCTTTCTATTAACATTAATAAAAATCTTTCATTCTACAACATTTTAAAGAAGTAAAATAACATCACAAGTGGGGTTATTATGTCATCGGCACGAGGTGACAAGGACGTAATAATATTTTCTCATGAAATACGTCACTAATGCATGCCGTTATTACACTAGTGGGGTATAAAATAATATGAAATGGTTAATCAATATTATGCCATGGAATACAACTTTAATGTATTTTCTATGAGTCCATCAGGTCATCTGATCTGTGTGTGACTTCCAGCATGCACTGAAAATTATGGAAATATTAACGTTCAGGATGGGAAATTCCTCTCTGTTGGAACACATTTTCTTGTTAAGATTTGAGCCAAGATGTTTGCGTCATAGAGAGACCAACATACAAACAGACAGATGAACATATAGTGCAATTCACATTATATTTTCCATATGGAATGACTGAAATGGGATGGATGTGTGTCAGCTGTGTAGTATTAGCAGCTTATATCATTACTCTTTTTATGATTAGAACAGATAGCATATCATATTACATTCATTGTGAAGTTAATTGATTTACAGTTCGCTTCATTCTAAGAATAATTCTACAAGACATTACTTGCCTGTGTCTATAAATGGTAATCGTTATTATAATGATCCACATGACTGCCTGCAATTGTCTCATTCATGTGACCTGTATATTCTCCTACAATACATCTAACTGTGATTTTAGATGAGCTAACATAGGCACATCGAAGACTTGGTGGTCCTGAGGACGTTTTTGCAACAGCTTTCAGCAATGCCATTTGTCATCATTAGGAAACTGAATGGCGGATCCGATCTGTTACTCAACTATCTGACGTCACAATCATATATGTCATGTATTAGCTGACATCATAATCAAATGGGGCATGTATTAGTTGATGTCATAATCAAATATGTCATGTATTAGTGGACGTCACAATCAAGTATTTTGTGTGTTAGCTGACGTCACAATCAAATATGTCATGTATTAGCTGATGTCATAATCAAATATGTCATGTATTATCTGACATCATAATCAAATATGTCATGTATTAGCTGACATCATAATCAAATATGTCATGTATTAGCTGACGTCATAATCAAATATGTCATGTATTATCTGACATCATAATCAAATATGTCATGTATTATCTGACATCATAATCAAATATGTCATGTATTAGCGGACGTCACAATCAAGTATTTTGTGTGTTAGCTGACGTCACAATCAAATATGTCATGTATTAGCTGATGTCATAATCAAATATGTCATGTATTAGCTGACATCATAATCAAATATGTCATGTATTATCGGACGTCATAATCAAATATGTCATGTATTATCTGACGTCATAATCAAATATGTCATGTATTATCTGACGTCATAATCAACTATGTCATGTATTATCTGACATCATAATCAAATATGTCATGTATTATCTGACAACATAATCAAATATGTCATGTATTATCTGACATCATAATCAAATATGTCATATATTAGCTGACATCATAATCAAATATGTCATGTATTATCTGACGTCATAATCAAATATGTCATGTATTAGCTGACATCGCAATAAAAATGATAAGGTGCATCTTAAAGTGGTAAATGTGTGTCATGAAGGTGTCTAAACGTTATGGCTTGGGTGAATGTGTGTCACGAGGGTGTCTAAACTGTATGGCTTGGGTAAATGTGTGTCATGAAGGTGTCTAAACGTTATGGCTTGGGTGAATGTGTGTCACGAAGGTGTCTAAACTGTATGGCTTGGGTGAATGTGTGTCATGAAGGTGTCTAAACTGTATGGCTTGGGTAAATGTGTGTCATGAAGGTGTCTAAACGTTATGGCTTGGGTGAATGTGTGTCGCGAAGGTGTCTAAACTGTATGGCTTGGGGGAATGTGTGTCATGAAGGTGTCTAAACTGTATGGCTTGGGGGAATGTGTGTCAGGAAGGTGTCTAAACTGTATGGCTTGGGGGAATGTGTGTCATGAAGGTGTCTAAACTGTATGGCTGGGGGGAATGTGTGTCATGAAGGTGTCTAAACTGTATGGCTTGGGGGAATGTGTGTCATGAAGGTGTCTAAGCGTTATGGCTTGGGTGAATGTGTGTCGCGCAGGTGTCTAAACTGTATGGCTTGGGTGAATGTGTGTCATGAAGGTGTCTAAACTGTATGGCTGGGGGGAATGTGTGTCATGAAGGTGTCTAAACTGTATGGCTTGGGTGAATGTGTGTCATGAAGGTGTCTAAACTGTATGGCTTGGGGGAATGTGTGTCATGAAGGTGTCTAAACTGTATGGCCTGGGGGAATGTGTGTCATGAAGGTGTCTAAACTGTATGGCTTGGGTGAATGTGTGTCATGAAGGTGTCTAAACTGTATGGCTTCTGGGAATGTGTGTCATGAAGGTGTCTAAACTGTATGGCTTGGGGGAATGTGTGTCATGAAGGTGTCTAAACTATATGGCTTGGGTGAATGAATATACAGTTTAACCATTTAATGGTCAAATTTGGTCAGGAAAATCAAAATTTTTGATTATTTTATTGTCCATCTGCAGACTAAGAGAACGCTTTTGGAAAATATAATTACTGGCCCGGTTATCGAGCCAGTCAATTCAGTGGTAAACTTTCAAAGATAGTATTCTCTTGGCCTGCATATCTATATTCCCCACCAACACTACAGAGGCCAGCTTGACCAGACATTAGAACTGTTAAATATTTTTGAATCAAATTTAACAGTGAATGTATGATCGATTGATGTTTATATTTTAGGAATGATCAGCCAGCCTTTGCATTGATCACTGATAGTGAGCCAAGTCAGCCAACTTCAGAAATTGTATAACATGTTCACAAAATTTAACCCTTATTGATCAACATAAGAAACATTTCATCCATCATATTACACGTTAGCTCACTTTTTAACCCTTTAACCCTCAAATTTGTTCAAATCTTTTTTAATTTTCTCTTAAAATATCCATTTGCAGACTATGAGAAGTCTATTGTTGAAAATTTACCACTGGAATGACTGGCTCATTTATCGAACCAGTGATTCCAGTGGTATATTAAAAAAAATAGTCTTCTCTTGGTCCACAAATGGACATTTCTCTAGACCACTGCAGAAGCCATTTTTGGGTGATATAAGTGTTAAAGGGTTAACCAATCAAATTGTAGGTAAAGTTATCAAAGATTTTGAAATTTTTTTGTCTGAGCTATTAGCTAGGCCAGCACCTTCTAGTGAAATTAATTTTGAAATATTCAAATAAAGAATTTAATGACAGTCTTTGTTGCCATGAAAGATTTAGACATCCTTTTTCTTTACAAATAATACAATAGCCTATATTCCTAATAGGAAATTAAGAAGTACAAATGTTATATATCTGAGTTGTCAGCATATAGAAATACTTATTTTATTATACATATCTCTATCTCTTTCTGTTTCGATATGAATGATGATTCAGGTGAATAACTTTTGGGGAATAATTTAATATTATACAAACACTCTTAGGTGTGCTGTATATTCTCTTTGAAGAGTGTCACACTTGTATGAGATCTAGGTTACACACTCCTGTCCCACAGAACACACTCCTGTCCCACAGAACACACTCCTGTCCCACAGAACACACTCCTGTCCCACAGAACACACTCCTGTCCCACAGAACACACTCCCATCCCACAGAACACACTCCTGTCCCACAGAACACACTCCTGTCCCACAGAACACACTCCTGTCCCACAGAACACACTCCTGTCCCACAGAACACACTCCTGTCCCACAGAACATACTCCTGTCCCACAGAACACACTCCCGTCCCGCAGAGACTCACTTTGCCAGATACAAAAAGTACTATTAACCCGTAGCACTCTGGTGTTAAAATTTTCAAATTAAATTAAAAGATGAACTGGTGTTAATTTTTCTACAAATTTGGTGAGAGCTGGTGCTGTCGTAGACAGCAACATCGTCCACCCAAATTGTTGAAAAATGTACACCAGTTTCTCCGCTATAATAAAAGATAGAATATTGACATCAGTGGGCTAACCCTTTAACCCTTGAATTTGTTCATGAAAAGACTGCAATGTCTGGCTCATTTATCATGCCAGTCATTCCAGTGACAGTGGTCAATTTTCAAAAATACTCTTCTCATTTCTGATAGAAAATGCACATTTGCAGACCAAGAGGTCAGGGTTTTTAATTTAACACTGGAATGACTGTCTCGGTTGTCTGCTCTTGGTCAGAAAATTTATGTTTCTCAAGACCATTGCAGAAGCCATTTTGGCTGGTTTGAGTGTTAAATGGTTAATATACATATATGTTACGAAATTGCATTAACAAATTCTGTTATAAATTGGATGAGATAAGATGATTTTGAAAATTGTATTGATTCAGGTTTTTGCTTTATAATCTATATCTTAGCCAGTAAGCTTTATGTAATGCTGTTTTCAAATGGTGCAGTGAGATAGTTAGGGATGGATTATAGGATTGAAGGTGTAAAGGTGATCTGGATCACGAGAGTGTTAATATTTTAGAAAAGAACTTTTAGAAAGATTTTTGATTTTGTGAAATGATCTATATATAAAGATGCATTTCGCTTGCATATAGCGGGAAATCACTCTCATCTCAAATCCTCACCACAGCTCACAAGGACCACAAGTATATTATAAGTGCTTGCCTGCCTGCCTGTCAGCCTGGCTGAATTAGTGATTTTCCGTCAAATTTTAGCACAACATAGAATCTTATTGTGACATGGGATTGCCAGCTATTGTTTGTGATCCGGATCAAATCAAATGCTGTATCTATGGATATCTCATGGAGTTCAACGCAATGTAAATGTACTATATCTATCTATCTATCTATCTGTCTGTCTGTCTGTCTCTGATTCTACAACGTTGGGCTTGTGTAACAATGACAAGAGGGTGAGGAATGGCAGAAGGGCGAGGATGACCAGGAGGGCGAGGATGACCAGGAGGGCAAGGAATGACAGGGGGGGGTGGGGGGTGAGGGTGATGGAGGGCGAGGAATGACAGGAGGACAGGCATGACAGGAGGGCGAGGATGACAGGAGGGCAAGGAATGACTGGAGGGTGAGGGTGACAGGAGGGCGAGGAATGACATGAGGACAAAGATGACAGGAGGGCCAGGGTGACAAGAGGGGAAGGGTGACAGGAGGGCAAGGATGACAGGAGGGCGAGGATGACAGGAGGGTGAGGAGGACAGGGATGACAGGATGGTGAGAATGACATATGGGCGAGCGTGACAGGAGGGTGAGGATAATCTGCACTCTGATTGATCTTCTTATGTATGTACTATGTTTAAAGTGCTTTTTCTTCTATTATCCATAAAATGTCTTATATTTGAAAAATTTGTATTTTTTGTCAACATTAACACCCCAGACAATTTATTACGATGGTCCCTTATTCTGCATGTGTAATGAAGTTTTCAAACAAGACAAACTTATGTAAACACTGGCCATAATTAAACATATTTAGCCCTTAAAAGGCTAACATCCTGTCTGTTAACAGACACTGTAAATATATACTTATAGTCTGTGATTAACCCTTTCACCGCCAAATCCCTGATTCTGTTGAATTTTCTGATATTAATTTGACTGGGAATGACCGGCAAAGACAGCAACGACTTCCAGTCAAATTAATTTCAAAATATTCAACAGTTTTCCTGTATGGTAGTATTGAAAATGAGATATGGGGCCTTCATCAGTGAAAGGGTTAAGGCTGTACTGATGAACTATGGACAGCATGACTTTAGCCCTGTGAGCACGAAAGACCAAATACCATACATCATTTACAATGTAAATAATATTATAGGTAGAATATTTTGAGACTAATTTGACTGGAAGCCTTAGCAACATGTTCCTGAAATATTTGGCTCATAATATTCAACAGCTTACCTGTATGGTTGTCTTGGAATTGAAATAGCAGGACACAGGTGTTCAGGAGGTTTATATACACACTAACTGAACCATCCCTGAAATAATGGCCTTCAGGGGCTTATCCACACATGAATCCAGTTCTCAATGAAATAATAGCCCTTATCTCCATTTCACAGCAATCACATTACAATACGTCTAATATAATAAAATATTTTGAAAGTATTCCCCCCCCCCCCATCTCCACCCTAGCAGCAGAGCCTAATGTAAATGTCATCTTGCAATCCCCAATCATATGGGTAACTGACATTGTGAATTTTATTGAATTCCACCAAATGCTTTTGGAGGAGATATCTGTGCAGTGTACAGGCAGGCAGACAGATTGATGGATGGACAGAGGGACAGAGGCGATTGCAATATTAGTCTCGGTCTTTTCTAGACATGTGGAGCTAGTATAAGTTATTGTATCTGATTTATAGGGCTATGGTGTTAAACTGGTTAGTGTGCATGATATTTTCATCATAGTCTGAATCAGACCAGTTTAGTAATAGTACATAGAAAAGCTTTTTAGATATAAAATTTATGCAATATCAATAATATCAATATCAACCCTAAATGATTTTGCTTAGAGCAATATTAACCATCGTCATTCTAAATGCCAAAAAAACACGTTTTCAACGCTGTACATATCAAACACGCTGAGAAATTTAAATATAATTTGACTGGATATCAATGCTCTATGAGACAACAATAACTTTCAGTAAAAATTATAGTTAACTATATAACTGGGTATAATTAGTCTATAAATATCTCATCTCCATATAGGATTGAAACTGGTTACAGTGTACTCTTTGGCATCATATTTATATGGAGTATGGAGTCTGTAGCCAAAGTGTTGTCTTTATTGTACTAACATTTATTACCCTTTAACCCTTTAACGACTAAATTTGTTCAAAAGATTTAAATATTTACTTATTGAATGTCCATTTGCAGGCCAAGAGAAGACTATTTTTGAAATTTACCACTGGAATGACTGGCTTGTTTATCGAGCCAGTCATTCCAGCGGTAAATTTTCAGATATAGTCTTCTTTTGGCCTGTAAATGCACATTTCTCAAGACCCCTACAGAGGCTGATCATGACCGGCTTCATCATGAAAGGGTTAACACTCATATCAGCCAACTTCAGCGGTGGTCTTGAGAAATGTCAATTTTCAGACCAATAGAAGACTATTTTTGAAAATTTACCACTGGAATGACTGGCTCGATAACTGTGGTAAATTTTCAAAAATAGTCTTCTCTTCATCTGTATGAGAAAATTGGTTGTTTTTTAACAAATTCTATGATTAAATGGTTATCCCTGAAATTCCAGCATCTCAATTACACCTGACAACAGGTAAGCTACTGAATTTTTTTGTTGAAGATAATTTGACTGGAAGATTTTGCTGCCATAGGCGCTACATCTCCCAGTCAAATTAGTTTCAAAATATTCACCGGAATATTCCTAATATCAAAAAAGAATTTGTTGTTGATTGTCATTAATGTTTAACCCTTTTAACACTCAAGCTGGTCAAAAATGGTTCCGGCCATGGTCTTGAGGAATGTAAATTTGCAGACCAAAAGAAGATTATTCATGAAAATTTACCACTGGAATGATTGGCTCGATAACTGAAACAGTCATTACAGTGGCAAATTTTAAAAGAATAATTGAAATTTTCTTGCGCAAATTCGAGGGTTAAATGGTAAACTAAGCATGAAATGAGGTGCATGACCTGTTCTCAATGGCTCATACCCTGCAGTAATAATAGCAGGATGCTGCATGCTGGGAACTTACTTTAATCTATCAATGCAAGAGTGACTTTGATTATTATTTTGTGGACATGAAGTAAATTCTGTATAATTGGATGCTAGAAGTTTCAGAGATGAGTTTAGAGAGACAGTGAGGGAGGAAGGTGAAGGTAGGGGTGGGAGAGAATTGTATTGATGATAGTGGTCAGTGGAGAATAATGGGAGGGATGGGGGCAGAAGAAGGTGGGGGGGGGGGGGGGTGGTGTGCCAGAAACTAATGTATCGATCTACACACTGCAAGTATGAGCGATTAAATACAAAAGTCGAGGATGCCTTTCACAGCCCTTACTAAATACAAGTTAACTGTCCAGTTGGCGTAAGCCATCAGGCAAGAATTTCAATGTGCTCTTGACTTAGCCACCAACAACTTCAGTCAAATTGTTTTCAAAATATTTAGCAGATTCAAAGATTTAACCCCTGGAATATGTCGTCTGCATAAACTCAGCAGTCAGAGAGTTAAGATTCAGTTGACTTTACCCTCTACATTAGTGGACTTAACCCTTTCACTGACAAATGCCTCAAAAATCAAAAATTAATTTGACTTGGAAGTGATGAAGTAGCGGCAAAGCAGCTGCCGCTGCAAAGACACTGCTGCGACATTAAGTGGACACTGTATTGTGGAAGCTGTATCCTAAGATAGACTGAAGAAGTGAATGCTTATTCCTATGATGACAGACATTGGTCCAGCGGATGGAGTGATAATCTGATAATTGGAGACAATTTGGTCACTAGTGTCCTGAGGGACTGACCAGGAGTAGTGCTGTGATTACAAAGATTAACCCTGTAATTCTCAAATTTGTTTAGCAAATTCAATTTTCCCATACAGAATTTCCATTTGCAGACCAAGAGAAGATTATTACAAGAGAATATTCTGTTATCTAGCCACTCATTCCAGCAGTGATACATTTTATCTCATAGAAAATGTCCATTTACAGACCAAGAGAAGACTGGTTTTGAAAATTCACCACAGGCATTTTAGTGGTAAATTTTCAAAAATAGTCTTGGTTTACAAATGGACATTTAACCCTTTAAGCCCTCATATCAGCCAAAAACAGGCTCTGCAGTGGTATTGGGAAATGTCCATCTACTGACCAAGAGAAGAGTGTTTTTGAAAATTTAGCACTGGAATGACTGGCTCGATAACCGAGCCAGTCATTCCGGTGATGAATTTTCAAAAACCAGTCTTCTCTTGGTCTGCAAATGGACATTTTCTATGAGAAAATTTTAATTTTCTTACGGGTTAAAGGGTTAAGAAGACCAGTGCAGAAGCTGTTTTTGGCTGGCTTGATTGTTAAAGGGTTAACGTCAGTAACTCTCAAACTGGCCAAAGAATCCAATGCCCATTAATAGACCGGAAGACTACTTTTGAAAATTTACCACTAGAATGCCTGGCTAGGTAGCTGAGCCAGTAATTCTAGTGGTAAATTTCCAAAAATAATCTTGGTGTGCATATTTATGCAGACTTTCTATGAGAAAATTGAAATTGTCTTTGCCCATTTTGACCATCAAAGGGAATTAAAATTCTTAACCATTCTTATGGAAAATGTCAATTTGCAGACCAAGAGAAGACTATTTTTGAAAATTTACCACTGATTATCGAGCCAGTCATTTCAGTGGAAAATTTTCAAAAGTATTCATTTCTAAGTCCCCAAATGAACACTTACCGCGACCACAGCAGAAGCTGGCTAATGAATGGTAAATGGTTACGGCTATACCTAGATTACCTACATGTACCTGATAAATGTTATTTATTCATAACTTAGTTAAATTATTTCTGATATTTTGGAAGCGTATTGCCTGATGTTTTATGAAAATTTAGATGGATGAGTGTGAACCCTTTCTGTGATGAAATTCCAGTTTCTCCGTTTCACGAAACTCTAGCGGAACACAGTTGAATATTTTGAAGATAAGTTTATTGGAAACTGGTGCATTTGTCTCCCATTCCAATTAAATTCAAAATTGTATCTGTCTGTAGTGTAGCTGTGGAAGAGTTAATGTCCAGATCCTGTATTCATTATCCCTCATTACTATGCATCCCTCAAGAGGCAATGCTGTCTACCTTCATCAGTAGTGATGTTAACTTTCTGTCTGCCCGCTGAATTTCTACAGACTACATTTTCCATAGAGTTTAACTCTGGATATGCTGAATATTTTGAAAACAATTTGACTGAAGGTTTTTGGTGGCTAAACCACCATAGCCACCAACAACTTTAAATCAAATGGTTGTCATAATATACAGTATGTACAGAGTTATTGCACATTGAAATTATTGTCTGGTGAATTGCAGCAGCCAGACAGTTAGGGCATAAAATTAAGGTCCACTACAACTGGTCATCTCTGGTCATTGTCCAGATATAAATGACCACCTGCTCTCAGCGTAGTAACTAGTGCAGATTAGTGCACTAATGCTGTTATTTTGCTTGATGTGTTAACACTCTAATAGATTTGTAAAATGAAATTGAAAGCCTTATTGAATCTCTATGTGTATGCCAAGAGAAAACTATTTCTGAAAATTTACCCCTGTAATGACTGGTTCAATAACCAAACCAGAAGTCAAGTTTTAAAAGTAGACCTCTCTTGCCATTCAGATAGGCATTTCTCAAGACTATTGCAGAGGTAGTTTTGGCTGGCATGTCCATTAAACAGTTTAACTAATTGTCTGCTGAATTTCTGCAGACTACATTTTTCAGGGGGTTTCACTCTGGATATGCTGAATATTTTGAAAGAAATTTGGCTGAAAGTTGTTGGTGGCTAAGCCACTAACAACATTCAATCAAATTGTTTTCTAAATGTTCAGCGTGTTCAGAGGTATTATCCTTTGAAATTATTGTCCTGTGGCTTGCAGCAGTTAAAGGCTTAATGCACACTAATTAATTGATGATTAGCATGGCTAAGTCTAATCAAGTACAAGATACCAACACCAACCACAATGATGCTTGAAAGATATTCTCAGGAAAATTAATTTAATAATTCGATATTCTGCTGAACTTTTAACATTAATACCATCTAGAAAATGGCAATTTTTGCTTATAATGAATGCACATTAATCTAGCGGTAAATCTTCAAAAACAGCCTTTTTGACCCGCAAATGAACATTTCTCAAGAACACATTGCATTGGGCTGTTTTTCTCTGGTGAACCCATTATCCTAACCCTTTAACACTCATATCAGCCAAAAAACAGCTTCTGCACTGATATTTAGAAATGTCCATTTGCAGACCAAGAGAAGCATATTTTTGTAAATTTACCACTGGAATGACTGGCTCGATAACCGAGCCAGTCATTCCAGTAGTAAATTAAAAAAAATAGTCTTCTCGTGGTCTGCAGATGGATATTTTCTATGGGAAGATTGAATTTTTTAAAACAAATAAAATGGTTAAAGGGTTAAATAATTTGTTCTCTTGACATATAAAATAAGAGATGGGCATTCCTTAACCGCTTCATCGATGAAGTCTCCATATCTCATTTTCAAGACAACCATGCATACAGGGAGATTGGTGAATATTTTGCAATTCATGTGATTGGAATCCCTGTCAAATTATTTTCAAACTATTCAACAGAATTTACTTTTTTAGGGATCTTTTGGTGAAACTTAAAACGATTGCGGAAGCAGATTTTCCTGAGCTTGACCATTAAAGGGTTAAAAGACTGATGTTTAAATTTACATGTCACCCACACATCAAATTTATCCTCCTTCATTTATGCAATATAATCCTAACCACAACTGTCATGCCTCTACAGTACAGCGCAGAAATAACCTTAAATGTTTCCAAAATAAAACAAAATGTACAGGTGAATATTTTGTAGATAATTGGATTGAAAGACATTGATGGCTTAGCCTTTAGGCAGCAATCTCTTCCAATTCAACTATGTTATATGCTCAAAATATTAAACTAAAGATTTTTTTAACAGCTAACATTTTTCTGCTTTTATTTTGGAACCGTGTAAACTTATTTAGGAGTTGTACCTGTATCTTCAAAATTTCAGATAACATATAATTAGCTCCATTTCAATGGGGGCAATTTAAAAATCTGCATGAGGGCTGGTAATATTGTCAGATTTGAATGCTGTACAATTTAGAAGTGTATGGACTACTTTGTTGCCTAGTCTACCTTTTCAAATCTGAATTATTGTCCAATATGACTGCCTGTGGTGAGCCCATTTCAGAGAAGGTGTTTAGCTTAATGTAGGTAGTTTGTAGATTGTCATAGCAGGCGGAAAGGGGGCTGCGGGCAACTTTGTACAACCATAATTAAAATTCTGCCGGATGGTTTGAGTTGTCTGTCTGGGCTATCAGAGGCTTTGTATTCACTGGTGACACTAGCTGCAGGCTACTATTGTGTGAGGTGCATGTCATGGCTGTAGCACTGATTTAGAGTCAGTGGAACTGTCACAGCCCAGCTATGGCCACAGACCCACCCACGCATGTTTCCCCCACTAACTCCCCCCACCACATTGCCTGGTAAACATTTGCCTTTGACAGTATAAATTATAAATTGTGGTTTCAAATCAATATTAATTAATATATAAAGCGTGTAGAGTGTATAATAATAATTTGTGTGTTTTCAGGTTACCATGTATACTAATTAGTGTACCTGTATATGGCACTAAGAAATAAGGGTGCAATACATGCTGTCCACACACATGCTTTTTCCGTCTGGTAAATTGACCATCTCGGGTGGCACTGGTCATGTTATTAATAACCCTTTAATGCTCAAACTGACCAAAACAGTTACTTCTGTAGTATGTAGTCTCATCCATTTGCAGGCTAAGACATTCTTTAATTTACTAAAATTATAACATTCTTGCCAAATCTACTGAGAGGGTGGGGGAGAGCAAACGTATTGAATTCAGGGTGGTCTGTTGACTTGTCTGTCTGTCTAACTATCTGTGTGAAGCTTAATTTAATTTGACTCATTTTAACATACATGTGACTGTTGCGGTCATCAATACAGATATACTCCTGTTTATGTTCATAAAGTTCTGTAAGATAGATAGAAGGTCTGCACATTTAGTAGAACCTGTAGAACTGATAATTTATATATATTAAGAATATGATTTGACCTTTTGGAAATTGCATGACATATGTATTTTATATTGAACATGTATGTGTGCGCAACTGGGCTTGGACTGCATGTTCATTGTCATTGAATTTACCAGCTTTGCAGAATGATAGAACTATAGCTGGTCCTTATATACAAAAACTCAACTTATATATGAATGTACAGGTAGACCAGGAAATACTGAGTTAATTGTGAGCATTTTGGTAACAAAATATCAGTATATAAACCGCAGTGGAGGAATCCAGTTTCTCAGTCAATCATATGACATCATAATTAACTACGTCACAATCAATTAAGTCATATGTGACATGATTTCGTCTGCCTTAAACATTTAGTAGTCTGTCAAATTGTACGAATTGTCTTCACTATTTAATAAACATTCTGTTGAATATTTTGAAAGTAATTTGACAATAATTTGACTGGGCACTGTTGCTGCCATTGGTAGCAACATCACCCAGTCAAATTTGTTTCAAAATATTCAACAGCTTACCTGGATATTTTTTTGGAAATTGAGGTTCAGAAAGTGCAGTGATCGATTGATCCCGACACCGGGAAACGCATTGGTGGATCTTAGCTAGAGATGGGCAGGACATATCTAAAACTGTATTCCTCCCTTACCTTGCTGTGTAGGACTTAATAACTAGATGATGGCATTTTGATGACATTGTAATCGTAAATGTTTAAAATATGAATATAATTTTATAAGCAGATATGAATAGAGGCTAATTTTTTCTGTGTGTGTGTTGGAGTTTTATATGCATAGATATACAAAACATAAACATGTCACGAAATATACCTTTATGAAGTTTATTTTCTATTTTATCTATGCTTGTATATTGAATTTAATACAATGCATGATAGAGTTAATGTTAAATTAAGTTTGCAATACCCTGAGGTAATTGACAGATTATTTGGTTTATTCTGAAAGCTAGAGCTGTCTTAAGCAAGATTGCTCTTAGCCATTTCAACCTATATACACAACGAAATCAAGTTTGTGTGGGATTAATTAGTGTGTTGAATATTTTGAAATTTATTTGACTGGAAAGCATTGATTCCTTCATTAGAAGGGTTACTGTTTAACCCTTTAATGGTCAAATTTGTTCAAGAAAATTTAAACATCTCTATTGAATGTCCATTTACAGCCCAAGAGAATACAATTTTTGAAAATTTATCACTGGAATGACTGGCTCGATAACCGAGCCAGTCATTCCAGTGGTCAATTTTCAAAAACACTCTTCTCTTGGTATGCAAATGGACATATTCTATAAGACAATTTGAAATTTTCTGGAATTCATTTGAAAATTAAATGGTTAATGCAAGAACTATTTTCAGGTTCAATGCCCAGTCACATAAAACAGTTTTACGCTTCACTGATTATTGGCCACTGTCCTGCACAGGAAATCAGAATTGCATTATGGATTAAATCAATCAATGCTGTTGGATAGAGTCATCTTGTTCTTGTTGTGCTAGAATTGACACACCATTCAGAGCACATGCTTGAAGATTAATAGTCTACTAGCTGTCACATGCACTCAGCCATATGTGTACAGGGTGTTGCCATATGTGTACAGGGTGTTGCCATATGTGTTAGTGTTATTACATAAGCTGATATATACTAACCCTTTAACCATTTATTGGTCATACCGGCCAAAACGGCCTCTGTTTTAGTCTTGTTAAATGTCCATTTACAGGCCAAGAGAGTAGATTTTTTTAAATTTTCCACTGAAATGACTGGCTCAATGAACGAGCCAGTCATCCCAGTGATAAATTTTCAAAAATTCTATTCTCTTGACATGTAAATGGACATTCAATAGGCAGATATTTAAATTTTCGTGACCAAATTTGACCATTAAAGGGTTAACAGATGAGATTATATATTCTTTACCGATGTAAGCAATATTCTGCTGATTAGTTTGAAACTAATTTGCCTGGGAGAGGTTCCAGTTAAATTAGTTTCAAAATATCCAGCAACTTTCCGCCATCGCTGTCCTGAAATTGAGATATGAGAATTTCAAGAGTTAGCATGTTAACCCTTTAATGGTCAAGCCGGCCAAAACTGCCCTCTGCAGTAGTCTTCAGGAATGTCCATTTGCAGTTCAAGAGAAGCCTGTTTTTGTCAATTTACCACTGGAATTATTGGCTCAGTAACTGAGCCAGTCATTCCATTGGTTAACTTTGAAAAATTGTATTCTCTTGGCCTGTAAATGGATTTTCACTTAGCAAAGAATTTTCTGAATCAATCGTGACAATTAAATGGTTAAACTAAATTGATGCAGATGTTCCGCAATCCTGGGGATCCAGCAGATGGTTAATTGATTATATAATATATGCACAAATATATGCATAGAGATAGGTATACGTACAAAAGTCACATATACTGATGAGATGTTCAGATGTTTATCAAGAAGTTAAGATTTTAGGAGTATATATATATATATATATAAATGAATATACTATTTATCTCTGAATGTCACAGGGTTGATTATGACTACAATGGATTCCTGAACATTGTGCTGTTGCAATTCTTGTGGAATTGGGGAGGGACAGGGTTGTTGGAATATATGTGGGTGGGTTGGGGTGGTGGGGGTAGTAGTGTGTGTGTGTGTGTGGGGGGGGGGGGGGGGGTGTGAGAATGTAGATAATAAGATGACAATAAAATTAGAGGCTAAATGTACCCAAGGGGAGCAGTATATCTATATGTAATGTGCCAATAACCAATTTGGTCCGCTCATATATCGCGCAAAACCATTAATTAATTGGTTATCAATGCACCCATTTGTAATCTGTGCAGTGCCAGTAGCAAATTAGTTGGTTATTGGTGTACACATTGGTAAATAGGCCATGGCTCAGTGGTAGATTGTTTATCTGTGTGCTAATTTATCATAATTACATGACACATATATCAAATTCGTTTAATACCCTGCTCATTGGGAAAAGAAACAATAGTCAAGTATTTAGTTGTATTCTGTACGCCACTGCTCAGTAACTTTGACTGATTTATGCATATCTTTGGAAATCAATTAGATGACTGGTTTATGGGTAAATAGTTAAAAATAGTTTTCCATAGGATTATTCTATGTGACTATGTTCAAATTATTATTTTTGGGGTAATTGGAAAACGTCTCAAAATTGCTATGAATGTCTAATACGGCCATCAGGCGGACATCATGAATTCTCCATAGGTTTAAGTGAATGATTCAAAACTTGGAAGTCCATGTGGTGTGGGGAGGATCCTTTTGACAATTGGTTTAGATGCAGAATCCACAAATGACCAGTGGGTAGACATTTTGAAAACCTGGGGTAGCTCTCTGTATTGGTTGGAGCGATTGATTCAATAGTCTTGATATCGATTGTGTGTGGTAGTTGATGTTGCCTGTGCGTAATGGTCCAAGTGCAAAATCCAATATGGCCACCATGTGACTATTTTGAAGATAATTTTCTCTAAGATATCTGTATATAGCTTTGTCGGATTGAGAGTGTACTGTACTCATTGCCATTTGGAAAATTGGTTCCATGCGCAATAACTAACTCTTTTGGATTTGAGTAATTAATTCAAAGCCAGGTGGACATTAGCCTTATGACAATTTCAATTTTCTCATAGAGATTATCCATTTATATGGCAAGAAAAGCTTTATTTTTTTTAATTTACTGGCGGAATGACTGGCTCTGTTATCGAAGTACATTTTCAAAAATAATCTCATAATTGGCAGGCTGCTGATTGACATTTTTCCAGACCATTGCAGAAGCTGTTTTAGCCCGTCTTGACCATTAGCCAATACCAGCCTCTGCCGTTGTCTTAAGGAATGTTGATTTGCGAGGGAAGATAAGACTATTTTTTTTAATTTACCACTGGAATGACTGGCTCGATAATCGAGCCAGTCATTCCAGTGGTAAATTTTAAAAAATGTTTTTTTCCTGCAAATTGACATTCAATAAGCAAATATTTTAATTTTCTTGAGAAAATTGAACAACTAAAGGGTTAAGAGAATTAAATGGTTTGTCTACGCCATATATGGTCTAGTCTCAAATTTTATGTTCCTATCAGATAATTATAATTACTATATATAAAGCAGATATTGACTAATTAAGTCATCCATATTGGATGAGTAATGGCAATTATGTAACCATATGTCGGCAAGTAATTACCCGCTAACGAGCATCTGACCCCGTCCTGCATGCATTCTCTTTGATCTGTATTTGCCTAATTGATTCCTGTCAATTACTGTATGACACTCACCTCATTCAGTAATAAAAGTAATTTCATGATGAGATTAACAATGTGAAATGGGCTGGTTAATAGCTGAGATGCACAAATCATAATATTTTTGTGTGAAGCTACCAGTTTATAATTTTCATCCTATAAAAAATAACCCATTTAGAACGACAAATGGTTTCATGAAAAAATCTAAAATGTGCTTTTAAACCAAAACATTCTTGCATTAAAATTAATTTTATTTATATCCAGTGCTACATGTATGCATGATAACTCTTTAAATTGTCCAAAAAAATTTAAAGAATTAAAATTTCTGCTTTATGTACAGATAATAACCCTTTAAATTGTCAAAATTTATCAAAAGAATTAAAATTTCTGCTAATTGAATAATTATTTTCAGGCCAAATTGGTGCATTTACATTTTAATAATAATGTGGTTGAATTATTAAAAACTAATTTGGCTTCTCCCATTCAAATTATTTTCAAAATATTCACCCCCTTACTTTTATAGTGTCCGTGAAATTTAGATTTTGGGAATTCAAATTGATTCTGATAAAAGAAGTGGGCGGAGCTTAGCTCGAAACAGATCCCTCAACTGCATGTGAATATACACATTTAATCATTTAATGGTCAAATTTGTTCAGGAAAATCTAATTATTTGCTCAGTGAATGTCCACTTGCAGGCCAAGAGAGGACTATTTTTGAAAATATACCACTGGAATGACTGGCTCGGTTATCGAGCCAGGCATTCCAGTGGTAAATTATAAAAAATGGTCTTCTCTTGGCCTACAAATGGACATTCTTTAAGGCCACAGTAGAGGTCAGTTTTGGCCAGCTTGACCATTAAAGGGTTAATAAATTTATATCATATCCAACTTTTGTGTTCCAACAATTGTTCTATTGATTGCACCTATGGTAATTCATCAGATTGACAGATCTAACAATTGTATCTGAGATGAAACATTCACCGACCAGAACTTGTTATTATGGTCAAGCTGTGGTCAAGCGGTCACCTTATTATTACCTTTCATCTATACAATCAGGAGTAATCAACGAAACACTCACTTGATACAACCGTATGGGCCATGCATGTATTGTTAGCTTGAATGCAGGTTTTCTGTGGTATTATTCCAAACAATACAATTTCCTTTTACATGAAGTGGACGATGACTCGACTGTCAGTGATCCATATGGTGTCTGGTGTGCGGTGGCTGATCTGAGAATCACCTAGAATGTTCTAAATTTTTTCTAAATAAAATGGTTGTTGTGTAATAGTCAGAGAGTTGTGCTGTGGTGGGTTGGAATGGCAAAGTTGGTAAGTGTTGGTATTTGCGACGGCTTGTCATACATCGACTATGCATTCTAGTTTTAACTTAAAGGGAAATTCCAGTGAAAATCGGGAATAAGTCAACTAAAAATATACTATAATCCGAAATAGTTGCCGCAAAAAAATATAAATTACAGTTCCATTGCCGAGAAATAATAAAATGAATATGCCCAAAATGCTCGAAAACATGACTCCTGGGCGCATCCATTTTTTCGCAATGAGAGCGAGAAACTGCGAGATTATGACGTCAACGACACACCAGCAAAATATCGCCAGCGCTTTTAGATTTACCTGTTTACTTCACGTTATGAAGGCCGAATATTAATTAACCCTCAGGAAAATCAGAATATTTCCTTATTGAATGGCCATTTGCAGGCCAAGCGAAGACCTTTTTTGAAAATTTACTACTGGAATGGCTGGTTCGGTTACTGAGACAGTCGTTTTAGTTGTAAATTCCCAAAATAGCCTTCTTTTGACCTGCGTCCTCAACTTGACGATTGCAGAGGCCAGTGCAGGCGTGAAATGGTTAAATCACTTCATGTCCGCATGTCAAGCATGGGCTTGCAGTAATAGAAACGATCATGGAAAGGGTACAGAAATTCACATTTTCAGATACCGGATCCACAGAAGCATCCGCATGAAAAGGGGCTAACTGAAAGATGGCTTCATAACATCGGCACTGGATGGATATCTTCCACATTTAAATTTGGATGACACAAGTTTAGAACATATAGTCTGTATAATTTTAAATAATGTGTCGTGCATTTCAAAACAAAAGGCAATTAACGTCGTATTTGCTTGCATCAATTGTAAAACGGGATTTGCAAACCAAAATGAAAACGATGTCGCTGATTGCCCGGTCGGTCAATTATAGGCAACCACTTAGTGCCTTACTTCGTAGACGATAGTAGGTGACAGCTAGTAAATAATGGCAAGTGTACGCTAGACATAATTAGTAGTTTAGTGCTTTCACACTATTGAAATCCAGCGTTATTAATCATTTACAATGTTTACTCCCAATTTTAAAATAACTATGCTGAGTGTTGAATATTCTGAATTAAATTTTCCTGGAATTATGTTGCATTAGCTTCCAAACTAATTAGTTTCACACAATAGGCCTATGCAGGGTAAATTTTAAGCTTTCTGCTTTTCTGTCCTTGAAAGGGTTAACTAATTGATCCCAAATTTTTTAATGTTGACCCATATTTACTGCCTGTTGAATATTTTGAAACTGGAATTTGACTGGAAGCAGAAGTTGCAATAGCAACAGCTTTCGGAGAAATTACATTCAACATCTATTCAACTAACATATTTTTCAAGAATTTGTAGCTGGTTGATTGCAAACACGCTCCTGGCATAACCCTTCAATGTTTTTAAAAAATAGAAATTGCCCATAAGAATTTTTTTTGGACAATTTAGAACTACTATGACTGGCGGGATCATCGGGACACTAATTGCACTTTAATTTCCTCCAAACACTGTGGCAAAGTATCAGTTGTTTAGCCAGTATGCTAATTATCCACGAGATGCAAGATTTACCTCCCCTGGTTACGGCTATCCTCGATCGGGCAAACAGAGTAGGTGTGTCAGTGACATCATCAGCTGCTTGTCCAAAATGGCGCCTCTATCTACTGGTTACTTTAGCAATTTAAATTGAGGATATCTACTTTATTTGTTGGCATAAAATTGTGCTCTTGGTCTCAAATTAATGCAGAAACTTAGTACTTTACTTCAGATGCATAAAATCCCCCAGTGGAATATCCCTTTAATGTTCCCTGCAGGTACAAGAGAGATTATAAGTTAGATTTTCTTCATCTCTAGGTAGTTCTCTGTATCAAAATGTTATCTCCATTTAATTACAATGTGGCAACATGAATGGTCAAGCTGGCTAGATTTAAGTATCCTTCTTAGCAGTCCTGAGAAATGTACATTGACAGGCCAGCTAATTAAAACTTAATTTTACAACAAGGAAGACTGGCTAGTGATAAGTTTTCTAAAAGTTTTCATAGCCTGCAAATGGACATTCACCAAGCAAAGATTTCTCAAGTTTCTTGTCAAATTGTGACCTTTAACCTTTTCACTTATGAATTTCCCATATCTCATTTTCAAGACAATCATGCAGGAAATTTGTTGAATATTTTGAAATTAATCTAAGTAGAAGCCATTGCTGCCTTAGGCAGCAATGGCTTCCAGTAAAATTATTTTCAAAATATTCAACAGAATAAGTTTTACATTGTAAAGAATATACTTTTCTGGATTTCTCTGTGAAAGTGTTAACTACATCAATCCTGGATCGTTTGGTGTAATGAAATCAAAGTGTGGTCAGTGGAAATGATTTTCCAGGGAATAGATTGTTAGTGGATAAACATTGCTATGTGATTGTAAGCGCTTTACAAACCTTTCTTACTTTGAATTGCATTTCAGAATCATTAGCCTACTATGGCATGCACAATATTATATTGAGAATCAGGGGAGATAATTGTCACATATGACCCTACTGGTATATCCATAATGGTGTACTCCAGATTTAATTCTCAGTCTTGCATTTGAACTCCAGGGTCAGGATAAAACCATTCAATGTTTTTTGTTTGAACTTCATGTCATTTCTGGACAGATGGAGGATTCAACCAGCGGTCAAGTATTCAGCTGTGCATTGCATGCAGGCAATCAATGCAGTAATCTCATGGCTTATTGCTAAAGCTGTAATTAAATTTCCTGGTGGATGCTGGTCAGCCAGGATATATGTTTCCATGAGTGATCAATATTGGTGGTTTTCACTGTTCTGAACGCTTCATATTTCCTGAAAAGGTGTGAGCGTGGCGCACTCTTATGCATATATACGCTGCATTCAGAAAGAGGCATTGATCTCAACCAGTTAATGGTAAAACAATAATAAAATGTCCTCGGTGAATGAGCATTTACAGACCTGGAGAAGAGAAATTTTTATAAATTAGTCGCTGGAAATCCTGGCTCGGTTGTCGACTCAATCATTCCAGTGTTAAAAAAAAAGGTGTTGGCATGGCTTTGCAAGTGGGCATTACTCAAACCATTACAGAGGGCGGTTTTGTCCCTCTTAACCATGCACTAAAAGGTTAATATATAATGTTTAGATTAGTTTTTTTCAGACAGAAATTTAGCGTATTATGGCATCTGTATCCTTCACTCTGTTTCCGCTAATGTCAATCTCACTACCGTGAGAAGATGATCAGTACAAGTATTGTTGATGTACATTTGTGAAAGGATGTGGTTGCTAATGGACCTTTCCATTTTTAGCTATGCCCCACCCATCTCTATCTAAGCCCCACCCACAACTTGTTCGTGTTGGGATTGATCGATCTCTGAACTCCCTGACTATCAATTTCCAGAAAACTATACAGGTAAGCTGTTGAATATTTCAAAACTAATATGACTGAGTGCTGTTGCTGCCTATGGCAGCAACAGAGCCCAGTCAAATTAGTTTCAAAATATTCAACAGCATGTTTATTAAATAGTAGAGACATACAATTCGCACAACGTGTCAGACTATTAGGAGTTAAAGATGGGCTTAATAGAATAATTTATGACTTCATGATTATGACATCATCCTACATGCCACATAGCTGATTATGACGTCATATGATGTCAGATTGATAGATGGACACTCTCGAAAGATGAATTGTTGTTGATGACCGCAACATTATTCCCAATTGTGCTCACCAGGCTAATTATTGTAAGAATTTAATGAGAAGGAAATTTAAGAATTTGAAAAAATGTTCTGTTCAAATATTCAACAGCTGAATCCCTGTATAGCTGTTTTGTAATTGAGAACGTGAATGTTACGGATTAAAGTTCCTATAGAGTCCAATAGAGATTTGTATCAATGCTTTATGGATGATGATCCATTTAATGGAGGGATACATTTCTAGCTGTGCCCCACCCAGCTATAGCCAAGCTCAGCCCCTGTATAGATAAGATTCAAACCTCTGTAGATAAGATCCACCCAGCTATAACTAAGCTCCACCCAGCTATAACTAAGCTCCACCCAGCTATAACTAAGCTCCACCCAGCTATAACTAAGCTCCACCCAGCTATAACTAAGCTCCACCCAGCTATAACTAAGCTCCACTCATGCTTTGGCAATGTTGGGATCGATTTATATACTTTGAATCCCATTTTCAAGGTAAGCTGTTGAATATTTTGAAACTAATTTGACTGGGTGCTGTTGCCGCCTATGGTTAGATTCAAAATATTCAACAGAATGTTTATTAAATAGTAAATCCATCAAAGATATGCAATTCATGCACTTGGAGTATCAATTATGATTGTAGCGTCAGCCTACATGTGACGTAATTGTTTACGATGATGTCATATATTTGAGTGACAGGTCGGATTCATCCATTCTCTTGTTCCACCCTGAGAGGTTGCATGGTCACATGACTAGCTGTATTCTTCTAGTCATGATTTCTATGTCTGGTGCGCAGATGTAGCCATGTTTGTGTGCTCGATCAGACATGTGTCCACTCTCTAGATGACCATTGTCACATGTTGAGTATAATAATTCTACCTCACAACAATGCTTCTAGATCCTCACAGGCCCTTGATAATCCTAGTCATATATTGATGCCTTTGGTGGTCAAAGGCTCAAATTTCTGTTAATATAATTATATACAGAACCCTAGAGTAGGAAAATACATGGTTTCAGTGAAAAATAACTTTACATGTGTGCTTTAAACGTATATACAAGGGTCAAAGCAGAAATGTACAACAAATGGTCGCCATTCAAGTGTGACTAGCATTTAGGTCAAAAGGTCAAGTAAATATTAACTGTTGTTATTGAGGGAAATGCATTGTTGTTGAACTGTCAGTCACCTCAGGTACTATTTATTATTCTATTGTTCTTAATTTACAAACTATCAAACAAATCTGACCTCTACATGCACAGACATATTATAATGACAATAACAGTATATGAATTTGAGCTATAGGTCTGTTTTATGTCCATGGCTTCAGAATCCATATCAATGATGCATACACGCTGCAGCTGAGGCATGAAGAGTGCACTCTATAGCTATAGCTAAATATATATATTCCATCCCAAATTCACAGGTGGGAATTAAACTGAGAAAAAGTAAACTAATTGTATACACTGCAGTCGACTGAAGACATTGTTCTCAAAATTATCAGCAAATTGTTAAAAAAAATTTAAAGCCACAGGTGTGCTATTGTGTATAGCTGTATATATGTATATATTTCCCACCCTAAGCCATAGAGAATGAATGCACTCGTTAACAGAGATCAATTATATGCAGTACTGTGTAATCCTAGCAGTATTATACTGTGTATAATCCCCCCCCCCTTCCCCTTCTGCAGGTTACAGACTGCATTTTATTATGAGCCATGATTTAATGATGTCTACATATCATAATCAGGATAATGATTCCACCATTAGCTGATTGCCTTCTGTCTATGGACATACAGTAAGGTGCACATAGTTACACCGGGTAACCCTTTAGTGGTCATACCAGCCAAAACAGGCCTCTGCTATGGTCTTATGGAATGCCTCTTACAGGCCAAGAGAATACAATTTTTGAAAATTTACCACTGCAATGACTGGCTCGATAACCGAACTAGTGATTCCAGTGATAAAATTTCAAAAATTGTATATTTTTGGGCCTGTAAATGGATATTCAATAGGAAAATATTTAGTTTTTTAATAAATTTAACCATAAAAGGGTTAAAGCAGCGATCACGTTAGATGCTAATTAGTGGTTGTAAGCTGTCAGTGGACTAAGCACAGGTTACTGCCAGATAATCTTATAATGTGAGCCGAGTTTCTGACCGATAATCAATGTCATAGGGAAAAGTCGGCTGGCGAAGAACAGTTTGATGGACTTCCGACAAACATTTTGTTTAACCCTTTAACCCTCAAATTTATTCAAGAAAATTTCAATTTCCTCATAGAAAATGTCCATTTGCAGACCAAGAAGACTATTTTTGAAAATTTACCACGGGATTGACTGGCTCGATTATCGAGCCAGTCATTCCACTGGTAAATTTTCAAAAATATTCTACTCTTGGTTCGCAGATGGACATTTCCCAAGAACACTGCAGAAGCCGTTTTTGGCTGATATGAGTGTTAAATGGTTCATGATCATCGGTGGTCGGTCAGATTTACCAATCCAGTGGCGGTCTCCAATCTTGTGTCAGTTACTATAAGAAATTTCAAGCAAGATGGCAGCACCCTCGCTGGCTATTATGGACCTGGTCGCGTAGCATGATCATCACAATAATCTCGAGTTGGATGACCGTCATAAGGTAAAATATGTCTGCCGAATCGGAAAAATCATATAATGGGATCCAGGCTTTACACACATACTGGCCAAAAACTGTTTCTGCATTGGCCTTGAGAAATGTTCATTTGTAGACCAAAAGAAGACTGTAAAATATTTATCAATTCAGAAACGGGCATTTTCAGGGATTAATGTGGTTAACTTTCAAATTTTTAGATGCGCCGGTACGAGTCAGGCCACGTATTGTGTCCATTATTAGCTGGCTCATGGCCGAGGGAGCTTATGCCATGGTGGTCGTCCATCTGTTGTCCATCCGTCAGATCGCTTCTTCTCCTTAATAGTTTGACTGATTTCAACCAAATTTGGCTGGAAGGATTCTATGCTGGTACCCTCCAGAATTTGTATTTAAAAATTTTATTGGTCAAATTTGTTGGTGAAAATCTTAGATTTTTTTGAAAAATTTACTGGAAATCGTCAAAGTGCTACTCCTTAATTTCTTGACATATTTCGACGAAATTTGGCTAGAAGGACCCTATTGTGGTAGGCTCAAGAAATTCTTTTCAGAATATTGATTGGTCCATTTTTTTGGTGATAGTATTTATGAAAGATTTACTGTAAATGGTCAAAACTCTACTCTTAATTAACTGTTTGGCAGATTTCAAATTAATTTGACAGGAAGAACCCTTTATGTGAGTAGGCTTCAGAAGATGTATACAGAATTTTAATTTGTCAATTTTATGAAAACTTTGCCGGAAATTGTCAAAGCGTTACTCCTCATTAACCCGCTTGGCAGATTTCAGCTTAATTGGGCTGGACGGACCCTATGGGGCTAGCCTTCAGAACTTACAGGATTTTGATTGGTCAATTTTTTCGCCGCCCATCTTGAATTTTCTGAAAAATGGTGGGAAATCATTTAAAATACTTCTCATTAACTGCATGCTTGCGTGATTTCAACCAGTTGGCTGGAAAGACCATAAGATGGTAGGCTTCAGAACTTGTGTACAGAATTTTGACCGGTCAATTTTTCTGGTGGCCATCTTGGATTTTCGACAAATCCTATAAAGCGCTACTCTTCCTTAATCAATGGCCGGATTTCAATGAAACTTGGGTGGAATGATCTTATGGTGATCAACTTCAAGAGTTCTAATGAGAATTTTGATTGGTTGATTTTTGCGGCAGGAATCAGATTTTCCAAACATTTTCCAGCAGCGTTCAAATCGCTACTGCTACTACTACTACTACTACTACTACTACTACTACTACTACTAGTACTAGTACTACTACTACTAGTACTACTACTACTACTACTACTACTACTACTACTACTACTACTACTACTACTACTTAATCAATGGCTAGATGTCAACCAAACTTGAGTGGAATGATTCTATAGCTTCAAGAAATCAAATGACAATTTTAAGTGGCCAATTTCAATTTCATGGATTTACTGGAAATTATCCATCATGTCTATTTAAATGCAAATGGTTCTAATGCTTCTGCCTCTTGTCAGAATGGTGTTAGAATAAGTCGTGTAAATTGTACCCTTTAATGGTCAAGATTGGTGAAGAAAATTTTTTCTTCATTCATTGTCCATTTACTGGCCAAGAGACTATTTTTGAAATTTTACCACAAGACTGAAGGAATCCAGTCTTAGCTATGCCCCGCCCATCTTTAGCTCAGCTCCAGCCACACTTTGAGTGTGTTGGTATTGATTAATCCCTGAACTCCCTGACTATCAACTTCTAGAAAACTATATACATGTAAGCTGTTGAATATTTTGAAACTAATTTGACTGGGTGCTGTTGCTGCAACATCAGCATGTTTATTAAAGGTGCATATTCACACCAGAATGATTGAAAATAAAGTTTTTTAAATTGCATACTTTTATAAGCTTAAATTATGTGCCTATGTGTAATGAAACTAAATAATTCTTAACATACGATTTTTTAAGTTGCAAAATTGAAATAGAGGCCCGTGCATATACGCTCACAGTTTAAGCCTCTAAAAGTGTATAATTTAAACAATTTTATTTTCAGAAATTTTACTGTGAATATGCACCTTTAAATATTAAAGACAGAATATGAACAACAAAGCGTAGTCCATCATCAATTAAGCGGTTGTGACCAACTTAGCTACGCCATTCCTAATTGATTATGACATCAGCCTACACATCGCTTAGTTGATTATGACATCATATGATTGACTGAGAAACTGGATTCCTCCATCACCATCTCAGATATTGAGGCAGTCATTATAATTGTAAAATTTCCCAAAATTATCTTCTCGACCTGTAACTGGACATTTCCCAGGATGTCTACAAAGGCTGGTTTGATCAGCTTGACCATTAAAGAGTTGACCAGATGACCGACAGATCCATGAACCTGTACTGACCTTTTTGTCCCGGCCTACTATACCTGACTAATCCTGAGCAAAGGTGTGTGTTTAGATTAGTAAGGCCTGGAGCTCTGTGTTTAAATTGCTGAGGATTACTGAGAGATTAGCAGCAGAACGGAAAGAGCAGCCTAATGTGTATCAGTATGGTGGACCACTCCTGAAATAAAAAGAACCTGGCAGATAAATAGAAAACATGTTATTTTGAAAACAATTTGACTGAAATTTTCTACTGACTATGGGTAGCAACATCTTTCAGTCAAATTGTTTTTGATTTGTCGATTGTAATAAACGCAATAGACAAATAAAATGTGGTAAATGCTGGTTTAAGTAACCAACCCAGCAGAAACTGGCCTCTGCAATTTTCTTGAGAAATGGTGATTTACAGACCAAGAGTCTGACTCAAGCCTACTTTCATTAAATTATTCACTAGAATAACTTACTTAATAACCACACCAGTCATTCCTGTGATAACATTTCGCAGATAGGCTTCCCTTGCTCTGCAAATAGACATTCCATAAGCACAATTTGAGATTTCCTTCAGCAATCTTGACAGCTAAAGGGTTAAAGGTGTACAACAGGGTGGGAATATTTCCTGTGGTCAGTGGTATTCATATAAGATGGCCAGTGAAAGTTATTTGTATAAAGATTTAAGTCTGGCTGTCCTTGAAGAAATATTGACTTATTGGACCGCCTCTAGTCAATATAGGGAGTATAAGACTATTATGCTGAGTTTTGATTGCTGTAGATTGTTTACAAAGCAGCCATGATTATATGTGCTTTTCACGTTTATTTATCTTGTGCATAAAGATATTTATCCTGTGTGCCTTAATTAACTGTCTGCATACTGAATTTCTGCAGACTACATTTTCCATGTGGTTTAACTCTGGACCGGCTGAATATTTTAAAAACAATTTGACTGAAAGTTATTGGTGGCTCAGTCACCAATAACTTTCAGTCAAATTGTTTTCAAAATATATAGCAGGTCCAGAGTTATTGTTCATTGAAATAATTGTGACGTGCGTCATTCAGAGAGTTAACTGTCATCTCACTGAATTGTCATCTATTATTCATGCACCTCTGGCATGGTAGTAGCGTAAATTATACTGGAGGTTCGTTTTCAAAGCTGCTGAAGATATTGTTCCTTGACTGTTGCTGTCAAGCTGACTGAGATACATATTCTCTCACTCATAGGTTAAGATATTAGATTGTTAATCTGTGCATGGCCTTGTACTTTATGGTTGTTCATCTTAGAAAACATGGGGCTAGCAGTTAACTCTTTAATGGTCAAATTTGTTCGAGAAAATCAAAATATTTGCTCAATGAATGTCCACTTGACGGCCAAGAGAGGGCTAATTTACCATTGGAATGTCCAGTTTTGGCAGGCTTGACCATTAAAGGGTTAAAGTGCTGCGGGTGCATTAGAGCTTTAACACTCAAGTTGTCCAAAACATATTTTTGAAAATTCATTACTGGAATGACTATCAAGCCAGTGGTAAATTTTTTTTAAATAATCTCTTGGTCTGAAAATTGACATTTTCGATGAGAAAATTAAAAATTGTCTTGTTATGGAAACAATTTGACTGGATGTGACTCTGATGTCAAAATTCAGTTTTTTATTGGTTCGACAGCGAGGAATCTGGTGTACATTTTTCAACAATTTTAGTGGAGGATGTTGCTGTCTATGACAGCACCATCTTCCACCAAATTTGTTGAAAAATGAACACCAGTTCACCTTTTAATTTAATTTGAAAGTTTAAAAGTTTGACATCAGAGTGGTAAGGGTTATATCGATACATCTTGCTGCAATCGCCTGTTCATTCTGTCCAGAAATGCTGTCCAAACCTGCTGTCCAAACCTGCTGTCCAAACCTGCAGGTACATTCAAGATTTAAGCAGAGTAAATGTCCATTTGCAGGCCAAGAGAAGAATATTTTTGAAAGTTTACCATTGTGATGACTGGGTTATCGAGCCAGCCATTACAGTAATGCATTTTCAAAATTTAGTCTTCTCTTGGCCCGCAGATGAACATTTATCAAGACCACTGCAAAAGTAGAGTTAAAGAAACTATATTAATAATTCAAAATTTTCATATAAAGTATATTTAAGAGAAAATCTTTGCTGCCTACATGATTTTAAATACATTGAGACGTATAGTACCACAGATAGGATACACACATCATTCCCCTCACCAAAGCTCATGAAAACACCCACAAATTATTACTAATTAAAGTGTGTCAATATCTATGTGTATATTGATTCTCACATCCAATTCTTTCCCCCTTTTATTCTCATATGGCCAATGTTTGGCGTCTTGTTGAACTGAAATATCAATTCTGCTAAACAAAAGTGAGATACTCAGGGAGCGCAGCTAGAATATGTCAATATGCAATTTGCAGTAAACCAGAGCTTCAATATTCTTGCATTCACACTGCACTTAACCCTTTTACCATCAAATGTTGTTCAAGAAAATTAAAATTTTCACATAGAAACTGTCCATTTGCGGATCAAGAGATTATTTTCAAAAATTTATCATTAGAATGACTGGTTCGGTTATGAGCCAATCATTTTAGTGGTAAATTTTCAGAACTAGTCTTCTCATGGTCTGCAAACGGACATTTCTCAAGAGCCCTTCAGAAGCAGATTTAAAATGAAATGAGTTATTAATCCTCTATGTATATATTTACACAATTACAGGATGTATTCCATGTTTAGTAAAATATCAGTCATTCCTAAACATGGCTATAGCGTGCATAAATATGCATGAATGCAACTCTATAGCAATATATGTCCTTTATCTAGAGCAATATAGTAGTCACTAAGTCCTTCCTTATACACCTATAGGTCTTATTGTCTGGGTCACAATGCCAGAGAACTTCAGACATGCTTGGATTCGCACACATTCCATTCAATATAGACTTAACCATTTAATTCTCAAGCTCACCTGAAATACCTTCTGCAGTGGTCTTAGCAAATGTCCATTTTCAGGCCACTGAGAAGTGTATTTATGAAAGTTTACCATCGGAATGATTGACTTGATAACAGAGCCTGTCATTCCAATGGTTAATTTTTTTTTAATGGTCGTCTTTTAGTCTGTAAGTGGTCATATTCTATATTAAAACTTACATTTTCTTAAACAAATTGTGGCTTTAAATGCTTAACTTATAAATACATTTTGATGATGTCTCTATCTAGATATTACACATCATATATGAAATCATGACAACTACCCATGGGTACCCACCACTGTCCCATTCTCAACCATGCATTGCCAATGCATCTAGAGGCAATATCGTCATCTAAATATACTTCACTTAATAGTCACTCAAATCAACAGCATGATCGGCCTAATAACTTTGAAAGAGTAATAAAATACCACTAAATTTGAAAAATGTAGTCATTTACTGAAATTTATGTTGATATTTAATTACAAAAATAATTACAACATTTAAATGGGACCTGTCTGATATGAGAACTATTTTTGCAAATGGTGACCATATACAGTAAAGCTCATAAATAAGGTAAAATGTTTCCAAACAGAAAACAGAAGTATATGTTAGTTAGAACAATATAAGAAATCTTCTATTGAATATTTTTTATTTAATTTTGTGATTAGCCCTCAAATATCGTAATCTCGGACCACTGAAGAAAGAACCTAAACTAGGCAGCAATGTCTTCCAATCAAATTAACTCCAAAATATTTAACTATACGTTTTATTTTGTTCTGGAATCACGAATATTAACCCTTTAACACTCATCAGCCAAAAATGGCATCTGCAGTGGTCTTGAGAAATGTCCATTCGCAGACCAAAAGAAGACTATTTTTGAAAATTTATCACTGGAATTACTGGTTCGATAACCGAGCCAGTCATTCCAGTGATAAATTTTCAAAAATAATCTCTTGGCCTGCAAATGGACATTTTCTATGAGAAAATTACAATTTTCTTGAAAAAAATTAAGGATTTAAAGTTTAAGTTATTTCTGAACTGTATTGTTCCAAAGGCCTATTTAATATCACCCAAACCTGTGACTAAATTCTTAATAAAGCCTTTCAATACATTCACATGTATCACACATAAATCTCCAAAATCCTGATACAATATTGATTTCTGATATCCTTGCCTGGCAGAGCAAACTAATTGCCATTTCAACATTTATTGCTCAGGTTTTATGTTTGTAACCTAAAACCAGCTATCAGTTTACAGGTAACACATGTTCCCACAGCCCACCTGATATCTGCAGGTATTGTGCCTTACATACAACAGCTCATTACAAAAACTGTGTGTTAACCCTTTCAACGATAAATTCACCGGATCTCATTTTCAGTGTTACAATGCAGGAAATATTAATATTTTCGAATTCATTCGACTGGAAGCCATTGCTGCCTGCCACAGTAATGGCTTCCAGTCAAATTGATTAAAATATATCCAACAGTTTTATATTGTAAAGAAGATACATTTTCAGGGATTTGTTAATGAAAGGGTTAACACTTACCGCTCTGATGTAAATATTTTATCTTTTATTGGGTCAATATCAAAGAATCTGGTGTACATTTTTAAACAATTTTGGTGGAAGATGTTGCTGTCTACGACAGCACCATCTACCACCAAATTTGTTAAAAAATGAACACCAGTTCATCGTTTAATTTAATTTGAAAAGTTTTGACACCAGAGTGGTAAGAGTTAAGGGTACCAAACACACATGTTGCAATATCTATTCTCACAGGTTTTGCTTACAATTGCTCACACCAGTTAACCCTCTTCATGTCGAATGCTAACGGACAATGTGTCAGTAAATGTGAAAACATGCTGAATGCTTTGCAAACAATTCTACTGAAAGAAAGACATTGTTGTCTTAGGCACCTATGACTTTCAGTAAAATCATTGGAGAAATCTGACAGATAATCAGATTTTTAGTATTTAATGCGTTACTTACTAAAGCAGTCATTATACAATTATACAGACATATGGCTTAGTAATGCCACAAATGTTCTGTAATCAGTTTATTTGGTTCCTCATGAGAGTACTGCTAAGCAAAGATTAGCTATTAATGAATTATCAGTAGTCACATTGATTACATCGATCAGGGTATAGTACAGAGAGTCTGTTAAGTGTAATTATTTAGCAGATTGAAAATTTATCACTTAATGGGTAAGTTTATTGTACGGGTTTTTAGTTGCTATTCTCAAGGATTATACATGTGTCTGTCTGCAACAGAAATGGTTTATGTTCGGACATGTTCGTCAAATGCCAAAGAATACGTCTTTTCAGAGGGCACTAGAATTTGCAGTGGAAGCTAGTCCCAACAGATATCTGGCAGGAAGAGGATGCCACAATATCAACATGCTAAGTGTTCTGTGATCAGATGTCAAAGATCTTAATCTAACTTAGGCCCAATGATGACGAGAAAGAACCTGCAATTGTCAGTCTGTCATGTGATCTGTCTTTTGGTCATTCTGTCTGTCTGTCAGTTTTTTGCCATTTTTGGCAAAGTCGCCTTAACCACTTCACCGACAAATTCCTGGTATCTCAATCTGAGGTCAAACAAACATGAAAGCTGTTGATTATTTTGAAATTGATATAACTGGAAGCCATTGCTGCATTAGGAAGAAACAGCTTCCAGTCATAATAACTTTAAAATATTCAACAGAATATGCGATAAATCGTAAGACTGTACCTTTTCTTGGATTTGTTGTTGAAGGGGTTAATTCTGCTACAGCTTGCTTGCACTCAGTGTTATTGGTTGGCTGATCACTTCAATCAACAATTAATCAATCAATCCAGTGGTCTATTGATCAACAATCAATCAATTCATACATTTTAATAGCAATGACAATATGATGGTTAACAAGTTATTTTATGGAGGGGTGGTGGTGCGTGTTAAAGCAGGGAGGTGGATCATTCATACTGGCATTCAGGGGGAAATAAAATATTAACCCTTCCATCACAATAATATTGAACCATCAAATTTGTTTCAAGAAGATTAAAATTTTCTCACTTAGAATATCCATTTGCAGATCAAGACATTATATATCCTTTAAAATTTACCCACTGGAATGATTGGCTCGTTTATCATTTATTGAGCCAGTCATTTCAGTGGTTAATATCAAAGCCTGCTCTTGGTCTAATGCACATTTCTCAAGACCACCGTAGAAGCCGTTTTTGGTGGACTTGATGGTTAAAGCATTAATCCTTTACCACTCTGAGGTCAATATTCTATCTTTTATGATGTCAATAGCAAAGAAACTGGTGTGCATTTCTCAACATTTTGGTGGATGATGTTGCTGTCTATGACCATCCATCTTCCATCAAATTTGTTGAAAAATGAACACCAGTTCATCTTTTAATTTAATTTGAAAATTAAAAATTTTAACATCAGTGTTGTACGGGTTAATTCTGCTCATATATATATATATATATATATATATAATATATATATATATATATATATATATATATATATATATATATATATATATATATATATATATATATATATATATATGAATATATGAATGTAACTGATATCTGTCTTGGTAATCTTTAGCAATTTGCATGATCCATGGACACTATAATTATGAATTAATACAAGAACACACCCAGCACCAATAAACAGTGTCATTTAATTCTGCCAGACATTTTAATAATATGTTTAAAATTTCTCATTATTCACGTAATGTGTTTCCTTGACTTGAGTTTCCTGTCTTGTGTGATCTATCAGAATTAAGTGACATATTATATTTCATACTTCCTCTATTTATTTGTGTAACTGTTATAAATCTTACCTTTTGTATATTTACGTATCTAGTTCTTATGATAATTATCCACTAATAGCAAACTTCAAACTAAGCTGACCCTTATTGTCAAGGCACCAGAGTGTCTAACTTGGACTCATTTCACCTGATATTGGCCATATTAACCCATTAAGCCGTGAAATGCCAGCGTCTAATTTCAAGAAAAATATACAGGAAAACTGTTGAATTCTTGGAAACTAATTTGAATGGAAGCTGTTCATCCAGTCAAAAAAAATTTTCTAAATATTAGACAGACTATTCCTAACATCATATTTTAAGAATTTGTCGCTTCTTTTCTGTGATATTTAAAGGGTTAACTTGATACAATTTTCGTGGATATGGGGGAATATACTTTAACTCTTTAATGGTAAAATTTGGCCAAGAAAATCTAAATATTTTCTTATTGAATGTCCATTTGCAGGACAAGAGAAGACTATTTTTGAAAATTTACCGCTGGAATGACTGGCTCGGTTATCGAGCCAGTCATTCCACTGGTAAATTTTCAAAAGTAGTCTTCTCTCGGCCTGTAAATGGACATTTCCCAGGACCACTGCAGAGGCCGGTTTTGGCCGGCTTGAGCATTAAAGGGTTAAAAACAGTGTTACTGAAAGTCATTGTAAAATAAGGTACTCAGTCAGACCATTTTCAAATTAATAAGCAAAAGTTAGCTTAATCTATAATTATCTAATAAATATACAGGGGTTAACTTTGGTAATTTAACCAGGACAGGAAGTCCATAGCGTGGGGTAAGCTACAGAATTTTGTGTCACCAATTCTCAACTCTGAGCTCAAAATGTCTAGGTGTAGGTGTAGTTTATGATAATTAACTTATCTCCATGACACCAGACTAATAAACCTTCAGCACCTGGCTGAGCTGGGGCTTTATCTTGATGGAATGTTCTGCCTGTGGTGCTGTTTGTTGTTTAACCCTTTAGCCCTTAAATATTTTCAAGAAAATTTTGATTTTCTCAGAAAATGTCAATTTGTAGACCAAGAGAGGACTTCTTTTTGAAATTTTATCACTGGAATGATTGGCTCTGTTATCGATCCAGTCATTCCAGTGGTAAATTTTCAAAGATGGTCTTCTCTTGGGCCGGCAAATGGACATTTATCAAGACCACTGCTGTTGCCGTTTTTTGGTTAAAGGTTTAGCTAACAGCTTGTTTCATTCACAATGTTTAAAATCTGCAGTGTTTCAGTGACACCACCTTTAACTAATGCTTTGGTTGTCCTCTTCAGACTGACTCTAAAAAACCTAGCAACTAAACAATTTCTAACATAAGCCAGTTGGGAAATAATTCAGAAGGTAAAAAAAGATAATTTCTTAACCTCTCATAACCCTGCTCCACCACCAGGGTCACGGAAATAAAGTAAACTAATAGGCAATGTTTTGAGAACATTTATCTAGCTGGATATAGATTCTCTAATGTATAATATAGGAAATGTCTGATCTAATTGGAGGGAGTAGATAGCTGGTTAGTGTACCACGCATAATTATCCACTAATAGTAATTGTCACCAACAACATACCTCATATTTAAATGTCTTCGGTGATGAAAGATGGAGCCAGTGAATAATATCTATGTCAGGAAGAAGTACACATGTACTTTAATAGAGGGACTCATTTCTAGCTAAGCTCCGCCCACTTCTTAAGTGTGTTGGAATCAATTTATATACTTTGAATCCCGAATTCCCAGAATCCCGATTTCAAGGTAACTAATACAGGTAAGCTGTTGAATATTTTTAAATATATTTTATATTAAGTAATTTGACTGGGTGCTAACACCCAGTTAAATTACTTTGAAATGTTTATTAAATAGTAAATCCATCAAAGACATACAATTTGTACAATTGACAGACTATTCCTACATCATGATAGAGTATGTTCTGTAAATTTTGATTATGACATCAGCCTACATGTGATGTAATTGATTATGATGTCATATACTTGAGTGACAAATCGGATTCATCCGTTCTCACCAAGCGTTTATCAACTATGTTTCCTAAGTCAGTGACACTTTAATTAATAGCAACACCATTTTGACATGGTACAGTTAGGAGCCCAACCCCACCCATCCACATCATTTTCCAGCAAAATTTAATTTGTATGAATTAATATGTTTAGAATTTAATGTTGAAAGCTGGTGATACATCATGGACATTGACACTATATTTGACACAATTATTTATTTTATGATATATTAACACTGCCAGTTGAATTTCTGCAGACTATATTTTCTGTCGAGTTTAACTGAGCCACCAACAACTTTCAGTCAAATCGTTTTCAAACTATTGAGACCGTTAAGCGCTATTATTGCCCGTGGCAATTATTGTCTGGTGACTTGCAGTAGTCAGATATTTAAAGGAACTATCTAGTAGCAAGAAACATCTATTGTGTCACCTTGTCATTGGCGTGTTTATTATCAGAATATTCAAAAGTTTTGAGTACAAATTTATGGTATATTTTTGTTTTTTACCCATTTATTATGTCAACCCATTTCATTCTGCATTTCAATGACCTGGACTGTATTCACAAGGGGGCCTAAATGCCCTAGAAGAGGCATAACTAAGGTGTAAGTCTCCCACATGTCTTAAAAGCAGTATTCTAATTGGTCTGTTTCTATTTTACTTACGCCAGGGCATAAGCTACATCTTCTTCATGAATACATCCCCTGGGAGGAGAGAAAATGAGTGGAAGGCATGGAAGTGTTCCCACCGATAGAAAGGTGTGGAAGTGTTTCCACTGATAGAAACGTGTGGAAGTGTTTCCACCGATAGAAATGTGTGGAAGTGTTTCCACTGATAGCAGAGAGGTGTGCATAGAGAGTCAGGCATTAACCAGGATATGTTGCTTAACCCTTTAATGGTCATACCGACCAAAAGCAGCCTTTGCTGTGGTCTTGTGGAATGTCCATTTACAGGCCAAGAGAACACAATTTTTGAAAATGTATCACTGGAATGACTGGCTCGATAACCGAGCCAGTCATTCCAGTGATAAATTTTCAAAAATTGTATTCTCTTGGTCTGTAAATAGACATTCACTAAGAAAATCTTTAAATTTTCTTGACCAAATTTGACCATTAAAGGGTTAGGGATACCCACAGTGCGTGTATGCTAACCAGTGTTTCCCCTGTAAAGCACCAGAAAAACAGCAGTGAACTTTTATCTATGGCCTGATTCACAAAACATTTGTATGGGAGCTAGTGTACATATGGCATATTGGTGTGTATTTGTCAATATATACAACATTCTGACTGGTCTATTGACTGCTTTACGAGAGAGGTAACATGTAACAGGCGTAACATTCACATGGTTTTGTGAATGAGACCACTGAAATAAATTTAAACTGTACATCTAAGTTCCTCATTGATCTAAGGGAAGGTAGATGTACAGGGATCACTGTATTAAAGAAGTACTCTCTGCGCAAATAGTTATTATACATATAATTTGAAAATATACTTTCTATTCAGAACTTGCAAATTCGGGCCTTTCTTTGTAGCCTCAATATTTTATTTTATTTTGTGGATTGACCCATTTTAAAAAGAGACGAGGCGACATGACATTTTGTGTTTTAATTTATGATAATTGTGAAATATATAATATGAATATTACCTTTCAGAAAATTTAAGCTTTTCATAGTATTTGAGCTGCAGAAATCTTAAGCCTTGTTGAGTATTTTCAAAGTGATTTGAATGAAAGGCATTGATTGTGTCATGAGTACTGATAGATTATGTGCGAATTCATGCAGTGGTATATTATAATGCTTTCCTGTAGACATACACCCATGCACGCACGCACGCACGCACGCACGCACGCACGCACGCACGCATGCATGCAGCTGTGGAGGGGTGAAGCGCAAAATACCCTGCCTAGCAATAGGATGCCGAAGGTTCTAGATCCAAGACACAAGACTGGGCATCCGCTTTTTCTACTCCATTGACCTAAACATTTCTTAGATCCATCCCTTGATATTAACCCTTTACTGGTCAAATTTGGTCAGGAAGATTTTAATATGTTCTTATTGAATGTCCATTTACAAGCCAAGAGAATAGAATTTTTGAAAATTTATCACTCGAATGATTGGCTCGGTTATTGAGCCAGTCATTCTAGTGGTAAATTTTCAGAAATAGTATTCTCTTGGCCTGTAAATGGACATTCCATAACACCATAGCAGAGGCTGGTTTTGGCTGGTATGGCCATTAAAGGGTTAATTGTTGTCAGAACCCCCACCAATGCTCTATTAACGGTAAGCTTGTGACTATAAGATCTTTTAGACTTTTTAAATCTAAGCTCTGTCTTTATTAGTGATATTTATTAATCACATTTCATCCTAAATATTTACCCGAGTCCAAGATAATATACTGCTGCTTACATTAAGCCTTTTAACCCTTGAAATGTCAGCGTCTCAATTTCAAGACAACTATACAGGAAAGATGTTGAATATTTCGAAACTAATTTAACTGAAACCTGGTGAAGCAACTCCCAGGCAAATTACTTTCAAAATACATAAAGAATTTATCATTTCTGGTCTGTAAGAGTTAACCCTTTAACACTCATATCAGCCATAAACGGCTTCTGCAGTGGTCTTGAGAAATGTCCATTTGCAGACCAAGAGAAGACTATTTTTTTTAATTGACCACTTGAATGACTGGCATGCGATGCTATGATTTTAAGGCTGAAATTGTTGATACACTGGAGCTTATACTGGCCATCATATATTGAGATTATTAATTCAATTACTAGACTAGTAACGATAGACTAATGTCCATTTCATGTCCGTTTCAATAATCGATGATCGTCCATCGGTCAAGTTTAATGAAATATTTCAGATGACAGATTGATATGTCTAGGCATGTATTCTATTATTGATACTGTACTGTACTTGTACCTATGAGAATTATTGATAAACGTAACCCATTCATGGCTAAATTCTCTGTATCTCAATCTCAGGGCAAACAAACAGGAAAGCTGTTGAATATTTTGAAATTAATATGACTGGAAGCCATTGCTGCCTTAGGCTATGTATCGTAAAGAATTTATTTTTTCAGGGATTTGTTGTTGAAAGGGTTAATGATAAATGAGGTTATTGAATTAACCATTTAACCCTCACAGACCAGAAAGGACAATTTCATTATAATTTAAGTTATATTCTGTTAAATATTTTGAAACCGCTTTGACTGGGATCTCTTTTTCCCGATGGCAGCAACAGGGTCTGCTCGAATTAGTTTCAAAATATTCAACAACTTTCCTATATAGTTAGTTGTCTTGAAATTGAGATTGGAATAATAATTTTATTAATTATGGAAGAATTTTGCCTCTCCAATTTTAAAATTTATATATGCCATATTTGAATGGTCTAAATTATAATACTCCAAGGAGGCTATAATTGTTATGACATTGTGAATATAGACAAAATTAATAATATCTAAATTATCCCACATCAAATCAGTTAATAACCCTCTTGTCAACCTGTATTATAATTAACCCTTTAATGGCTAAACCCTGACAAAAACAGCCTACGCAATGAATGGTCTTGAGTAATGTCTATTTGCAGGCTAAGAAAAGGCTGTTTGGAAATTTACAATCATTTCAGTGGTAAATTTGCTAAAATAGTATTCTTGGTCTGTAAATGAGCATTTCTCAAGACCACTACAGAAGCCATTTTTGGCGGATGTGAGTGTTAATGGGTTAAGGTAGACCATATATTTCTGTATGGTGTCAGTTGACTGTATTTGTTATGACAATCATGCAACTCATTATTGACCTATAATAGGGATTGTCAAAGCATTTCTTATAATGAGATTAATTATACATAATATGTCAAAGCCAATAATTTGTCAGTGTCACTGCGTCATTATGTTTAGGAAATTAATTTGCCTAGCTTTAAAGAGGTTGAGAAAATCTATATTAACCCTTTGACACTCAAGTCAGCCAAAAGTGGCTTCTGCAGTGGTCTTTAGGAATGTCCATTTTCAGAAATTTAGCACTTGAATAACTGGCACGATAATACAGCCTGTCATTCCAGTGATAAATTTTCAAAATAATCTTGGGGTCTGCAAATAGAGATTTTCTATGAAAAATGAAAAATTTTCTTGAACAAATTTGAATGTTAAAAGTTTAATGGAAATCTAAACTTAGCATAAAATATATGGTAAGAGAGAGAGAGAGCTTGTTACGGTGCAGCTCAGAAGTAACTGAAAATGTTTCCAAAAGAAATTAAAGCCTGCTGTTGAATATCTTTTTAATGTAAATCAGGCAGCAATGTTTTCCAATCCAATTATGTTCCAAATATTGAGCACAACATTTACTAACTTGTTTCTGTTTTTTGTTTATGAAACACATTAACTTATGTATGAGCTGTACTTTAGGTCATGAACAGTAAATTTGTCATGGATTTTAACCTGATTTTGCTGCTGAACCTTCATCTATTAACCCTCTAATGATCAATTCAGCCAAGCCGATCTCTGCAGTGGTCTTGAGGAGTGTCCATTTGCAGACCACGGGAAGACTGTTTTTGAGAATTTTACCACCGGTATACCTGGCTCTAAAACTAAGCCAGTGCTAAACGTAAAAAAACACACTTCTTTTGGCATGCAAATGGACACTCAATAAGCATATATATAATGATTTTCTCAATGAAATTTGATCACTAAAGGGTTAATAGATGAAGCTACTTTTAATATGGTGCTATTTTGCAAAGATTGTTGTTGAAAGGAAATGTTAGCAATGTTGGTTGAATGATACCAATACTCAGCAAGAGCAATCAGATAGTCCAGACACTCTCTCCCGCTTTCGTCGCATTGTAAAAAGAGTTCAGATTTTCCAGATTGTTTTAATTTTCCAGATGTCTCTGGATCATGCCAAAAGTTGTGAAATCCTAGTGTATGGTCACACCCTTTCTTGTTTTAAACTTTGAACAATATCGGGCCATTTAAGTTTCTGAGATATCCCGAATTTGATCTGATCCAGGTTCGGGTTCTTTTAGCCGGATCATGACTAAAGTTCAGGCTAGCCTCTTGCATGTTAAGTTCCTTCAGTGTGGTAAAATTTGTAACAAATCAGGTCAGAAGTTTTTGAGATACACCTCCAGACAGACGGATGGGCAGGTGGACAGGCAGGCGGCCGGGCCGTCCATCCATTTGTCTGGAGCTGTATCTAAAAAACTTCAGAGTGGTGGGTGGGCGGGGCGGTCGGGTGGGCGAGTGGGCAGGCAGAGGCAGGCAGGCAGGCTTGATTGCAATATCCTCTTCCCCTTATGGGCCTAGGATAACAAGGTAAGCTACAGTTACCAGTAACATTACACTCCAAATATTCACAAACACCTGTATAGTACTAGCTCCCTGTATTTGTTTCTATTGCCATCTCTGTCATTATTAGTAACATTAATCACACCCGGCTGTCCAAGAGAAGCCATCAAAATTAACATTTTATCAAGCTCCCCTATTATTGTGTCTACAGGTCGCTCTCCCCTATTATTGTGTCTGCAGGTCATTTGTAACCATGGAAATAGCTGACATTAAAATACCTGGACAAGTAATAAATTAGCTCCCCTTGTATTCAGCTGTCATGAGGCTGGATTGTGGAATATATTGCAGGAGACTCGATGTAGATATTAACCATTTCTATTCAGATATTATCTGAAAACTTTAACAAAATAGGTTGTTTTAAATATGAATGATGCTGAATGCTGTGCATGAATGCAGGTTAATGGTAGAATCATCCACAAACAGCGCTTCCATGGGCCTTAACCATATAACCATTGAATTTGTTCAAGAAAATTTAAATTTCCGAGAAAATGCCCATTTGCAGATGAAGAGAAAACTACTTTTGAAAATTTATCACTGGAATGACTCCAGTGGTAGATTTTCAAAAATGGTCTTCATCTGCAAATTGACATTTCTCAAGACTGCTGCAGAAGCCATTTTTGGCTGATATGAGTGTTAAATGGTTAAGAAATGTTTATTTGCAGACCAATAGAAGACTATTTTGAAAATCTATCACCAAAAGAACTGGCTCAGTATTCAAGCCAGTCATTACAATGGTAAATTTTCCAAAATAATCTTGGTTTGGAAATGAAGCATTTTTGTGAAATAACTGAAATTAGACAAATCTTGACTACGAAATGTTTACTAGCCTGCCAGTATCGAAGTTATTCTCAGCTTAATATCCTGTACAATAATCAGCAGTATCTTGATATAGTGTACTTTTTAAATAAATAAAAAATTTCTCATGGAAAATCACTTGAAAATGTCCAATTACAGACCATGAGAAGTTATTGTACACAATTTACCACTGGAATGTCAATGGCTTTGACAGAAAGGAAAACAAGTGTTGAATCCAGTTTTAGCTGTGCCCCGCCATCTCTAGCTATGCTCCACCCATGCTGTGACTGTGTTGGGATTGATCGATCTCTGCACTTTCTGAAACTCAGTTTTCAGAAAACTATACAGGTAAGCTGTTGAATAAGTTGAAACTAATTACTAATTTGACTGGATGATGTTGCTGCCAGCAACCAGTGCCCAGGCTAATTAGTTTCAAAATATTCAATAGCATATTTATTAAATAGTAAAGACATACAATTCGTACAACCTGATGGACTAAGCTCTTAAGACAGACTAAATCGAGTCATTCGTGACATAATTGATTATGATGTAAGCGTATACGTCACATAGTTGATTATGACATCATATGATTGATGGATAAACTGGAATTCGGCCTTGGCTACAACATGTATAAAAGAAAGGATTAACTATTTCAATGACAACTCCTTGAAAAAGTAAATAGCGTATTCATATAGGCTGGTCAAGTCATATACAGTGGACCTCACACTGGTTACCACATGTCAGCTATCACCTCACCAATTGCCTGGCATTGTGCAATACCTTTTTGGTATCGCTTCACTACGAGTTCTCACAAATACGCAACACAACATAGGTACAAACGCAACATCATTATCTCGGGTCCTAAATTATTTTTATAATTATGTTACCACTGGTCAAAAATCATTGAATTGATTTTCAACAATGAAAATGTTTCATTCTACAACATTTATCAGTAGTAATATAACATCACAAGCGGAATTATTACGTCATCATTGGTAGCGGACAACATCATAATAACATATTTCTCGTGAAGTATGTCACTAGTGTGTGCCTTTCTTATACTAGTGTGATATAAACTAATCTGTAATGTGTTAATGAGTGTTATGCCATGGTACGCAAACTTGAGTATGTGATAAATACAATTCACCTTTCCAGAGTACCCACCCATCATATGACGTCATAATGAACTGTGTGATGTGTACAATGACATCATAATGAATGACATCATGAATGACGTTGATAAGTACGTCACGAACGCTTATTTGAAGAAGGTATATGCGTTGTTGTACAAATTATTTGCTTTTACTATTTAATAAATATTCTGTTGAATATTTTGAAACTAATTTAACTGGGCGCTGTTGCTGCCATAGGCAGCAACAGCGCCCAGTCAAATTAGTTTCAAAATATTCAACAGCTTCCCTGTATTGTTTTCAGGAAATTGATAGCTGGAGAATTTGGGGATCGATCAATCCCAACACATCGAGGTGTGGGTGGAGCTTAGCTAGTGATGGGCGGGGCATACCGGTAGCTAAAAATGGAAAGGTCCATTATGCGACATTTTGTGCAGGGCTCAGCAACTCATTTAGTAATGGAGGATTCCAGTTTCTCAGTCAATCATATGACATCATAATCAACTATGTGACGTGTAGGATGATGTCATAATCAATTATGTCATGAATGATGTAGATAAGTTTGTCAGGAACACTTAATTGATGACGGACTAAGCGTTTGTTGTAAATTGTATGTCTTTACTATTTAATAAGCATGCTGTTGAATATTTTGAAACTAATTTGACTGAGCGCTGTTCCAGCAACAGCACCCAGTCAAATTAGTTTCAAAATATTCAACAGCTTACCTGTATGGTTTTTTGAAAATTGATAGTCAGGCAGTTCAGTGATCGATCGATCCCAAACATGGGTGAAGTGTTGGTGGAGCTTAGCTAAAGATGGATGGGGCATAGTTCTCATAGTGCAGACCAATATAATTTAGATATTACCGCTGGTCAAAACTCAATTTTCAACTCTCAATCCTGTGTATAGTGGACATATTTTGTCCAATTAAACAGAAAATTGCTATGTACACATGGTGGTTTAATAGAGGTCATTTAGCAAAGTAAAAACAATGCCCTTTATATACAAATTAGATGACAGTCTGAAAGGTTACCTTTAATCCTGATGTAATTACTCTCAAACTAACACGCCTAAAACAAATTTACTCAAATTGTCAAAGGCCAAGAAACTGGAAAAAATATTCCACAATAAGCCATTTATATGAAGATCTGCATAGATTTGGGCTTTGTGCCTGTAAATGGACTTTCAATAGGCAAATATTTAAATTTTCTTGACCAAATTTGACCATTAAATGGTTATGGTTATTTCTGAGGTGTATTATAATAGACAAGTCACCCCCCCCCCCCCACCCCCACTTTGCATTCGCTCGCCCATGAAAACTGATTAAATCACTAAACGAATCTAACCTGTTTTATATTCAAGCACATTTCTCAGCACATAGGAGATGTAAAATTCACTTTATTCTACCGCTCTGTTCCCTTTTCTACCTGTGGCTGAGCTAATTAATATGCACAGGCCGAGATTTATCTTTGAACTTTAAACAAAGGACGGTATTTTATCAAACTATAATTCTGAATAACTAATGACAATTTAACACTTTAACCCTCGAATTTGTTCAAGAAAATTTCAACCTTCTCATAGAAAATGTCCATTTGCAGACCAAGAGAAGACTATTTTGTGAAAATTTACCACTGGAATGACTGGCTCGGTCTGCAATTGGACATTTCTCAAGACCATTGCAGAAGCCATTTTTGGCTAATATGAGTGGTAAAGATTTAAAACAATATGAATTTGTACAGACCTATGCTAGTCTTTGATTGATTTGATTCATATTAGCTTGGGGGAATATTTGTAAAACTTGCTGAATATATAGAAAATGATTTGATTTGACTAAGTTTGTTGCTGTCATACGAAAAATTTGATGATATTCAAAATATCTGCATTCAATGTGTTTTACCTTTAGCGTAATTACACATGCATGCACGCATGCACGCACGCTGTATTATGTTTTTGTTCCGAGAGATAATTGTTTGAAATTTGACAGGATGATTGCGTGTACACCACCCAAAGATGTGCTTAATGTTTATAGTTTTTTCATCAGTCATCCCATCCATCTGTAGGTACGTACTTATGTCCCGAAAATCTTGTCACTGCAACTCGTACAGGTTGAAAGAGAATTGTTTGAAAAGTGACAGGATGGTTGTACATCACCAAGAGATGTGCTTAATGTTTTTAAACATGTCATCAGTCCATCCTGTCCATCTCTAGGTGCATATGTATGTCTGTACGACCTGAAAATCTTGTTGCCGCAACTCATACAGTTTGAGAGCATTGTTTGAAACTTGACAAGATGATTATACCCCATCCACAGATGTGTTTACTGGTAATGTTGAAAATCTTTCACAGGTTCATCATGTCCGTCCATAGGTATATCCATCTGTACATATGTCCCAAAAATCTTATGTACTTATGTTTGGGTCGATTATCGAGCCAGTCGTTCCAGCGGTAAATTTTCAGAAATTGTCTTCTCTTGGTCTGCAAATAGTTATTTCTCAGGACCACTGCAGAAACAGTTTTTGCATGATATGAGTGTTAATGATGTAAGGAATATTCTGTTGAAAACTTTGAAGGTTATTTGACTCGAAGCTGTTTCTGCATATGCCAGTCAAGTTGCTTTCAAAATATTTAACAGCTTTTTAGCTATCTTGAAATTGAGACAGTGGCATTTCAATGGTTAAATGTTTAATCGTCGAAACTGGTCAAGAAATTCAAGATATTTGCTTATTAAATTAAGAGAAACTGTTTTTCAAAATTTACCACTCAGTAAATAATAATTCACAAAGGTGAAATAATATTCCACCTTCAGGACTGCTGTGCTGTGTGTGCTTGCTGTTTTAATTTTAATTCATGTATGTTCAATTCCCATTCCGGTATCTCAAAAATTACATCCAGTTATTGACTTCAGTGGTCATTCTGTGAATTCTTTCTGAAAATATGTCCTACAATACAGATGCTTAAATCTGAGGATTTCCCTTTCACTCAGCAATGTCTCACCTTTGTTAGATTCTGTTCCTATCCCACAAACATGTGCTGTTGCTATGGATACGGAAAGGGAGAAAACAAAGTTGTAAGATCACAAATATTTGTTGGAAGCAATGCCTTCATGAGACCTTTAAGCTTTGCACTGTAGTTTCTTAAGTCAACATTTACAATGAGTGGCCATGTGAAAAAGCATGTACTTCTATTTTGAGAGTTTGTGTTTATGGGCTTGAAGTTTGTACCCTCTTAGCCACATCCATCTTGTTTAGTAAATTGTCATTTCTTTTCTTTATTTCCCCCCCCCCCCCCAAAAAAAAGAAAAGAATTTTATATCACTTTTAATCACTACTTAATGTAGTTTTTCAGGATGAAATGCTTATTGTCATGATGGCTCTGTTTCTACATAAATTACAATAGGATTAGCTTCAAATTTACTAATGGATCCTTGTATATCGCACAATCTCTAGAAATGCTTCAGTGGATTTTGATTCAGATTTTGATAGATGTACACTGTACAGGGATTTAGAGATAAACTAGTTAACCCTTTCATTGCTGAATTCCCTGTGTCTCAATTTCAAGACATTAATACAGGAAAGCTGTTGAATATTTTGAAACTAATATGATTTGGAGCTGTTGCTGCCTTAGGCACCAACAGCTTCCAGACATATTAACTTCAAAATATTCAACAGGATAGGCTATACATGGTAAAGAATGTACTTTTTTCATTGATTTGTCGGTGAAATGGTTAATTTAAATGACCGAGCTAACCCTATAACACTCAAGACAACCAAAAACTGATTCTGCTGTGATCTTGAGAAAAAATGTCCATTTGCAGATAAAGAGATTATTTTTGTCATAAAAGAATGTTGAAGTTTTTCAATGAACATTTAATTCATTAATGGCTTATCCGATTTGAATAAAACTTTAGACAGATTTGCTCTATACCATTGAGGCGTCATAATGAAAAAGACTTTCAAATTTTCCATATTTTTCCATAATTTGAACTACTGACCTCAATAAAATGCCCTGTGCTATTTGATTTCATACCATAGCATACCGTGACCCATAACACAGCATACCACGACCTATATGATAGAATACTACGACCTGTGTGATAGAATACCACAACCTATGCCATAGCATACTGCAACCTATGTGATAGAATACCACGACGACCTATGTAATAGAATACCATGACCTATGTGTTAACATACCACTACCTATGTGATAGCATACCAGAACCTATGCGATATCATACCACAACCTATGCAATAGAATACCATAACCTATGCAATAGCATACCATACCATAGCAATCCTTACTCGCGACACCAACACATAAGATGTGTGATATGTGGTAACACAAAATGGCTCAACATGTGGGATGCAATCCTTCTAGTTGACTATTTACTACTGGAATGACTGGACCGATAATCAAGTCAGTCATTTCGGTTATAAATTTTCAAAAATAATCTCTTGGTCTGAAAATGAAATCTTTCTATGAGAAAATCAACATTTTCTTGAAAAATGTAAGCATTAACCAAACTTGATCAGTTTTCAAGGGAGGTAACTTATTTAAATTTCAGCAGTAATTACTCTGTGTTACCAATAGTTACCTCCCATTGTGTTTGCATTTAATATGAAAAGTCATATTCCATAAGTGATAGAATTTCTTTTTTACGCTGATAATATAATCATTTAAAAATTCCTGCAAAATATTTGTATGAGTAATACATCTTGGTATAAATTGCATGAATAAACTTCATTTGTTATACTGCTAAATGGACCTGGTTATTGAACTCCTACTTAAATGAGTGTAAAATGTGTGTAAAACTTGATGATTCCACTTCAGTCACTGTGAAAGCAGATATATACATATATAGAATACCATTCAACTCTCTTCTTAACCATGTTGTGTGTCAAATCTCACTGTCTATATCAAAGCAACCTTTATTGTTAAGTTGTTGAATATTTTGAAACTAATTTGTCTGGAAGTTATTGAGCACTACCTTAGTCAAACTACCGGTACAAAATATTCATGATAAACAGACATAGTTATTACAGTAAGAAAAGTTAGTACAGCATGTCTATGTACATTAAAATATTAACCGTTAAACTAATGGTCAAGCTGGCCAAAACTGGACTCTGCAGTAGTCTTTAAAATGTTCAGTTCCAGGTCAAGAGAAGGCTAATTTTGAAAGGTTACTACTGGAATGTCCGGCTCAATAACCAAGCCCAGCATTCCAGTGGTCAGTTTTCTAGGATATTCTGCAAATGAACATTCCTTAAGACCACAGAAGAGGCGATTTTTAGCCTGATTGACTATTAATGGGTACAGCTATACATTAATGTCTAATCTACAATACCCCCCAGAAATAGCTTTAAAATGTTTTCCAGATAAAATAAATGCTTTGGACTTAATTTTATTGGAAGCCATTGCTGCCTTAAGGCCGCAATGGCTTCCAATCAAATTTAAGTCCAACATTTAACAGAACATTTGTTGTATCCTGATCAAAACTGTACGACCGTAAGTACCAATTTTTTTGTTTTGGAAACATTAAGTTATGAGCTGTACTGTACAGGAAAGTGGATTCACTACAGTAACCATGAACTGCCTATAAAGTGTATGATAGCCATTCAAAATATACCTTTCTCCCATGATTGACTAAATAAACACAAATGTTATCAGATTTTTTATTTGCAATTCACGATACATAAAGAATATATTGAGAATAATTTGTATATATACATGTACATTGATGAATGTCAACCTTATATGAATGATAGTTCAGTCAACTCACTTCCCAAGCGTGCTGTACCACCCACAACATGTCACCACCGAGACTTGATTAAATATCTTCTTGCAGATTCACTTGTGATATATAAATACCTTTAATTTCTTTAAAACTAAATCTGTCAATCAACTGTTGAGCAGTTGAAGAAGTGATGTTAATTATTTTCTTTTATAAGTTATCCATAGTTTACCCGCGTCACTGCTGCAAGCCACCAGACACTCAAAGGGCAATAACTCGGGACCTGCTGATTATTTTGAAAATAATTTGACTGAAACTTGTTGGTGCCATAGCCAGCAAGAACTTCCAGTCAAATTGTTTTCAAAATATTGAGCATATCCAGAGGTAAGCGCCATAGAAAATGGAGTCTGCAGAAATTAAGTAGGCAGATAGTTTACCGGTTCCTTGAATTATCAAGAATTCGTCAGAACATGGTCTAAAGTGAGCTACATATAGGTAGTATTCACTGATTTTGTCCGTCAATGATTTGAAGATGAAAGTGGTTAACATTTGACATCTTGTATGAGGATTTAGGAGTAAAATGCCACATTCCTCCCTCTGATGCTGATGCATTTGTAGGCATACTTAACCCTTTAACTCTCATATCAGCAAAAAATAACTTCTGCAGTGGTCTTGAGAAATGTCCATTTGCAGACCAACAGAAGACTGTTTTTGAAAATTTACCACTAGAATGACTGGCTCGATAACCGAGCCAGTTATTCCAGTGCTAAGTTTTCAAAAATAGTCTTCTGTTGGTCAGCAAATGGACATTTTCTATGAGAAATCTGAAATTTTTAAAACAAATTCGACGGTTAAAGGGTTAAAATGTGTATGTGTGGGTGCATGCATGTGTATGTGTGGGTGCATGCATGTGTATGTGTGGGTGCATGCATGTGTGTGTGTGGGTGCATGCATGTGTGTGTTGGTACATGTATGATGAAATGTAGTTTGTTGCGCTACACTAGTTAACCCTTTCATGGTGAAGCCAGCCAAAACTGGCCTCTATAATGGGTTTTTTCAAAACTAGTCTTCTCTTGGCGTGTAAATGGACATTTAATAAATATATAGTTAGATTTTCCTGGCTAAATTTGGCCATTAACTCCTTAACACTCATATCAGCCAAAAACAGCTTCTACAGTAGTCTTGAGAAATGTCCATTTACAGACCAAGAGAAGACTATTTGTGAAGATTTACCACTGGAATGCCTGGCACGATAACCGAGCCAGTCCTTCCAATGGTAAATTTTCAAAAATATTCTTCTCTTGGTCTGCAAATGGACATTAAATTTTCTTGAATAAATATGTGGGTTAAAAGGTTAAAAGGTAAAAAGATCTGTATGGCTCAATAAAGTGTCTATATACCTCAATCATAGGTATCATTGCTTTAAAATTCTGTGATTGGAGCTGATATTCTGCTTGCTTATCTTTGAATTAATTTGACTAATTTGATAAATCTGATCTGTCACTCAAGTATATGATGTCGTAATTAATTACTTCACATGTAGGCTGACATCACAATCAAAATGTGTAATGAATGACGTTTCCAGGTCCATCATGAACATTGAATAGTCCATCAAGTGTCCGAATTGTATATCTTTACTATTTAATAAACATTCTGTTGAATAGTTTGCCAGCAACAGCACAAAGTAAAATTAGTTTCAAAATATTCAACATGCTATCTGTATAGTTATCATGGAATTGGGATTCTGGGAATTCAAAGTATATAAATCGATCTCAACATGTGTAAAGCGTGGGAGGAGCTTACCTCGAATCGAGTGGGACATAGCTATATATGAGTTAGGCATAGCTAGAAATGGGTGAGGAATAGCTAGAAATTGATAGGGCATAGCTAGAAATTGGTGGGACATAGCTAGAAATAGACCCCTTTATTCCCATTAAACCAAGCTTCTTGCTGTTAGGGTGGGTGGTGGTTTTTTTGACTGGTGTTGGTAAAGGTGATTAGAGATGAACATGGCTATAAGCATGGAATGTGTCTTAAATAGCTTATATGGCCATGGTGTAACCTGCACCTCTTAACATATTAACACTTATATCAGCCAAAAATGGTGTCTGCAGTGGTCTTGAGAAATGTACATTTGCAGAACAAGAGAAGAGTATTTTTTTTAATTTACCACTGGAATGATTGGCTCGATAACCGAGCCAGTCATTCCAGTGGAAAATTTTCAAAAATAGTCTTCTCCTGGCCTGCAAATGGACATTTTTTATGAGAAAATTGAAATTTTCTTGAACTTGGGTTAAATGGCTAAGATGGGCTTTACTGTTGAGAGAACATGAAACTTTATCCTGATCTATTGACATATTTCAGTGTTTGTTTAATAAAGATAGGGTTCAACCTTTATATTGAGGTCATAATAAACTGGGGGTGGTGATGGTGGTGGTGGGAGTGGTGGTGAGATGGGGACATTCTTGTGCACTGAACAAAACATTGATGTTATCAGGAACATGTATTCTATAAGGTCTTCCCACTTTATTGTCTTTCATAAAATCTTGACTTTAAAGTAACTTGAGTTTGCTTAAGGTGACATTTCCAACATATAATTTTATTTGCTCATTTTTGTGTCACTAAGCTAAGCTAAATACACGACCAGAGTGGCCCCTTTTCTTAAAAAAAATGTTCATAGAGAAAAGAACTTTACATATAGAATTAAGGGCCTTGAGGCTGAAATGACTCAATTTGTAACCGCATTCATCCTAAGATTCTAGAATAACAAGAAATCTGATTATGCGCACAGTAAATATAAAATATGTTGATTATTTTGAAAATAACTTGACTTTTTAGGGCAACAATGATTTTCTGGGAAATTATTTTCAAAATGTTCAGGCACATTTTGTCGCTTTACAATGCAGTAAATGTTGCCCACAATTTCTAGTATATAATGAGTTAAATAAAATAAAAATCACTAAGTTTATATTGGAATTCCTATGTGGTGGTGGAGGAGAAATAGAATCCGCCCCCACGCTGGCTGTCAAAAGTCAACTCTGTTCATAGAGTCTGTGATATTCATGGGTCAAGAATTACTAGAACATTTGTACTTGAACATTTCAACAACCCCAAAAATAGTACCTGGATTTGTATTTATGACTGCCTTTCCTGCCACATTGTCACATGCAATAGCATTGTATTATATATAGTTAACTGCCTGCCTGCCTGCCTGCCTGCCTGCCTGCCTGCCTGCCTGCCTGCCTGCCTGCTGAATTTCTGCAGACTTCTTTTGAGGGGTTTAACTCTGTATATGCTGAATTTTTTGAAAACAATTTAACTGAAACTTGCTGGTGGCTCATCTGCCACCAACCATCAGTCTAATTAGTTTGAAATATTCAGTAGGTCCAAAGTTATATGCCCATGGAAATTATTTGGTGGGTTGGGTGGGGTGGGGGGGAGAGGCTTGATGTGAACTACTGGTAATGGAGGTGTTGGTGGGTGTGGTGTGTTGTAGGGTAGGGTGTTGTGGTGGGGTGGGATGCGGTACGGTAGACCTTTTAAATGAGTTAAAATGTTTCTAAAACAGAAACATGTTGATATACGAAATGTTCTGTTGAATATTTTTAGCATAATGGTATTGGAAGACATTGCTGCCTTGGGCGTCAGTGTCTTCCAATCCAGTTATGTTCAAAATGTTAACCAGTATATTATATTTTGTTTTGGAAACATGTTAACTTATTTGCAAGCTGTACTGTATGATGCAGGGTGTAATGCAATCCAGCCATCATTTGACAACACATCAGATTACACTTCTCATTTACTGTCAAATTCTTTTTCAAGATTGTCGCCACTGGACAGTATTTAACATTAGCAGTACTACCAGTATATCCTGTTATAATATTTCATAGTATAATCATTGTTGACTACTCAGCATACTGTCTACCTTTAAGCTAATCTTCAAAAATTATTTAACATGTAACAAATATACTATTTGCATGTACTGATTATTTCCCTTGATTGTAACAGTTTTTGGCAAAGATGAGTTACCCCCCTTTCAATTTTCATAATTGTTTTTAATGGCACAATTCCAACATATTAGTACAATTAATGCTTAATATAATTTCTTAATTTGATATTGTACCGGTTCAACGATGTCGGAGGATCTAAGAATTTATTTGCTGGAGTGACCTCCTCTGAAACGCCTACGGTTCATAAAACATGTGACCTTTAAGCCTAAATCTAGAAAGCCTGCATAAATTTGTATTTCTATACACAGATAACTTGTGACAACTCATCCATTATGATTGCAGTTCACGCTAATCTGGAACTATTTGCCAGAGTTATCCCCCCCCATGATATAAACTCACCAGGATGATAACTCTAGAAAACCTGCATGGAATCACTTCAAATTTGGTATCTTCATACCTTGTACCATGGCTGGGATTGTGCCTTTAGCAATTACTTGTCCATATTTGTTATCGTTACCTTCACAAAACATTACAGATTTCACAGATTTGTTTCCAAGAATGGTATAAACATACCCTTTGGATTCAGTGTTTCAGTGAAATCCATCCACGTTCACCAGATTTATCACCTCAGAAATTTCCTTATTTTAAGGCCTGGTCAGGGGAACGTGTTCCGCGAACCAATCCTTAATTAATTAATTTATTTATTTATTTATTCGTTTGTTTGTTCAATTAATTTATTATTATTATTTTTATTATTATTATTATTATTATTATTATTATTATTATTATTATTATTATTATGTTACAGCTGTTGGTGACCTGAAAGCGTTTTGTCAAGTGGAAAGAAAGGGAGAGCACCATGTTGCGAAGCTTGGCTATGATAACTACCTATTCACACCCGACATTCGACCTCAGTGTGTTAAAGACATGTATGATGTCGCTAACAACACACCTGCGGATGTCATACGATGTTGTGATGCGTACAGAAAGGATGGCCACCATGGCTCAATGCTGTTCAAACTCTGGCCTGTCATGTCAAAACAAGCAAAGCAGAACACACCAGAGCTGTATAGGAAGGTTAGTTGTAGCGCAGATGCTGAATTTATTTAGCCAAATCATATGTACAGTACAGCTCAGAAATAATATAAAATGTTTCCAAAACAAAATACACCATACTGTTGAATACGTTGAACATGATTGGATCGGAAGACAGTGTTGCTTAACCCTTTCAGCCAAAAACGGTCTCTGTAGTGGTCTTGAGAAATGTTCATTTGCAGACCAAAAGAAGACTATTTTTTTTTAATTTACCACTGAAATGACTGGCTCGATAACCGAGCCAGTCATTCCAGTGGTAAAACCGGGATTCGTAGTCGTCTTGCGTAATATCTATTTGCAGACCCAGAGAAAACTATTTTTGAAATATTGCTACTGGAATGACCGGCTCGATAACTGAGCCAGTTATTCCAGTAGAAAATTTTCAAAAATAGTCTGCCTACACATGGACATTCATTAACTCTTAAACCCTTGAATTTATTCAAGAAAATTTCAATTTTCTCATTGAAAATGTCCATTTGCAGACCAAGAGAAGGCTATTTTTGAAAATTTACAACTGGAATAAGTGGCTCGATAACGGAGGCAGCCAGTCTAGTGTTAAAGTTTCAAAAATAGTCTTCTCTTGGTCTACAAATGGACATATCGCAAGACCCCTGCAGAAGCTGTTTTTGACTGATATGAGTGCTGAAGGGTTAAGCAGCAATTTTGCTTTTCTGGACAAATTCTTACAATTAACATGTTAATATGTTTGGAGATGAAGGTATTGCATTCTGATCTGTTTGCATGTGTGTGTGTGTGTGTGTGTGCGTGCGTGCGTGCGTGCGTACGTGCGTGCGTGCGTGCGTGCGCGCGCGTGCGTGTATGTGGGCAGGTGGGCAGGCATGTGGAAGCGTTGTGCGTGTGTGCATGTGAGTGGGTGCATACATTTGAATCCGGATCTGTAGCTCAAAAGGCAGTGGTCCAATTTGGCGCTAATTTTAACACAGCAGTGGTTGTTAGCATCATCAAGGAGGATTTGCGGATGTTGATTGTGATCCAGAAATAGAAAGCTCATATCATTATCGGATCAGACTCTATTAATATCTCGGAAACTATTCATTCGTTTTAGCACAAATTTTAGTGCGTTACAAACCATGTGACAATACACTAGGGTTCCACTACTTTGCTTGTGATTCTTAAATAATAGTTAGGTTGTCCTCTCCAGACCGACCCTAAATAAAGCCCGCCGACTCAAAATTTTATTTGTAGTTTCCTGTGGAGAATTTTTTTAATTTTCTAAGGTAGTTCATCGGGAGATTTAATAAACCTTTCCCACATTAGCGTGTTTTGGGAAAATACTTTCCCAGAATGCATTGCGCATACCACTTCTGGCTTCTTCACACACTGTGATAGCCAATGCACAAACAGCATTACTTTACTATTAGATTCAGATACACAGTTTATATGAAGAACTATGTTCATAATATTATTTAAGTCATACATCATTGGAAAGCTAAGCCAATTTTCTATACATTTCTGCAGTCGGTTTTATATGTTAATAAAATATAATACAGTTGATTGTGATTTTAAAATATTGTCCACTTGATTTAACGAATCTAGGTCGATGGTGTATTTTATATACGCAAATAACTGTTACAAAAATAAAAAAAATAATGCATTAATGTTTAGACAATTGAATTTGCTTTTCAATGATGTAAGACTTAAATATTATAGTGATTTTACTTTATCATAGGAATGGTTTAAATTGCAGTGTATTTTAGTGCAATAGTAACACAATGCGGGTTGGCGGCTTGTTGATGACTTTACCAGCCAGCTATTGTGCGCTGAGCATTGATTTACGGAAATCTTGGCGTAATGACGTCAATGCGGGAAAGGTGTATTGACGCCATTTGTTAAAATTGGCTCATATAACCTTTAGAAACTGTTTGTTTTATAGTTTCTGTTTCAACATTCAGTTTTGTTCTTTAAATTCAATTTTGTATTGTTATATTTCAGCAGATAAAAAATCCCTACCTTAATCCAACTACCAAAAATCTTTTTAAGGATGATGTAGAGCAGTGTTCATTCTAGGGTGGGTCATCACCTCATAGTTCCCTGTAATTAGGCAATAAACCCTTCTGTTTGATCAATAGGGTCCTTATGTCCCCATATTTTATGTCTTAGATCTATGATAAATTTGGTTTGAATCATGCATAGCCTGTAGTGAAAATTCTTCCTTAGCAAGAGCTTCCAGTCAAATTAGTTACAAAATATTAAACATCTTGTATTTATCGTTGTATTTATCTTAAGTATGCTATCATTTTTAGCTTTGATTTTTATCTAATGGCCAGCATTTTGGAATTATATTGGTCCTTCATCCCAAATTCTATAGATCTTATAGAATGAATACTGGTAGAGAAAATGCAAATTTCTTCATTAAAATAAATTTGTCAAAAATGGGAGGGTGAGGTTCTGCAATCTCTTGCTTCTTGAATTTACATGCCACTTAATAAAAACAGAAAAATACAAATTCAATATTCCACAAATATAACAAGAGCAAGAGAGATTGCAAATCCCCCCCCCCCCCCCTTGTTATGTTAGAATTTTAGCAAAATCAGCCCACACCCATGGATTTCTTCTTTATATACGCTCGTATCTGAAATCTCCAGCATACATTTTCGGTACATATACATCATGTATGATCAATTACTAAATACTATCAGTCAACATTTCAATTACTAAATACTATCAGTCAACATTTCATCAAAATAATTAGGATTTTAAATATCTTGCATATACTAAATATCATCTACAATACAGCATAATTATATACAATCCTATTGTAACTAAGTGTGATAGCCAAGTCATTTGATAACTTTTGTCTTTCAGTCATCCTTGTCGGTGATAACATTTGAAAAGGACTACAAACCACTGAGGATAAAATTAACATCTGTGAAGGAACACGATACATCACAAGATGAAGTTAAGGACAACATGGATAACAAAGAAAAGGAAGAAATGTCTCAAGAGGCGATGCTGGTTCCTATTGATATCACAGGATCAAACTTCACACGCATGTGCTCATTTCGGGAATCATTAAGAAACTGGAGCTATGAAGCTAATGATGAGAAAGCAACAAAGAAAAAACGTCGTAAAACTGTTACTGGTATTCCAGAGGACATTTGGAAAGATCTGTGTGAATTTGAACGAACTCATTCTAAGCGGAAAAGACGTGGTAGAATTGTAGATAAGATTAAGTCGTATAGTTTTGATGAGTTGGATGCAGGAGATGCTGGTGACGAACAGAAGTGTTTAGCTTATCTTCAAAGTGTTGACGATAGAATTGAGGAGCGAGCATTAAAAGACAGTAGTGCAAAAGAACCCGGGTTTAAGCGTTTCCTTCCATGTCGCCGCTCATGCTCTGTACCTCGCTCAGCCAAACTGAGTCAGGTAGTAAGACGGAGTAAGAGTGAGTCACGTCTATCATCATCATGTAAGTCAGAGTCTGGTTCACGACCTTCAAGCTGCTTAATAAGTACAAGTGCTAGTAGCTCTAGCCTCCATAGTGAAGGATCAACATACACAGCCTTTAGTCGGCAGTCACGTGCTACACGACGCTCCAGCAATTTTGGTGTTAAACTGCGATCACTCATATCTTCACACACTAAATTCACAGACCGACCACGACCAAAATCTCTGGATTTCGACCTGATTGACCTTGAAACAATTGACTTTGATCCTGAGCCAGTTCCTCAGAAATCCAAATCATGCATTCTAAGTCGGACATCAAGTGCTCCAGAAAATGTTTTGAACAACATCGCATCGACTTCGTCAGGCTCTGTGGGTCCCGGTGCTTTCTATCATTTCGATAGTCATACACTCCCGAGGGCACAGGCCAAAAAGTATAACTTTCCCTGGGAGACTTTGCCAAAAGATTGGACGACATCCGTGAAATTGCGTGAAATCTCCAAGAGAAAGGGTCGTGAGGATCACCAGTCATCATCTGGTATGTCATAATGTAGCAAGCAAATACGGTACAGATCATATATAAGTTAAAATGTTTCAAAAATAAAAACAGAAACATGTCAGCTAGTACAATTTTGAAAACGATGTAAGAACTGTTCTATTGAATATTTTGAGCATATTTGTATTGGAAGACATTGCTGCGCTATGCAGCATTGTGAAAACATTGCTGCGCTATGCAGCAATGTCTTCTAATCCAATTATGTTCAAAATATGCAACAGTACAGATACGTTTTATTTTGTTCTGGAAACATTTAAATTTATTTCTGAGCTGGACTGTATCAGAATCACTGATGACAAGTGTTAACCCTCATCATCCTGAATTAGTAGCTGTCATTATGCAGGTCGAGCCACAGTGACAGCTGTTAACCCTCGTCATGCTGAATTAGCAGCTGTCATTATGCAGGTCTAGCCACAGTGACAGCTGTTAACCCTCGTCATGCTGAATTAGCAGCTGTCATTATGCAGGTCTAGCCACAATGACAGCTGTTAACCCTCGTCATGCTGAATTAGTAGCTGTCATTATGGAGGTCTAGCCACAGTGACAGCTGTTAACCCTCGTCATGCTGAATTACCAGCTGTCATTATGCAGGTCTAGCGACAATGACAGCTGTTAACCCTCATCATGCTGAATTAGCAGCTGTCATTATGCAGGTGTAGCCACAATGACAGCTGTTAACCCTCGTCATGCTGAATTAGCAGCTGTCATTATGCAGGTCTAGCCACAGTGACAGCTGTTAACCCTCGTCATGCTGAATTAGCAGCTGTCATTATGCAGGTCTAGCCACAGTGACAGCTGTTAACCCTCGTCATGCTGAATTAGCAGCTGTCATTATGCAGGTCTAGCCACAATGACAGCTGTTAACCCTCGTCATGCTGAATTAGTAGCTGTAATTGTGCAGGTCTAGCCACAATGACAGCTGTTAACCCTCGTCATGCTGAATTAGTAGCTGTCATTATGGAGGTCTAGCCACAGTGACAGCTGTTAACCCTCGTCATGCTGAATTAGCAGCTGTCATTATGCAGGTCTAGCGACAATGACAGCTGTTAACCCTCATCATGCTGAATTAGCAGCTGTCATTATGCAGGTGTAGCCACAATGACAGCTGTTAACCCTCGTCATGCTGAATTAGCAGCTGTCATTATGCAGGTCTAGCCACAGTGACAGCTGTTAACCCTCGTCATGCTGAATTAGCAGCTGTCATTATGCAGGTCTAGCCACAATGACAGCTGTTAACCCTCGTCATGCTGAATTAGCAGCTGTCATTATGCAGGTCTAGCCACAATGATAATAGGGCCTTTAGTGGTCACAGTAGATCAAGAACTATCTTTTGCTTAGTGAATGTCTGTTTGCAAGCCAAAAGAAATTTTTTTTGTAAATTTGCCACTGGAATTCCTGGCTCGTAAGTGTGGTAAGTTAAGCCTTGCCACTCTAATGTCAATATTCCATATTTTACTGTGGCAATATCACAGAAACTGGTGTACATTTTTCAACATTTTTTTTAGAACTTATTGCTGTCTATGACACCACCATCTCCCACCAAATTTGTTGAAAAATGAACATCAGTTCATCTTTTAATTTAATTTGAAAATTTAAAGTTGTTATTACACCACAAAAACATCCATTACCGTTCAATCACAACTTGCTAAATCAATTATCTGCATTTAGCTACCAGAATAAGATTTTTATGCTTGCATACACTCCTCCCCATACCTATTCCTATAACTATGGACCCTCAACCAGGCTACTGGTTAGGTCGTACTCACTCCATAGTGACGCCTGTCACTAAGCGCACTTGCGCATGCGCACTGGAGCCCAAATAGGAAACAGATTCACTTTTCAATTATTCTGCAAGCAGAACAACTGCACAAATATTATCTGAAAGTTTTTATAGCTTTGCGCTGTGTCAGCTTACTATTGAAGGACTTCCTCACGCTAAGATATGCCTATTATGAAGTCTATCCTCCCAAAATTATGTTTTTGGAATTATTTCGTGGTTATATTGAACTTTATAACTATGTATATAAATGTTACCGGTTTTCGTGGGTTTCGTTTTCATGGTAACAACTTTAACATGCCTAAGTCATCATTATATGTAAAAACACTCTATTACTCCAGTGAGCCCTTAATCACTTTCAGTTAAAAGAAAAAAATAGTGCTTTACAAGGAATTACATTTATTTCCCTATGATAGGAAACAATCTTAAATTTGAATTTCCTGGCCTTTGAAAGGCGTTTGCATGTTTCTAGACTCTTTTTATCGAAATTCTAAGCTGTATGCTTCTTTTGTAATCTTTTTTTTGTTTTTAAGAGTCTGTTTTATCGACTGATAAATCAAGTGCACGTCCTCAATCTGTGATCGAGTTAACTCTGTGAGGTATAGAGGACATTTCTGTTTTAAGTGCACTATGTGTACCCCCACATCGATGTGCGGGTTTTGCATAGGGTGGTCTGCATTCGTATCTAAGTTTCTTTAAGGATTATTCATCCTTACAGCGCTGCCCTATGGTCGTCCATCCCCTTCCTCCATTGCTAGTAGACAAAAGCTGTGTCTTTTGCAATATTCTAATATGTCTAATCCAGCAGCAACGGGGGGGGGAGTCTCGGCGAATTCGGAAGCAGTGATAGCTTTATTGGCGAGATTTGAATCCTTCGCTGCAGTTTTGACTAAATCTTTAGACGAAAAAAATATCTTCTGCCATCATGGAGGCCAAGAAACAGGAAGTTTCTTCGGATTCCGACGATAGCCCGAGGGCTAGCGGGCATTCCTGCAAATGGAAGTATTCAGGTTTCCGAAGCAGAAGTCTAGAGCGACTAAGCTCTCGAAAGTGGGCTTGTGTAGTTCACCGGGTCAAACCCACATTAGACTTGAGGGTGATGGGCATAACCCTCAAGCGGGTGATGGGCATAACCCTCAAGCAGTGGTGACTGAGGCGGGAAGCCGACGTCCATAAGCCTGGTGCTTATGCTAATGCCAAAAATTTTCGGTCATACCGGTCGTCAAGATTCTTCATCGGTCGCCTATAGCTATAGTCCGCAATCTAGTTTTGCTAGTTCTTCCGGTTCCGTTGGGGTGGATTCGGGTCCTCGGGACTCAGGTTTACTTCCGTTTTCCGGTGCTACTTCTGTTCCGTCCATTTCCGGTTTGTCTTCCGGTTTTGCAGGACATCCGGGTCTTCAAGATCCGGTTCTTACTTCCATTCCAACCGTTTCCGGTATAACTAATAAGCTCTTCCAACTTCCGCTTCTGGTTGGAACGTACTTCCGGGCTAGTGAATGAATTAAGAATAAAGAGCAAATAATTAGAGCAAATAAGCTCTCGAAGGTGGGCTCGTGTAGTTCACCGGGTAAAACCCACATTTGACTTGAGGGTGACGGGCATAACCCTCAAGCAGTGGTGGCAGAGGCGGGAAGCCGACGTCCATAAGCCTGGTGCTTATGCTAATGCCAATGTCTTAGACCAATTGTAGTGGATTCAGGTCCTCAAGACAGGGTTACTTCCGTTTCCGAATCTACCTCCAGTTTTTTTCCATTTCTGGCCTGACTTCCGGTTTGCGTATTTCCGGTTCCTATGCTTATTCTGTTTTTTTAATGTACATCCGGGTTCAGTTTCCGGTTGTATTCTACCATTTTGCGCATTTCCGTTTCCTATTTTTACACTTCCGGATTCATACATCAGGGGATAGGGTCATTACCGGTTTTCATGGTGTTCTATGATTAACTTCCGGTTCTGTCTTCCTTTTTTGGATTTCTGGTGATAGCTCTTACTGAGATTCCAGGTTTGTCTTTCCTAGGATCTAGTCATCATTTTGTCTAAGAGTTAGTCTTATTTCAGTAAGTGCTTTTAAAATCGGAATGTTTAGTCGCTGAAAATATTAATTCCGAGACATTGCCAGTCTTGAAGTCTCTCTTGGAATTGTAGATATTCATCATTTATTCTTTTATCAGTGAAACATTTCAACGTAATTAAAGACTCTTCCGACTGGTTGCCGGATGGTTTTTTTTGTTGCAGTCGATAAGTCAGTCTGTATTCTACGCATTATCGCTAGATGTCGCATTAAAATTAATTTTTAATTTCATCCAACTTTAGCTGGCCAGTTGTCTCCGGGCCGTTCAGCCTTTTTTTGCGCTCTTTTTTCCTCTTATGTCGGCAGGTTGACATATTTATTCTAACCAAGGGAATTAATTTCTTGAGGAAAATTCCTGTTTATAGCGTAATTCTTAGTCTAATTCTGACAGGCGCTGAAAGGAATAGATTCAGTAGTGGATTCATAGGGAAGAGAATGGCTCTAAGATTAATGATTATAAGAGCAAGAAAGCGCTGAGAATAGAGAAATAAGATTAGGGTGAAGGAAGAAGGAATCCGAGTTTTTTCTTCTGCCTTGTCACAGTCATGGTTTAGGTGATCATGGTTTAGGTGAGTCTTTTTGCTTAGATTTTATATCTCCTCTGTTTTTCAGCGTTTTGTTTCGTGATTCATCCCGTAGTGTTTAATCATAATCTAGTATTAGTGTTTTGTGTATTTAACATCCAGATGGCTCCGGGATTCTTTATCATTCTATCAATCATTCCTTTTTATTAGCATATCAAACTCAATGACCTCTGTTTTTACAAGATGATAATATTGGTTCTAAGTCTTTAATAATAATGAGTAAAGATAAGTATAGGTCTCTTCCTTCATCCTTTGCCCTTTCTCCTTCTAAAGTTTTCTTCTAGTCATGTTCTCTCTCTCTCTCTCTCTCTCTCTCTCTCTCTCTCTCTCTCTCTCTCTCTCTCTCTCTCTCTCTCTCTCTCTCTCTCTCTCTCTCTCTCTCTCTCTTCCTTCTTTTTTCCCTCCTATGGGGTTTTCCCGTATTTCATCTTCTATCAATCCTGTCCTGGGATCTTCTGGTCCTGTTCTTTCCTCTTCATCTTCCATTCTTCTTAATTCCTCTCTTCCGCTTCTTCCTCTTTTGATCATCTTGATCCGATTGTTTCTGTCGTTCTCTCTTTTGAGCTTGAGTTTCTAATTGTTGATTAAGGTCTGGTTTTCTCATTGTTTTCTGTTTTTAGGCATTTGTCCCATGTCAGCTTTTTTCTCTATTCTCTCCATGTCCTCTGGTCAGGATGTTGTATCTGTTCACATTCCTTCTGATCAATCTTTTTCCTCTTCTGATTCTTTAGAGTTTTCTTCTCTTCTAGCTTCCAAGAGGCCTTGCTCTCCTCTTCGCATTTGAACTGTTGATTCTATGGCCTCTGGTGACTTCTCATCTTTTTTTCTTCTCCATCTCCTAATCCTTCTTCTATTCTTCTCTTTCCTAGTTGGTCAGGGCTGAGGAGATTTTGTCCAGTCAGGGTCTCTTCGGATGACTGGTCCCTGGCTCACTGGTGGATTGCTTAGACTCTTTCTCTTCCTTGTAAGGAGGAGTTTTATATAGTCCTTCCTTCTTTTGTGTCAGCTCTTTCCTCTTCTAATTCTTCTTTATTGTCTCCTCTGGTCTTTTCAATTGACAATTTGGTCATTATCATGTTAGTTTTATTTGTGAATTATGTTAATTCTAAGGAATTTATACATACATGAGAGCGTTCATCCTAGGGTAGGTTTTCCTACCCTGTCATTAAATCTTAGTAAAATGATCTCTATTTGCTCTGAAACATTCTAATCTGCATTAATCTGACCACGGCTCCTTTTCTTTTTCTCGCCTAGTCTCGGCCATGGCAGAAATTTTCATCGTCGTTCTATCCATCTCCATGTTTATATGACGATTTGTTAGTAAAGCAGTCTTCCTCAATTCTCTCAGGAATTCTTCCAGAGGTCTGCAGTCTGGCAGGCAACCTAGGGTGGATTTGAAATCTAAAGAAATCAAGTCTAGGTCCCTCTCAAATCTTCACGCATCTAGGCGTTTCTTTCGATCTGGCCCAGGGTCTAGTCTTCCCCTCAGATCCAAGAATAGAGGCTTTATCAGTGGCAATGGAAATCCTGTCTTCTTCCATGGGCTGAGCAAGATTTCTGCTAAGAGTGATAGGTTTGATGGTCAGCATAGAGAATGTTATTCCATGGGTGGCGCTGATGAGAAGACCTTTCCAAATGTATTTAATGTCCCTTTGGAAGCAGCAGGGTTCGTACGCATGTATGGAAGTCTGGAAAAAGTATGGAAAATTATGAAAGCCTTTTCCAGGGCTGGAAAAAGTTTGGAAATTCCAATTTTGGGCCAACTGGTATGGAAAATGTATGGAAAATTAAAATATCAGCAATCCTAATTTTTCCGACTGCAATCTTATTGTTTACGAACGAAATCTCGCGTTTCCGCCAATCTTGCCAGAATCTAATTCGATTGGGTCCCGGTTTCGTCTTGCAATAGAAAACCGCCTATTACCGGGAACATCTCGCGGTTGTTGAGCAATACGGGTTCTGAACATGTTCAAGTACAATGCAATAAAAATGAGTGAATCGGCAGTCGTCTGTCAAATAGTACAGAGAGTTAGAAGCCGAAACAATGAAATAATTTGCGAGATTGACGTTTTTTGTGATACAGTAAAGATGGGAAAGTGCAAATATGCTAGTGTTTGGGAAAATAATGATAAATATAAGGATTGGATTTTACCGGACAACATATGTAGTGTTTGTAATAAGTCGGGAATATGGGCGAACGGCTTGTTGGCCACATGCCGGGGAAAAAACATGAGACACTGACAGAAGTTCATCTAAAGCCAGCGGCAAAAGTTACGGATTTCTTTGGTTTAAGGTAGGAATATTTTACATTTTCACATTGATAGTACCAGAATCATTTAGAAGCGTAGCAATTTTATATCGCTCAACATTAGATGATCCCAACTTTGCCCTCGTATCGTGAAGCCTCTTGTGTTGGCTCATCATCGAGTGAAAATAATGAATTCCTGTTGCTATGGCGATCATTTAGAAGCGTGGCAATTTTATATCGCCCAATGTTAGATGATCCCAACTTTGCGCTGAGTCACGGTAAAATATTATTGACTGTCCGACAGCTCTTTCGTATCGCGAGGCCTCTTATGTTGCCGCATTATCAAGTGAAAATAATGAGGATTCCTCCTGTTGCTATGGCGATATGATCAGCTATGGTAAATTTTAATTTAAATTAGTGTATGTGTATATGTGCAGGGTTTAACTTGTTATCTAATGGTGGGGTGGTGGGGTGGGGTGGCCCTCAACAAATAAATGTGGGTGTCTCAAGCTCAACTTTGCATGAAAGCTGTTGAATATTTTGAAGATAATTTGTTATAAGTTTCCAGTCAAATTATTTTCAAAATATTCAACAAAAAATGTGCTGCTGTAATGAAATTCATATCTGGTTTGCATCCTGAAAAACACTGAGCCAGTCCTAGACAATATACTGTTCCCAATCTAGATTTTGGGGCTATATACCCTAAAAAAGTCCCTTTATAATGAGAAATCCTGTGTATGTGTGACACACTGTGTGTGTTTGTATGTATGTTGATATTTCTGGCTATATTAGATTAAGATAACTCCTATGATCCTTTACTAGTGTGTTTTGATAGGATAGCTGTTGAATATTTTGAAAATAATTTGACTGGAAACTATTGCTTCCCCCAGTTTCCAGTCAAATTATTTTCAAAATATTCAACAAAAAATGTGCTGCTGTAATGAAATTCATATCTGTGTGAGCGCGCGCTGTGCTTTGACATTCTTGTGACAATTATTTATATATGCAGTTTGTTATTGTCCTTGGGGCTTCCACTACTGCGGTTGCTTCAGTTCCACAGGCAAGAGTGCGCATGCTGTGTTTTGATATTCTTGTTTTATAAAGTTTAATAAAGTTTATATATGATGAACTTAGTAACTGTGTTTGTTTTTTGCCTGATTGAAAGTCCCAAAATGAGGTCTGGAAAATTTGAAATTGAGTCTGGAAAAGGTATGGAATTTAATTCTGCTGAAGGTGTATGAACCCTGAAGCAGCCGGTTCACTCTATTTACCATCAGATTCCCATCAGGGAACACTTGATTCTTCTTCTAGATTTTTGGAAAGACCGTTCTCTGCTTCTGATGGATGTTCCACTGGTAAAGTCCTCCCCTCAGGCGGTTATCTTCACAGACGCTTCTCAGGAGGGATGGGGAGCAGTCTGGGACTCCCTGTCGGTTTCCGTTCTTTGGTCCCTGGAGGAGTCTGCAGCTCATATCAACATTCTGGAATTGTGTGCTGTCAAGAAGGCTCACCTTTCATGGTCAGATCTTGTGATAGGTCTCAAAGTCTCGATTTGGTCGGACAAATTGACAGTGGTCTCTTATATCAACAGGCAGGGGCCTACAAGGTCATCCCTCCTTTGTCTATAAGTGTGGAACCTTCTCTTATGGTGTCGCAAGAATCAGATTCTTCTAGTGTCTTCTCATGTCCCAGGCAGTCTGAATTTTCTTGCGGCCAAACTGTCACGTCCCAGCATATTCTCCCACACAGAGTGGCAGTTAAAGAGGTCGGGTGTCAAAGCCATTTTCAGTCTTATGGATCGTCCTCTGGTAGATCTGTTTGCGATATCTCTGAATGTTCAGATCTCCTTTTACATGTCTCCTTTTCCGGACAGTCAAGCCCTGACGGTGGATGACGTGTCTCAGTCCTGGGCAGGAATGTTTGTCTATGCGTTCCCTCCAACGATTTTGATTCCGTTCGTGTCAGAGCTCTAGATAAGCAGGGTTTTTGCGTTTTCACCCAATAAAAATTGCCAATCACCCAATTAATTTTTAACATCATGAGTACTGAATTAGAAAATCACCCAATTAATTTCAGTTCTCTTGCTAATAATGTATAATAACCCAATTAAATTCCAAAGAAACCCAATTTACAAAAAGAGTGAATCACCCAATTATTGAAAAGCTTATCTAGAGCTCTGGTTAGTGTTGAAGAATGTCAAAGAACAAATATGCGATATTCTTTTATAGCGCCTTTTTGGCCAAAGAGGATTTGGTTTGTAGACCTTCTAGATCTCCTGGTAGACTTCCCTCATCTTCTTCCATTCTCCCAGGATCTTCTGTCTCAAGTAAGAGGTCTTTGTCTTCATCCAAACTCAGAAATCTTCAGTCTGTATTTGGAGAATATCGAAACTAAAGTCTACGAGAATAAAGTTTCTTCAAGAGCTCCAGTAATTATCAATTTTTCCAGAAGAGTCGAACCGCAGAGTTTACAAGTGTCGACTTAAAATCTTTGGAGAATGGTGTTCAGACCAAGGTCTCGTGCCCGATTCTGTTTCTATTCCCCAAGTATTAGACTTTTTTAACATATCTCTTTGATTCCTTCCATTTACCAGCTAATTTGGTTAGGGGATATAGATTTTCTCTGGCATCTTCTTCCTTGCCTTCTGTATGCCGATGTCAAGGACACTAAGACCTAGAGCTGGGAGGTATTGATATTTACATGATGGTATCGGTACCATGAAAAAATACCACTGTATACCGTCATCTGGGCTTGAGGCATGCCACGAAATTAGAACAATTTTTTCAATTTCCTTTTCACTTCCATCTCCAATCAACGGTAAATATAGGTAAAATAAATAAATCGGCTTCCTGATTTAGAGAAGAAAAACATGGCTATTGCGACTGTTTAGTTTCACGATTTTATTAGGTCACTATTTTTATTGATGTAATATCATTCACGGGAATATCGGTCAAAGGGTGTGGTCGACCCGCTAACTATAACCGCTGTTTGAGACATTGGCGTGCACTATTTTCAATATGGATTGTTCTTGCTATTAATGCGTGCGACCAGCAAATGGTACATTTTATTTTGGCAGTCGAGCGCTTTGATAAACAGAGTCCAGACAAAATCCGTGAGTATTTAAAAGGGGCGAGTATTGTACTCTTTTATTTCTGTTGGAGTCGTATATTCTGTTACTCGCGAAAACAGGCCTATAACATACATATAGCACGTACCCGATGCGCAGACTCGTTACTCGGCATGCTTCACGTGAACAATGCGTGTAAAAAGCAATTTCCGCGAACTTCTGACGTGTAGCCTTTTGAAAAATGAATTACAAAAACTAAAACACTATAATTTTTAGGTGTCGTTACTTAAACTGGATTTAATCCTTAAAGAAATTTCTTGAAACAAGCCGGAAAAAAAAAAAAATAACGACTTCAACGCTGCTCGTTCTTAATAAAATAGCACGTGATCAAAACGGCGCGAGCAAATACTACGTTTTAGTAAATTTTCATTGATAAATTCAGCATAGTAATGTATTTTCCCATGGTCTAGTTCATGAACAACCAATCAGATACGTCTTTGCGAGATCGCTGTTGTGTTTGAATACCACACAGTTTGTATGTTATTTTGTTATTCTAGCGTGTTTGTTCGGTGACAAAATGCTTGGAGTAATAAATTACAAATAATAGAAACGGGAATAGGGAATACATTATAGTATAATTACTACCGGCGGACGGACAGAGAATGACTTTAGATGTTTTAAATAAAGCAATTTTACCATGAGACTTTCAAAACGTACGTTTGACTTACAATTCTGCCAGTCATTATTTTGTAATTGACGTCTTGATGTTTGTTTTTACAACGACCCTTTCACCTCAACTCGGCTAATAGGTAGGGATGCCTGTACTTTTGGCACTATTAGCACCTATTTACTCTTGGTCAAGGCAGATTTTATGTCTCAAATATTGTTCAAACATTATGGACGGTATTCACGGTATTTGGAAATGTCAACGGTCATGGTGTCGGTTCACGGTATACCGCGGTCCTCACGGTACTACCGTCAGACCGCCAAGCACTACTACGACCTTTAATAGTTTTTATTAGAGGTCTAGGCAATATTCGTCCTCCGATAGCTAAGCCTTTACCTTCATGGAACTTGGCTTTGGTTCTTCAAGTGCTGGCAGGCCGTCATTTTGAACCTCTTTCCTCTATTAGTATTAACGGCCTCTGCTAGAAGGCGTTCTGAAAGGGAGAGATTTATAGTTTCAGGAGACGGTTTAGTTTTAATCCCAGAAGGGATTTTTTATCTAAAACTCAGTCTAACCGGTTTCCTAGTTTGCTAGTCCGATCATTTAAAAATCATTATCGTCTTTTTCGCCTGCCGATAAACTCTGATGTCCTGTTAGGGCATTAAGAATGTACAAACAGCGAACTGATTTCAAAAGATTTGATCCGTCCCTTTTATGTTTTTCTTATGCGGAAGAGTTAACCAAGCCGGTCTCAAAGTTTACGATATCCTGATGGATTTGGGAGATGATTAAGCTTAGTTATGAGATTGCTTCTCCGGAACAAATTAATCTCTCCAATATTAAAGCTCACGATGTTAGAGGAATGGCTTCCTCTTTTGCACTTTTTGCCGGTTTGTTTTTAGATGAAGTCATACAGGTTGCAGGATGAAAATCTGAATCCTCTTTTACAACTTTTTATCTGAAAGATCAGAGTGCAGCAGCCTCCTTCTTTCGTAATATTACGATTTTAACCAATATAGCTGAAGACCAGTTACCAAGCACATCTCGCCATTTTCATTAAGACTGAAGCAGACTAATGTCTGTAAGAAATGGTGAGAGTTTATTTTGGTTTTTATTTATCTCTAAGTTCAAATTTTCCTTATTTGATAACCACGGTGTGATTGATTTAAATGCACTATTATATTATGTTATTAACATTTGGATAAGATTGGTTTGATTTTAACCTTGTTTGATTGATTCTCAAATCGCCTCCCACCTAATGTTTTAAGTGGGGCACGGACCAAATCTACGGGTTTAGCCAGTAGTGATTGAACGGTAATTGATGTGTTTGTGGTGTAATAGCAACCACCCACAGACCCCCCTTGTGGGTTGGTCTGTTGTTTTATTAACCACTATAAAAACATACTTACCGTTCAATCACTATGACCCGGCCTCAGCCACCCTGCATGGAATTGATTTGAGAATTTGCCTATAATATTTGGCACTTAAATTCAGAAAAGTGAATCTGTTTCCTATTTGGGCTCCAGTGCACATGCGCAAAGTGCGCTTAGTGACAGGCGTCACTATGGAGTGAGTACAGACTGGTACCAGTCTATATCAGTTAATATACTGGAGATGGACCTAACCAGTAGCCTGGTTGAAGGTCCATATTTATAGGAATAAGCATGGGGAGGAGTGTATGCAAGCATAAAAATCTTATTCTGGTAGCTAAATGCAGATAATTGATTTAGCAAGTAGTGATTGAACGGTAAGTATGTTTTTATAGTGGTTAATAAAACAACAGACCAACCCGTGGGGGGGGGGGGGGGGGGGGGGGCGGGGGGTTTAACACCAGAGTGTTAAGGGTTAGGTGTTCTGTTGGCATAGACATTCATTAGCAAAATGTGGATTTTCTTGACCAATTGTAACCTCGAGAAAGTCCAATGACCTGAAAGGCAGGAATTACTGGCCACGCATGTACTTACATAAATAGGTTGCCCTTGGATAAATAAAAACATGTATGTGCCGAGCCAGTTTTCCAGCCTTTCATATTATTGTTCTTTCTCAGTGAGACCAGAATAGTGACCATTTGAATCTCAGGGCTATGTGATTTGTATTAAAGTCAGTCCTTTAAGCTATAATCTCAGGGTGGGTGTAGCTACCACCGCAATAAACTTGGGGTTGACAGGGTTAATGCCTTGACAGACTTGAGGAAACCTGCTAGCAATATATGGAGGCATGCCAGAGAAAGGGAGATAACTACTGACTATGGGAGCATGCGGACATCTATACTAGCCTCTAAGAGTTATTTCCCATCTCAATGATATCCACATGTATATAATTATGCAGTCTAAATGACTGTATTTAGCATTGGTGTTGGTGGGGGGAGTTATTTAAATTAATCTTACAGCATAGTTGGATTTCTATGGAGGGAGGGGGGTGTCATTGAATAGATATTGAACATTGTTTTGGAAGCTATAATTTATTACCCCGTAAGGGGAAGATAGTATTGCAATCATGTCTGCGTGTGCCGGTGTTCGTGTGTGTGTGTCTATCTCTGAGGCAGCCAGCCTGCCCTCCCTGCCTGTGTGTTTGTCTGTCTGTTTAGAGCTGTATTTGGCTTAAATTTTAACACAATGCATGAGCTTGACATTCAAGAGGATTTTCAGACATTGCGCATGATCCTGATGAAAGAATCCGGATTTGATAAAATTCTGTACCTGTGGATATCTCAGAAATTGCTGGTCTAATTTGGCTCAAATTTGAGCACAGCAAGTGATGTGACCATCCACTAAGAGCCCACAACTTTGAGGGTGATCCGACCAAATCCAGAAAGAAAAAAAAATCCATCTGATCCGAAAAAATCTCGAAAATCTGAAAACCTTTTACAATGTGACAAAAATGGGAGGCCGAGGGTCTGCAATCTCTGATTGCTCTTGTTTTTAATGTAATGTTATTGTATGCTTTTTTAAGGTAACTGGAGCGACCCTAGCAGTGCACGCCAGTCAATGGAGTCTGAAAATATACTGTCTTCTATGGGAGGAACATCAGTATCACAGAAATCCTTAGGAACAGACTCAGGACGTGATTCACCAACATCACCCGGAAATAGGTAACTGATATTCATAATATTACATTTAATTAGAACAAGCTTGTTCTGGTGAACGAGTTCCTCTTTTTCCTCTTTCTTCTTCACACACATATATTCTTCTCAGAATTATTCTCCGCTCTTACCATGTCAGCGTCTCTGGAGAGTTTGCCTTGAAAGGATTGACCTCCACCCCCACCCCACCCCCTAACCAGAATTCTCTTGTCGAATATTTTCAAACTACGTTGACTGGGAGCTCTTGCTGCCATAAAGAAAAACAGCCCTTAGTCAAATTCATTTTTATCTTATATTTATCACCCATCAGAGTGACTTTAATCATCCTTAAGCTACACTTCCATTTGTATGAGTACTGATACAGGTACACTCTGTATAGGGATGTGTATACGGATACAGGCTTTTCATTTCCATGCATACACAGATTTGGAGGGTCATGCTACATTAAAGTTGTTTTTTTATTCAAGGATATCCCATTCAAACATTAAAGTGTGTGATGCAATAGTGATGGAATTGCGGTAAATTCCCATACAGACAGCATGTTTTCATATATACAGTTCCAACCATTCCGTGTACAATTCCGTATGTGAAATGTCTAAAATCGCTATATCGTCTGATTTTTAGCTCGCCTGGCCCAAAGGGCCAAGTGAGTTTATGCCACGGCGACCATCCGTCGTCCGTCCGTCCATCATCCATCAACTTTTGCTTTAATACACTACTCCATATTAACCACTTGGCTCATTTCAACCAAATTTGGCTGGAACGACCCTGTAGTAGTAGGGTCTGGAACTTCCATTCAGAATTTTGATTCCTCAAGTTTTTGGGTCAAAATCTTAGATGTTATTAAAAATCTACCGGAAATTGTCAAAATGCTGCTTATTATTTTGACCGATTTCAACCAAATTTGGCTGAAATGACACAATGGTAGAATCATAGAAGCTCCAGAACTTCCATTCAGAATTTTGATTCCTCAATTTTTTGGGCCAAAATCTTAGATTTTAGTAAAAATTTACCATCTTGACCGGTTTTAACCAAATGAGGCTGAAAAGATCCTATGGCCATAGGCCATAGATCTTTCATTCAGAATTTTGATTCGTCAATTCTTTGCATAAAAATCTGAGATTTTATGAAAAATGTTCTGGAAATTGTCAAATTGCTACTCCTCCTTAGCTGCTTGACATATTTCAGCCAAATTTCACTAATGGATTTTATGATGATAGGCTCTAGAAATTCTGCTCAGAATTTTGATTAATCAATATTTTAGGTTAAAATCTTAGATTTTATGAAAAATTTACCAGAAATTGTCAAAACCCTGCTTCTCCTTAGTTGCTCGACATATTTCAAACAAATTTGGCTAGAGTGACCCTATCAAGGTAGACTAGAATTTCTATTCGGAATTTTGATTGGTAAATTTTGTGTGTGGCCATATTGGATTTTCCGAAAATTATCCATCATATCTATTTAAATGCAAATGGTTCAAATGCAAATGGTTCAGGTGAGCGCCACAGGCCCTTGGGCCTCTTGTTATTTACATATCCAGGTTCATAGATATAATACACTCATTGTATTTTGTGTTATTTCGATTTTCGGCGTATCTGTACATGTGGCCACCATACCTGTACAAACGGAAATGTAGCTTTAAATGGATTTTAGCTGCTGGTAGCAGGCTCAATAAACAGTCATGTCCATTAGTTAGTCGGCCAGTCAGTTCATCCGTCAATCACAAAAGCTTATTCCGGGGCCATATCTAAAAGGCCACTGATCCAACTGGCTCCAATTTCAACACAAGGAAGGAATCTGCCATGCAAGAGGAGTTCCAGAGTTTGACTGTAATCTGGCCAAATGAATCCGGATCTGATAAAATTCTGTATCTGTGTATATCTCGGAAACTACTGGTCTGATTTGTCTCAAATTTTAACACAAGAAAGGGTGTGACTGAAACTCCTAAGTAGGATTCCCCAACTTTGGGTGAGATTAAAAAAACCTGGAAAATTTGAAAAGATCTGAAGCCCGAACCTACCAAGATTCTAACCGACCTTGTTGAGATACACACTCCTAAGTGAGTTTTTGTGCCATTGGTATGAATCATATTTCTAGGGCTAGAAGGGATGATAATTGTTGCAATGGATGACTCCACTTTGCTCTATTATGCCCCACCCATCTCTAGCTAAGCGCAAGTTATATACATTAAACCCTAAGTTCTCGGAATGCCAATTTCAAGGTAACCATGCTGGTAAGCTGTTGAATATTTTTTAAACTAATTTGACTGGGTATTGTCACTGCCAATTCCTACACTTGATGGACTGTTCCAGCTTCATGATTGAGTATTTCTGCCAATTATGATTGTGAAGTCAGCCTACATGTAACGTAATTTATTATGATGTCATGTACATGAGTGACAGATCGCATTCATCCATCCTGTGGAGAGCAGAGGATAATATACATGTAGGCTTGACAAGGTGCCATTTACTGAATTAAATGTTGTTGAAATATTCTACTGGAGAGTAGGATTTTAAAATGTTAACATTTACTATTGATTCATGCTTATAGTAGCAGTGTCTAAGTGGACGGGATGTAGATCACAAAATGATAAGTACCAAGGGGATACCTAATAATATTACTAAATATATCATCTTTTTTGTTCACAGCAATGTGCACAAGGATAAAGGTGCAGTGGGACAAGGAGTTAGTGAGGTCGTTGACCCAGCATATAGCTTGCAAGCGGAGTTCAGCCAGCGTGACACTGAAGCCTGGCTTCAGAGTCTCGCTGTGCGCGCTGCTAAGCGACCAGATGCATCTAATAGTTCCAAGACTCTCCTCTCTCTATCAGGACTTACAAAGAAGAACATAGAAGCTCTGGATGCCATGTCACCGACGTTATGTGCCGGCCATTTAAAGCTAGACGATGACGAATCATCAGTTTACTCTCTGGATCAAGATGGATTTTACACTTCATTCCATAATGACAGTGGCTTGAGAAGAAGCACTGGTACATTGGTGGATCATGACGAGATTGATGGACTCTCCCCTGTCAAAGAACACAGTGTTGGTTACTATAATGACAATACAGTGTGTTTTTCTGAGTTAGATAACAGTGATACATTTGATTTCATGACTCCCAAGTCCACACCTGCTCCACCATGCAGAACAACATCATTGATGGATAGTGGCGGATCCAGTGATACGAGTGATCTGTTTCAGTTATCTGCACCAAGCTGGAAAAAGTCTCCTGATATATCACCAGACCTGCTTGATATGTCACTGTCAGAGTCTGATCCAGAAATAATCTATGCACGATTGAAACGGAAAACAAAAGTGCCAACAAGCACAGCATTTCCATCGTTATGTTCCGTGTCACCGATTGATAGTGAGGATGAAAGTGTGAGCAGTAGTGGAAAGAAATCTAGAAATTTACATAATATTGTTTATGATAAGAATTTAGTTGAAGTGGTGAATCTGAGAGACACAATCAGTGCAGTCATTCAACAAAGGACTTCAGATAGTTTCTTAAGTAATGACTATAGTACTAATTCTTCTAAAGACGAAAATCTCAATTCATTTGGTAAAGTTATCTACAAACCACCAACTGCTCCCACTTTGAAATCCGGTACAGCTGATTGTGTGGAAAGTTCTCCATTGAGCGTTTCGAACAACAGTGATATTGACACTTCCTATTGCTATTCTTTACCACGACCTTCCCATTTATCTATTGTAGACAGTAATTTCAGTGATGGGTATGCAAAGTCCTGGCCAAGATCTGCGAACAAATCTCATTCAAATAAAGAGCCGAGTTCAGGAATTTTAAAATCAATGGATAAAATATCACACATTCCACCAGGACCTAAGAAAGTATTAAACTTTTCACCTGTTGTTAACTTATTCTCTCCAAATTTACCAAAATCTGTACAAAAGCGTTTAGTAGAACTCGATCAAGAAGACAGTAAAAGTATTGCATCATCATTCAGTGATGATGGTGGTAAGTTCTATAGACTGCCTCTCTCAGCCACAGGTTCATCTGATTCAGAATCAAGTCTCAATTCTGCATCAAGTTTACCTGTGAAGTGCCTCCCGGGTCTCATGATGCAGCCAGGTATTAGAAGCATAGACAGCGATTCTGAAAAGTCTTCATCACTACAAAGCCTGAGTTCAGTTGGCTCTCGAAAGTCTGGAAAGATTTCACCTCTTGTTACCAGTACTGCGTCCCCATCATTTAGTAATTATTCATTATTATCCTCACAAACCTGTCCCGATGAGTCCAGCCCAATCATCAACAAGCCATCATTGTCCTCATCTTTGTCATCACCTGTATCATCAACTTCATCATTTTCATTCATTCCTACACCACTATCTCCAGTACATGAAGCAAATGAGGTATCAATTTATAAAGACCTCATCGCATCACCAACTGTTGACAGTGGTCTTGGTTCTGTATCAGATCTTTGTAGTCCATCAAGCTCAAGTATGGGGATGTCATCTAAATCATCTGCTGGCTCCTCATCACCAGGCCCAGCATCAACAAATATATCTGGTGAATTTAAAACATGTGAACCCACTGCTGCTTTGAACAAAGATGCAGATTTTATGTCTGTTGTGCATATACCAAGTGTGGCTAGTCCTGTCCATGTAAAAACACCATTGTCTAGTTTTACATCAGTATCTACATCAGTTCCACTCAGGGAATCAGTGCAGAATGGTCCTGGCAGAACCATAAGTACACCAGCGACATTTGGCACGTATAATTCTAATACTAATAATAATTATTCTAACTTTAGTACATCAGGGAAGCCTATCGCGGCATCGCTCAATATGGCAAAAAAGGCAGAACCTGTGAAGATGAATATGTCACAAAGGCCTCAGTCACTCTCATACAGCCCCCTCACACCAGCTGTAGTATATCAAAATTCAATAAGACGACCAACATCTGTTAGTGATTCCCAGCTTCTCTGTAATTCTCAATCTACTGGAGTGGTGCGCAAACCAGGCACAGTGCAGTCCACATCCGCTCTACTGAGTGGTAGTGCACAGCCAGTATCAGGACAGGCAAGGTCATCAGTAACGATTAGATCTAGCTCATATCGTGCAGCAACTGGAGCACCAGGCAGAACAGGCTCGTATAGGTCTGCTATGTACTCTACTCCTATGTCTACATCATCCCATCCTGTGGTCAATCTACAGGCTAATGGAATTAAAGCTCATAAGCCTGATTCACAGACTAGTATCATTAATGATGTCATAAGAAATCCTCCAATCAAACAACAGGTAATCAATCAGCACATGCTTAATAATAACTTAGACGGAGGTAGACGCTCAGACTCATACAGAGCCGCCACCAATGCAATGCCTGTATCTAATGGACATACATTATCAGCCACTGACACCAATAAGCGTGCCGGATCTTACCGGGCTGCCATGCATCAAAATGACACGAATGAAGCTTTTGAGTACAAGCCGGTGAACAAACGAGCTGCGATTACGAGCATCGACCAGCTCTTGCCAAAGCCTGCTAATGATAAATCATTGAAAACAGTTCCTTCTATCCTGAATAAACTAACTAATGGGAAGATAAACAAGCATAGTGGTATGTTTAATGGAAAGGGACATAAATCTATGCATTCAAAACCATTAGAACAACCTCTGAAACCAAAGCACCAACCGAAAGGCTCTACATACATTAGGTTTGACCCAATCGAGGAGGTACGTGAAGATATGTCTGCGACATCAATGGAATCATTGCGTACACCATCACTGTCATCACTGGTTTCTTATCAAAGTAGATCGTCGGTTTCATCTGGACGAACCAATACCTCGACTGACACTTTAGTAGGTGAACATGTTATATAGTTGAATCACAACGTGGTCACTGAGGGAAACAGGTGGTCTTTTATAACCCTTTCATCAACAAATACCAGAAAAAGTATGTTCTTTGCGATATAAAACCTATTCTGTTGAATCTTTTGATATTAATTTAACTGGAAGCCATTGCCTAAGGCAGCAACAGCTTCAAGTCATATTAATTTAAAAATATTGAACTGTTTTCCCCTATGGTTGCCTTTAAAATGAGATATCATCAGTTAAAGGGTTAACCATGTAATGATAAAGTCGGCCAAAACTGACCTCTACGGTGGTCTTGAGGAATGTCCATTAGCAGACCAAGAGAAGATTATTTTAACATTCCACAGGAATGACTGGTTCTGTTATCAATCCAGGTCATTCCAGTGGACATTTAAAAAAATTTACTTCTCTTGGTCTACAAATGGACATTTCTCAAGACCACCGCAGAAGTTGTTTTTTGCTGATATGAGTGTTAAAGGGTTAAATAAGTAAATAGTGACCATCTGTTCTCCCCTAAAAGGCACATATGCTTCACAGACACCAGTTAAACTATGGAATCGATAAAATGATTGTCATCATGAATTCCTGGAAGCATCCATCGAGAGAACTACATATAGAGCATGCAGCGCATTGGGTAAATAACTCGACTGAATGCTTTTGCTGGTGAAACAAATTACAATCAAGAATAGCTGTTGCCAAATTCTGACCACAGTGTATAGGAATTAGTACCTAAACAGTTTCTGATGAAATGGGCCCATTGTCTCATCGTATGTTGAATCACTACCTCCCCTACCTCCCTCCCCCAACCCACCCTACCACCACCATCGGTCCTATGCACCCACCACACCATCATCATCTCTGACTTAACCATTTGACCGATGAATTCCCCATATCTCAATTTCAAGGCAACGATACAGGAAGGCTGTTGAATATTTTGAAATTTATATGACTGGAAGCCTCCTATGATATTCAAAATATTCAACAGAATAATTTTTGTATCATACAGAATATACTTATTTCTGGGATTTGTTGGTGAAAGGGTTAAGTAAATATTGAACTGTACAAAATAAGGTTGTTATTACATTGTACCTGAATGGGTCTGTATATATGGTATGAAAGACTTAATTTATTGATGATAAGTGCTAAGAGAAGTGCAACTTGCAGTAAACACGGAAGTCGTTCAAAACCTGCCTCTCTAATGGGCTTTATGTATGCCCATTTGCAGGCCGAAAGAAGGCTATTTTTGTAATGTTATCATTGGACTACCTAATTCGGGACCACGCCTAATTCGGGACCGCACAGTCATTACAGTGATGCCAGTGATAAACTTTTTACAAACAGTCCATTCATGTCCTATAGATAAACATTCACAGAAATGTCAATTATCTTGAGCAATCTTAACGATTAAAGGGTTACATATGTCATACAATGTCTTAAAATCTTCATTTTCCATTGTGGCTATTAATTTTTTTTAACTCATTATTGAGAGGTTAAATACTAGTCTCGTACAACTTTAGATGAAATCTGCATAGTATTTTGAAGATTCTTTTACTAAAAGTTATTTCTGCCCAAGGCAGGAATGACTTTCCCATTAAAATGTTTTCAAAATGTTTTCAAAGTATTATAAATGCAATTTTAAATACATTCTATCTATAATTTCCAATATCTGACTGGTATATGAATAGGTATTGAATATACAATCACTGCATGCATGTACACACGAGAGAGGCGCACACACACACACACACACACGCACATTTACGCACGCACAGTCAATGTTCTCAGCGGATATTCACACCATTAATTTACATGGAAGTCATACAATTTCATCCTGTGAGCTTACAATATCATCTATTTTCTACTACATATTGTGTATTATTTTACATATGGATTATATTATATTATTGTGTGTTAATATTGGATATCTTATCATGTCACTTAACATTAAGCTCACAGTTCTTGCTTTGCGTCAAGTCATACTAATGCTTCTTGTGATCTAATTTTTATTTTTTCGCATAAGGTAATAAGAACATTAGCTGTCTGACCAAACTATATCTATATGTGTGCGTCATTACCCCTTTAAGTGTTTGCCTGCTGAATGTCTGCAAACTACATTCTCAATGATGAACTCCGGACCTGCTGATTATTTTGAAAGCAATTTGACTGAAAGTTGTTGGTGGCTAATCCCCCAACAACTTTCAGTCAAATTGTTTCCAAATTATTCAGCAAGTCCGGTGATCGCCCATTGAAATTCTTGTCTGGTGGCTTGCAGCAGCCAGACAGTTAATGATCGTGTCGGCCAAAATGAATTCTTCAGCTGTCAAAATACCTGTTTATGGACCAAGAGCTGACACGCTTTGAGAGGTTCCCACTGGAATGACTGGTTTGTAAACCAAACCAGTTATTCTAGTGATGGCTTTTTGAAAATAGTCTTCTCTTGGCCAATTTCCATGAGAAAATTTCTGTTTACTTGACCAAATATGCCCATTAACGTGTATCATTATTATCAATGTGTCTAATTCTTCACCATTGCCTATGTCTTTGGTTTTCATACCATTTTATTATTTGAGCGAAAAAGAATCTACAGTAGCACTAAAACCAAAAACAGATTCTGCCATGGCCTTAAGAAATTGGCATTTGCACGGCTAAGAGAAGTCATTTGAAAAATATTCCACTGCCGTGACTGGCTGGATAACCGAACAAGTCATTTCACTGGTAAATTTTCAAAAATTATTTTTTGACCTGCAAGTGAACGTTTTCTAATGAAAAATGTATATTTTCTTAACAAATAATAAAACAGTCTAGTTATGCATGTGATTCTATGCACCAATTCATGTGCTCTGAATCTGTTATCAATATGTCAACCTTCCCAAGAGTAAGACTCACTGCTAAATCTCTCAGGAACTGAATAATATAATTTAACTTGTACAAAGGTTGCTTTTCATAACACACATGCTGTGCAGACCTAATCATCTTTATAATGTTCTGTGGTACTTTCGCATTTCGTAATGGACATTGCAAAGAGAAAGAAGGTTCTGTAGTTTTCATGTTTCGGGATTGTGTGTGTCGTATATTATGTGATAGCAATATGACCTACTTAAGTTTAAAGGGGAACACAAACAGGAGGGGGGGGGGGGTCAAAGCACGCCAAATGATGCTTTTGTATAATTTGCTAAAAAATAAAATACCTTGTTTGCATATTTTTGAATTTATAAATGTTAAATTTCACCACCGAAAGTCATTTTCCATTTTCCATGATAGTCACTGAGTGATGTCATCGCATGAATAATAGTTGTATTATGAGGTCATGGCATTGATAATACTTTGCTTTTGATCATTGATACACCTCTTATTAATAAGATACAACAGAAATACTAGCAGATAAACTAGAGCTTGAATCTGAACTGATGTCTAGCTTCATAATGTTATTAGGCGCCTGGTTCATCTATTAGGTTCATGTATTCTGAAAGCATGTGTGGCATAATCTGAATCCACATGGTAGACAATTCATGCAATGATGTAATACTGTCAATTTGTCAAGGGTGTCAAAATTCATAACTTTAACTGCAATTTTAACAGCGGTAGAATTTGTGAAAATTTTTCAAATTCTTTTTAGTTCATAATATATGATAACAAATTTTATTTTTTGGCGTCTATTGAAATCTTACTCTCATTTGTGATCTCCTTTAAGTGTATAGGCCATAAGGATCATAGAACAAATACACTAACTTATGCAAATGTAGTGACAAGTATGACGATGTACCTTGCTTCAAACTGAATATTGTAAAACTAATTTATATCGAAGCTGCATTGCTGCAACAGCAGCTTCCTGTTAAATTAGTTTCAAATTAATTCTCTGTCTCTTAATAAATAGATTATTATCAAATCAATCAGATTATTTACCATCTAGTGTAGAAATATCGACTTAGAATTACTTGATTTGACTTACATTTTATAAACTGCTATCAGTGAAACTAGTCAGCAGATGATAAGATATCCATCTCCATTCATCTCTATAGCTTTAATACATGTTTGTATATTTGCTATAAGCTAACTATAGATGGCAAGAACAAAACAGATTGAGGTGGGTAAACAGAGGAACTATGCTGCACACATGCACGCACTCATGCATGCACACACACACGCACACACACACATGTGGCATGCATGCATGTGCGAGCGAACGAACACACACCACACGCATGCACACACATGGAAATATACTGTAAATTGTGTATTTTCAGTGAAAGGTGTTTAACTCATCAATTCATATAAGGACAGTATTGTAAGCTGTTTGATTATTTGTACATAATTTAACTGGAAGACATTACTGTTTTTAGTCTTAATGTCTTCCAGTCAAATTATTTTCAAAGTATCCAACACTGACAAACAGAATACTTTTACGTCATATCTGCTTTATCGTATCTGTTTTATTGTATTGAAATGGTTCATAGAACAAATAACATTATATAGCAGTTTAAAGTATTACTAAGAGCATTCAGAAGTCCATTTTGTATATTTGTGTTGTAATATTTACCCTTTGACCCTCGAATTTGTTCAAGAAAATGTAAATTTTCTCGTAGAAAATGTCCATTTGCAGATCAAGAGAAGACTATTTTTGAAAATGTACAGCTGGAATGACTGGCTCGATAACTGAGCCAGTCATTTCAGTGGTAAATTTTCAAAAATAAACTTCTTGGTCTGCAAATGGACATTTTTCAAGACAACGGTAGAAGCCGTTTTTGGCTGATATGGGTGGTAAATGGTTAACACTCAAGGCGGCCAAAAACGGCTTCTACAGTTGTCTTGAAAATATCCATTTGCAGACCAAGACATGACTATTTTTGAAAATTTATCACTGGAATGACTGGCTCGATAAGCGAGCCTCGATAAGCGAGCCAGTTATTCCAGTGGTAAATTTTCACAAATAATCTTATCTTGCTCTGCAAATGGACAGTTTTAATTTAGAAAATTGAAATATTGTTGAAAATATTTGGCTGTTAAAGAGTTAATCTGTAAATAGATGTAAATATGTGCTATGAATGTACAAGAAATATCTTTGGACAGCAGTTGTACAGTCCAGGTGCAATACTTTCATATGAAGTACATGTTTTCATTTTCATCTTTTTACCATATTTTTCCATATTGGAAAAGGCAGCAGTGTTTTATGCATTATGTTGTATCATAGGTGTATTTTAATATATTTGCGTTTCTTTTCAAAACATTAAGATTGTTAATAGATTTTAACTTTTTACCACGCACAGACCAGAAATGACAAATTCGTTGTTATGTAAGGAATATTCTGGAGATAATCAAGGGAGATAATCTGAGGTGAACAAATTATGTATATTTATATCAAAATGAGTTATTCCCTTTGTGTTACCTAACTGATGACAATTCGTTTTCATTCCTTTTTATTCTTCACCGAATGAATCACCTGTATTGGTTTAGCTGATAGCTGATGATTGTGAAAGCAGGTTGGACTGTGTAATTGTCAAGATCTATGATTTGCTCTGGACAGAGTTATGATTTGCTCTGGACAGAGTTAAACCTTTTCTGATCAAGTCAGCCGAACTCGCCCTCTTGTCTTAAGAATATTTCTTTGTAGGCTGACGGAAATTTTTTTTCAGAATTTACCACTAATACCTGGCTCGATGTCTGAGCCAGTCATCCCAGCAGTAAGTTTTTTAAAAATTGTCTTGTCTTAGTCTAAAAATAGACATTCAATAAAGCAGATATTTTGATTTTCATTAGCAAATTTGATCATTAATGACTTATCTAAAAGTGTGCTGTCATTCACACGATGCTATTTCTTAAAAAGATAGTGTGAAAGATTAGTCAGGAAAATAATTCTGTTTGGTTATTTAATGTCCATTTGCAGATCCAGGGAATAGTATTTTTGAACATTTACCAGTGGAATGAATGGCTGGCCATGTTAGAATGGCTGGTTCAGTTATGGAACCAGTCATTCCAGAGATAGATTTTCAGAAATAATCTGTTGGCCTGCAAATGGCCATGGCAGCGGCTATTTTTCTGGCTTAACCATTAATGGGTTAACCCGTCTGTCAAATCATGCTATCTCCATTTCAAGGGACTGGTAAATATTTTGAAAATAGTTTGACTGGAATCTGTTGATGTTTAGGACAATGAGTGCTTCCAATTAGATTATTGTTTTAAATATTAACCCTTTAACCCTCGAATTTGTTCAAGAAAATTTTAATTTTGTCATAGTAAATCTTCATTTGAAGACCAAGACAAGGATATTTTTGAAAATCGGTTATTGAGCCAGTCATTCCAATGGTAAATTTTCTAAAATAGTATCTTCTTGGTCTGCAAATGGACATTCCTCAAGATCACTGCAGAAGCCGTTTTTGGCTAATATGAGTGTTAATGGGTTATGGCTAGTATTTCTTAGATCATGTAAAAAGTTTTGTTCATGTATCTCAGCTTTAGCGTTGAATTTACTGAAGTATTGTTAGGCATTTATTAAATGTTGTTATAATTATGCACATTTTATTGTTATATTTATATATAAAGGTTCTTAAGGACAGTTTACACTTAAAAGTAAAGTATGGACTTAAATTAAAATATTTTAACCACTACTATTTACATAGTATTCGATTTCAGAAATTAATTAATGAAATATTGATTAAGTAGATACATTATATTTTGTTGTGTCAGTTTGACATTAGTTTGTAATACCAGTGACTTGGATAGTTTACGTGAAAATGGACAAATCTTTTATCACCTTACTCTGTAACTATTTGTTTATGATGTACAGCTATACATTTTGTATTAAACCTATTGTCTATATTAACAAACAATTCTGCTTGAATGTCTAGAAAACTGGTTTCAATGAAACCTGTCAATTTCTTTAGCCCCTTTAGCAGTAAAAATTTCTCAAGAAAACTTAAAAATTTTCTCAGCAAATGTTCATTGTCAAATCAAGAGAATATTTTAGAAAATTAACCGCTAGAATGACTTGCTCAGGCAATCATTCCAATGGTATGCTTTCTAAAATACTCTTCTCTTCTCTTGCAAATGGACATTTTCACGCCAGAAGTTACTTAGCGCTTTAATGGTCAAATTTGGTCCAAAAATTTTTAATATCTTCCTATTGATGGTCCATTTACAGGCCAAGAGAATACAATTTTAAAAAAAATGTGTCACTGGAATGACTGGCTCTGTTATTGAGCCAGTCATTCCAGTGGTAAATTTTCAAAAATTATATTCTCTTGTTCTATAAATGGCCATTCCACAAGACCACAATAGCGGCTGGTTTTGGCCGGTATGACCATTAAAGGGTTATGGGTTAAAGGAAACTGGCATATACAGCAACAATAACACGTTGCTTTCAAATTATTCAAGACAGACAGTTTTATACCACGTTCCCATGAACCCATGCTTCTGATGATTTAGAACACTACATTTTAATAATGATACTGCTTAAAAGCAGCCAAGTCTAAGCTTTAGCATATAGTACTTGTATGCACACATATCACTTGTACTGATTGATATGTGAAATAGATTATATTTTATACAAAGTTAACAAACATGTATTGTCTTTTATTTTCTGATATGCACCCGTCACCCTAACTTCACTCACATTTGTTATTACGGACAAAACCTCCTTATTATAGCCACCTGCTTTACCAACCACTAGATGATGGTCATTTAACTGCTGAACTTGGATTTGGACAAAAAAAAAATCAAAATACTTTCTAATCGAATGTCTATTTGCAGGACAAGTTAATACTATTTTTTTTAATTTACCACGGGAATGACTGGCTCGATTATTGAGCCAGTCATTTCAATGGTGAATTTTTAAAAATAGTTTTCTCTTGGCCTGCAGATGGACATTCCTCAAGACAACCGCAGAGGGCGGTTTTTGGTTGACTTCGCTATAACATGGTTAAGATGAGTGGTTGCAAGACTGACCCGTCTGAAGGAACATCAATCACTTTTGCTGAAAGGCTATGCACCATAGTCAATGTGTTGTATTAACACTTTAATGGTCTTCTGCAGTGATATTGAGGAATGTCTATTTACAGGCCAAGACAAAACTATTTTTTAAGGTTTTCTATGGGATTGGCTGGCTCGATAACGGAGCTAGTCATTACAGTATTAAATTTTCAAAATGAGCTTCCTGTGCCTTGTAAATGGATGTTCACTAAGCAGAAATCTAAATTAATTAAACTTGACCATTAAGAGGTTAATTGACAACCTGTGTTTGGTGATCAGTACTGACCACTTGTGTTTAGATGTTATATATAGTGTCCTGTGAAGCGGCAAGTGAGACATCAATTTGGTATTACTTGTCTGACCTGAACCATTGACCTGAAATTCAAACAACTAGCCCGCCATAGTTTGAATGGATGTGTCAAATTTGGTGATTCTAGCTTTGTACATTCCAGAGTTACGGCCAGAAATCCATAGTATGTACTTCGTGACTCAAGGACTTAGATATATGCAGCCCATTTCATCTGGACCTCAAACTATTTCAAGCCAGGCCTAATATTAACTGATGTGCCAAATTTGGTGATTTTAAGTCCACAAGTTATGAGTAAAAATGAGCATTCTGTATTATTTAGCCAATGCCCTTCTAAGTGAGCCAGTGACCTAGATATTGCAGTCTTTGAACTGAAGCTCAAATTACGGTTTACTTCTAGCCAACCACAATTTGAATGGATTCTACCTTCTTGCATTCTTGCAGTTATGGTAAAAATATGTGTAATGAAGTATGCACTTAGTGACCACATGACCTAAGTACTTTAACCTTTGACATGAACTTCAGTCTTTCTAGCCAGTGACAATATGATTGTATGTGCCAAATTTAGTGATTCTACCTTCTTGCATTCCAGAGATATGCTGTGGACAGACAAACAGACTGATGGCACCAGCTGCATTACTCAAGTCACACTATCCTTCTGCGGCATGAGTAACGATTTGATTGCTCCAGAATCAAAGGGGTGCGACTCAGTATTTTTCCACGCCTTGAGGTCATTAGCAGAGGCATATATTACATTCTAACCCTAAGAAAAATGGGGCTGCCACACTTGGTGCTACCACCCCTTAATATTTAATCTCAGACCCCCTTCCCTAACAATGCCAATAGAATCTGGGTAGCTGCGGGTTTGAGTTTTTTGAGATTTTTGTGTGATCACTCCCAAAGTTGTGGAACCCTAGTGTATGTTCACGCCATTTCTGGAGTTAAAATTTGAGCCAAATCATACTCGTAGTTTCCGAGATAGGCTTATCCACAGATCAAGAATTTAATCCAATCTGGATAAGGGTTCTCTTATGTGGATCACAGCCAAAGTCGGGAAATCCTCATGCATGGCCAGTTCCTTTGTTGTGCTAAGATTTGAACCAAATTGGATCAGTAGTTTTTGAGATACAGTCTGGAATAAGCTTCTGTGACTGACTGACTAGTTAACTAACTGAGTAAGAGCCAGGCGAGTTTATTGAGCTACTACCCACAGATAAAAAAATGGCTAGCTATGCCAGACATAGGATATTTAATAACATGCCCAACATGGAGTCAAGGACACAATAGCATTTTAGGGAATGGTACCAAATAGACTGCACCTGCACACTCAACTTGATTTTAACCTGATGCAGTTGTGCTCATCCTGTAGATACCATCCAGATTCCACCCTGTAATGTGTTCAGGTTTACCTCAAACAAGACATCAGTGTTACACTGACGGGAGATCGACGAAAGTTTTTGCCATTTTGCATTTCCAAATGCAAATCTAGATGTGTTTCAAGATTATAATGACCTTGTCCTCAAAAGTCTGAAAGTCTTTGTGCTGCTCCTACTGGTTGAAGTAACTGTGTGGCCATGCTTAGTTCCAAGAACTTTACCAATTTTGAAAGGCAAGATGAGCTAAGCTGAGAAGAATCTTAATGTTAAAACCTGCATTTTATACAAATGTTTCAATGACCTTGATCTTTGTCTTCAATATCAATGTGATCTATCCATTTGATGTAAGGAAGCATGTACCAATCTTTAGTCCTAATATGGTGAACCAATCCCAAAATTTAAGACTATGTTGAGGTAAGCCAAAAACTTAACGATGAAAAATTGTTTTATATACCAAAGTCTCTTGCTATAGTGCTGGGCCACACAGAAGATTCTGGTCAGCTAGAAACGTGCACAGGGGTATACGTTTGTGGGTACCAACCAACCGAGGTATTTGTGAATGGCTAACCACAGCACTAATACTCGCCTACATGATCCACACCACCATCCCAGGAATTAGCTGTAAGGATTCAAATATTCCAAATGTAAACAAGGCTCTTACTGAGGATTACATCCATGAAGCGTATCCAAAAGACCACTGGTACCACGGATATATGGATGCGTCGGCAACAGATGCAGTGAAGGACGGTGGTGCAGCAATACACATACGGTTTGCTAGCTCGGACACAAGACATCTCCAAACCGACTGGAAAACACTGCACAAATTATATGGCAGAAGTGGAGGCCCTATGTATGTATGTATGTATGTATGTATGATTACTGTATTCTGCGGCTGTAGTAGTAGAAACATCCTACAGATGCAATCTGTCCATCGCTTTTGCCCAGTGTGTCTTGTCCTCGGCCAAAATCTTTAGCTTCCTCAGGTCCATTCTTGATTTGACTGTACCGAGTCCTGCTTTCTTGAGGCCATATGCCAATTATTTTGTGCTATGCTGAAAAGAGGTACATCAGCAAAGAAAGTTGTCTTATTCACCGACTCATTGTCAGCACTACAAGCTCTTCTAAGTGGAAAGGATTCTACTATGCCTTTACTGGAGTCAGCAAGAGGTATTTGCTCTGAAAATCATTTCATTCTCCAGTGGATACCAGCCCATTGTGGAATAGCTGGGAATGAAAGAGCTGACAAGTTAGCTAAAGAAAGATCCAACCAAGAACAGATGGATCAAGGCATCAGTTTTGATTTGATGAAACAGAACATTAAACAGAAAACGCAATGAAAGTCCTCCGAAAGATCCACTCTGCAGCCTAGCATGAAGGAATCAGACGGCTCGCTTTAGACTGAGGACATGCCACAATAGCCTTAGCTACCATATGCACAAACTGAAAATTGTGGGCACACCTTTTTTCCAGCTGTCAGAAAGCAGAGGAAACAACAAAACATTTTATAGTTCATTGGGAGATCTTCAGTGATCTCCGGCAAAACATCTGGCTGACCCAAACAAGCCTTTAAGAAAAGCTACATGGATGGTTGGGGCCAAAAAAAATTGTTTTATACTGATGTCAGATTGACCATGAACTTTGGTCTTATGTTCTCAATATCATCATACTCCATCCCCTTGATATAAGGGTGAAGCAATGCTGAGATATAAGTCGATATGTCGAGCTAGCTAAAATTTAACCGAGATTGGATGGCGACAAAGAGACACAGACAGACAGACGGCGTCGCGGAACCCATCAATATATTGGCCAATATAGCATCAGTATAACACTGATGTCTTGACTACAATAATGATGTGTTATCAAGAACCTTTGATGAAGTGAAACCTAATCCACTCACTAGTAGGTGTCACGGAAGATCTGGTGTGCATTATGTGGCATGGCTACATGGACCACATTGAGTCAGCCGGTGAAGGCGACTATAGTATGATGGCCATCAGGATACATGCCACCAAAGTTCCAGTTCTGTGCATCTGTGCCTATGCGCCGTGTTACAGCGATGACGAGGCACCCTTCGAATAGAGACTATAAATTAGTGTCAGTGTATATATAAATGGATCACTACATAACAATGAAAAAGAACTCGCAGACTACCTATAAGCATGGACATGGGAATCTGCCTCCGCACCCTATGTGATATACTAATGGGAAATTAAAAATATCTGCTCGAGAAACACTGGGACGATTTCAAGTATATTTGGCAGGAATAATCTTTCGAGCATGGGGATCCAAGTTTGTCCAAACAAATCCGAATGGCCGACAGCCATCTTGGATTTTGACCAATTTTAGAAATGTCTTGAAGGGAAGTTGATACGTCAAAAAGCATGGTCACCGTGGACCAATCAAAATGTAGCGCATTTAGCGGCCATATTGGATTTTTTTACTTGAGGGATTTTGAAGCCAAAATTGGTTTAATATAGGTTTTGGGGTATTCTGATTTAAAATTTGCCATTTTCGAAACTGTCGGATAAACAGTTTGGCGGATCATATTCCAGCCAAAAACTCCCATACTAAAGCATTGGGAAATTTAAAATGTCTTCCAAAAACCACTAAGCCAACTTAAAGTATATTTGGCAGGAATCATCCTTACGGGTTAGGGACCCAGGTTTGTTCAAAGGAAGCCGATCTGCCAATTTGACTGGTCGTCATCTTGTATTTTGGCTGATTTTTAGAAACGTCTTTAAAAATCTCTGAAAGCGCATAGGGGATTGAATCAAAACTCATGAAAATTCATCAGGGTCAACAACTGAACAAGGTTTGTACAAGGGAACTTGTTTGGCCAAATGTAGCAGCCATCTTGGATGGCCTAGCTTTCCTGAAAGCGTCTTGTTCTCCAGTTCCACTAAACAGATGAGGCTGAAATTTGAGAGATATGCTTATTGACTCAGTTTTTCCGTGGAAAGTTGATACATAACAAAACATGGTCACTGTTGATCAATCAAAATTTAGTGTGCTTGGCGCCATCTGAGCTTTTCTGAAAAATCATATAAACGACTACTTATTGACCACTGTAGTCGTTTAGATAAGCTATGACTAGTGAGACTAGTATTTGCAGACACCAAAGTGTGAGTACGAGTCAAGTCAGTGAAGTCTGTAGCGTTTGCGACACCAATCGACTCCCTACAGTGAGATGGTCTATCCCCTGTGCTTTTTACCTGTTACCTTGCTGCTGCATTGAAATCTGTGCAGGAAAATTCCACAAGACCAACCCTTCCCCCCCCCACACACCCCGTGTACTAACTGGGTATGCCGCTAGAGATGGAATAAGCTGATGATGTGGACTTCATAGACGAGGAAAAGAAACCACTTGACAAACTTCTCCCAATAGCTGCAAGCAAACTAAAAATTGAGACTCTCTATGAATGAATCCAAAAACAGAGTTCCCCACATATACCTATATACGAGGCGTGGTGGCTGAGTGGTTAGGAACTTGAGCTCGCAAGTTCGCTTCCTGGCCGGTCCGCTACGTTGTGTCCTTGAGCAAGTCACTTAACTCTGCGTTGCTCCAGTCTACCTAGCTGTAAATAGGTACCTGTGATGGCATAGCTCTCTGTGCGCTGTATGTGGCTGCCGGGGCACTGTCAAATGAACAGGGGATCAGATGTACAGCGCTTAGAGCATGCTTAGAGCATGCAATCGCATGGAGTTCAGCGCAATAAAAATGCACTATCATTCATATACAAAACATGAAACTAAAGAAAATGACGATCCACCAGCGAACCATGAAGGAAAAGTAAAATCCTGGGCTCACTGATTTGCAGTACTGCTGACATTGCTGCACGCTGCGTCATGGGGAACATAGCTTTCCAGCCCTTCTGGAAGCTATGGATTCGTAGATCAAAGATGCCCTTGATAAAAAGGCTACATTTATACAATGAAACCTGCGCATCCTTAATGCTGTATAGCTGTAACAGTTGGGGCGCTCCAAAGGGAGCTCTAGACAAACTCGATGCCTGCCACCGCAAACACCACACCATCACTGGACACCGATGGCCAGATAGCATAATTTCCAATGATGCACTATACAAGATGTGTAATAGATCGGCGCTGTCTGTAAAAGTCGCCCATCAAAGATGGTCCATGTAGGTGTTTGGCCATGTGCTAAGGATGTCAGAAGAGACACTAGCCCAGAGAGCCGTGGAATTCGGCCTACTAGTAGCCAGCAAATACAAAGCCAGGAGAGGACGTCGTTGAATAAATCTGCTAAGTGTGCTACGATGTGGCCTCAAGAAAGCAGGACTCGAAACACTCAAGTCAAGAATGGACCTGAGGAAGCTCAGGATTTCGGCTGAGGACAATGCACAGTGGGCAAAAGCGAAGAAGGACTGATTGCAGCTGTAGGATGTTTCTACTACTACAGCCGCAGAATACAGTAATCATACATTATACATACTCCATGACTGTAGTGCAGTTAAACATGCTACAAACGGCCTTCTCACCAGCTTGCTGAATAGGACCTGATCATTGGACGCCACCTTCCTTAAGGTTATAAGGTTATTTTGTTTCATGGCTTAAAACTGCCTCTAATATGATCGAGGTTGGCCCCTTAGATTGTTGAGCTGTTGAAATATGCTACCTTCTCTAGGGCGACCATCACAATTCCACTTATGGAAGAAACTCTTAGCATGCTGGTTCAGTTCTGTCCACTTTGGGGGAATTTGTGTCATGCGGCTTTGTCGTGATTTAGATCTTGATACCGCATCTTTTCATCATTGCGATGACAGCTTGTAAGGCCTAGAGTAGCTAGCTCCACAGCAAGTCTACCGTTAGCGTTGCTGCAATCCTTGATATTGAATATTTCTTATAAAACATTTTCTTCAAACCTTTCCAAGTCTGCCATTTTCCACTTCAGCTTACCCTCCCCAACAGAGACCTACCTGATGTTGTGAAGTACAGCGAACTTACAGCTGAGGACATAAGACACTGGACTGTGATCAGAGCAGCTACCTGGAAAGGCCAGCACTGGATCATCTGCAATACCGCTGCAGTTTGCCACCTTTGACAGGAATTATAAGCAAGAGGCCCAATTGAATGGCAATTGAAAACCTTAAAGATACAACCCAGCTGAAAGATCTGAAATATCATTGTTCGATAGGTATAGGTACAGTGATAACCACGGTGGACACGCGAACTATAACTGACCATCCCTAGTATCCATTTATATGAGTCCATGAAGTATAGGAATAGGCCAAAGTTAAAGCCCACAGAGGTGTGGTTATGTGTTGCCATGGATACGCACGCACGCACGCACGCACGCACGCACGCACGCACGCACGCACGCACGCACGCACGCACGCACGCACGCACGCACGCACGCGAGAACACAGGGAAATGCCAATTGCAACATTTTTACATTCATAAAATTATCGTGGCTGACACTGCCAATGATGTGCTCGAAAGATTTTCTGTGCTATCATACACTATAGACGCCAGGAATTAGAAATCGATGGTCACCATGTCACACTCAGCACCCGTTTTGAATTATTTCACATAAACGCTCTGGTGCTGTCAGCTTCTGCCACGATTGAGCCTGGGCAAGAAAACATTTTGTTGGCCCACATCCGCCCGTCTGATCTGAGAACTGCAACAGCATGATGAGGAGTGGTAAGCACAAGCTACATCTGACCTAGCATATTAGTGCCTAAATTTGGGATGTTTTGGTAGATAAGCCAGTACGCCTTTTTTGTTCTTTCATTCCCAATGCACAGACTACTCAGACAAACATGAGATAAGAAGACCTTTCTTCTTTTCTTTTGGGATACAGGTTCGAGCTTTAGCCAACAAGTATTTTGGGACAATTGTGGTTCCAGTTATAATGCGTTTTTGCTTCAACAGTCTTCTTCATTCCAGATGTCTTCTTGTTTGTGATCATAATTGCCTAGTTATACCTGACCACCTTGATGTGCTATCATCTTCATATGCCAACTCAAGTCGGGATTATATACAATAAATGACTTGATTATGCACAATAAGCTCTGAGTCACATCTGAAACACATCCTATAATCATACTTGATGGTATCAATCTCCCAGGCTCCCTAGAACACTAGGCCTCATGATCAATACCCAAGCGCCATATTACGCCCACTTGGCAGGGATGTTTTTAAGGCTATTAACGGCCCATCATCACAATAACCATCTAGATTCATTACACTACCCCACCACCTTTCAAAGGAGAAAATGTGGGTTTTCATTGTTCCAGAAACATACCACATCCTACTAATTAAGAGATCCTACTGAATAGTCTTGTGCGAATATATAATTCGCCAGCGTTGGTAAGATTTGTACAAAACTGTGCTAGCAACTCGATTGAGACTGGTGACTCTACCAACGTCACTTACAGGCAATCTACACTCCACTGGATACATGCTGGGTGATATTCCGTCTTCATATTTCTTTCTTCTTTTTCCAATGCCTATTCCTCCCCCACTCTCTCTCTCTCCCTCTGCAGTCGAAAGAGGTACTGATTTACACATTTAAATTCTATTTGGTAATGCACTTAGTGGCCACTGTGACCTCGATATTTGACACATTGAACTCAAACTTTTTCAAATAAGAGAAAATATGACTGAATGTGCCAAATATGGTGATTTTATCATCTTTCATTCCTGAGTTATGGTAAAAATGTATATTCTGGTATGCAACATGTCCTGTCCAAAATCTGGGATTTCCACAAAATGGGCATTGGCATGTTATGAGGCTTCGACACAATTAAACACCCAAAGACCCTAGATGTACTACACCTGGACATTTGCCATGAAGATGAACTACACTAGGTTCCTCATATGGACTCTACCCCCTGTGCTTTTACCTGCTACCTTGCTGCAGCATTGAAATTTGAGTTGGAAAATTCAACAAGGCCATCACCACCATCCATGGGATACGAAAATTAGTATATTGTTATGCTAAAACCTCAAAAAGTGACAATATGCGATAAAAGGGAAAGGGATTGGGATAGGGAAATAATTGCCTATTTATGTGCATTTAATCATGCCAAGTGAGAGGAGTCCGCCATTTTGAATATTGCAAATTTCGAGCTAGCCCTTTGCGACCGAGCTTGGGTAGGCCTACTCGATCGACTATAGTTAACTAGCTATTTAACTAATTAGAGTTCACTTGTTGTCTAGTTAACTATAGCTAACTATGGTTAGCGAACCCAACTTGACCCTAGATATTTTACCCTTTGACCGTAACCTCCAACTCTTTCTATCCAGAAAAAATATGAATGGATATGCCGAATTTAGTGATACTACCATCTTGCATTCACGAGATATGGCCACAAGTATACATTCTTGTATGCACTTAGTAACACCATGGCCTAGACATTTGACCTTTTAAGCTGAAACTCAAGCTCTATCTGGTCAGCAAGAGTATGATTGTATTTATCAAATTTACTGATTATAGCTTCTTGAATTCTGCAGATATTCTGCGAGCACAGACAGACAGGTAATCAGATTGCACCAACCGTAAAAGTCACCCACCAGTCTTTGGTGACGTGAGTAAATAGCTGCTGTACACTACTTTAAGGATTCGTTTTGCAACTCTATCTATCCAGCAAGAGTATAATTGTATTTATGAAATTTACTGAGTCTAGCGTCTTGCATTCTGCAGATATGCGCGCACAGACAGCCAGCTAATCAGATTGCACCAACCGTAATAGGCACACATGGGTCTTTGGCGATGTGAGTAACTAGCTGCTGCACAATACTTTAGGGATTCATTTCCTAACTGCAAATGCTCGAACTCATTTGGTCCATGATCAAGTGTATTCCAGACTCTGATAGCACACATGCATTTGTAATCATCTTAGTCACTCCACTCGCCAATGCAACTTGAACAGCACTTACTGAATAAGCATTTATTGCAATGTCAATATTGCCGTGCCGTGTGTTTCAGATAGAAAAAAACTGTATTCATATTGATGGGGGTTTCCCATTTGGCTATATATGCTGGGTAACTAATGATTGAATTTTTGTTATGTTAGTTTCATTTAGGATGGCATGTAGCTCTAGATGTGTTGTTAAGAACTGTTTGTGGCACAGGAGGGCTGTAGAAATATTCTAATGAGGAATGCCATAGACTTTGCATCAATGGTTTGGCTGTTACAAATTATTAAGTTAGAATTAGTGTAGGTCGCCATTAGTATTAGGCAAGTAGTAGAACAGGAACACTGGTACGAAAGTCCAAAGGACAAGATGAATTGCACACAAGAGTTCTGAAAGAGACAAGCAAGCTAATTACCAAAAATGTTCTTTAACAGATCTTTACAAGAGAGGCCAATTCCATTAGACTGGGAGAACAGGTAGGTCACACTGATCTTTAAGAAAGGTAGCAAATCCTCAGCTGGCATCTATAGACCTGTACGCTTAACGTCAATTGTCTGCAAACTAATGGAGCATTTCATCAGAGACGATATTATTAAGCACATGTCAAACTCCATTTTAGAATAACAGCACGGTTTCTTAAGCAGTAGATCCTGTATAGCACAGTTACTTAGCACACTAGGCTTCTGTATTGAAGCGAAAAACCTATCCCACGTTAGTGTATTTTGTGAAAATACCTTCCCAGAATGCATCGCGCATACCACTTCTGGCTGGCAACCATGATAGCCGACTCGCAAACAGCATTACTTCACGATGGGAATCAGATACAGTGCACTTTAGGCAGTGCATATGAAAAACTATGTTCATAATATTTTTGAAGTCATACCGATTTAATGACTCTAAGTCGAATGGTGTATTTCATATACGCCAATAACTCAGTAAAAACGTTACAAAAATAAATTTTTAAAACCAATGCATTAATGTTTCGGCAATTGAATGCGCTTTCCAATGATATATGATTTACATAATATAATGATTTTAGTTTATCATAACAACGGTTTAGATTACGATGTATTTTAGTGCAAAAGTAACTCAACGCGGTTCAACGGCTTGTTGGCGGCGGTATCAGCCAGCAGTTTTGCTCTGAGCGTTGGTTTAGGGGAATCCCGGCATAATGGCGTCAATGTGGGAAGGGTTTATTGAGAAGGCATATCCAGTTGATGTTATTATCTGGATTTTGCAAAAGAATTAGATATAGTTCCCCCATCAGAGACTACTAAAGCAAACTGAGCAGCTATGGTGTAGATGGAGATGTGCTTGGCTGGATTCAGTACTTTCTGAGCAACAGGAAATAGAGGGTGGTTGTCAATAGCTCCTTTTCGAATTGGGCTCCACTCCTCAGTGGGATTCCTCAAGGCAGTGTTCTCAGCCCTGCATTGTTTATTTGCTTTATCAATGGCATGGCTGAAGTAGTAACCGGTATGATAAAGCTGTTTGCTGATGATACTAGGCTTTTTTTTTAAATAACCTCTGCGAAAGATCAAGAGCTACTACAGTAATATCTCAACAATCTGAAAGACTGAGCAGATGTATGGCAGCTACATTTCAACGAGTCCAAATGAAAAGTCATGCACCTGGGGAGATCCAACAACAAGTTCCAGTACAGTATGGAAGAAGGATAACAACTTGCAAAGCTCGAATAAACTCTATGAAAAGGACCTAGGTGTACATGTCGATAATGCCCTGAAGTTCAACAAACACTCTGGGATTGCAGCTAACAAAGCCAACAAACTAGTCGGAATGACAAGATCTTTTGATTCTTGAATCCATCGATTTTCGTTCTGCGGTTCAAAAGCTTGGTTATACCGCACTCAGAATATGGAAATGTGGTATGGTCACAACCGCATACAAAAGACATACAATTACTTGAGAATGTACAACAACGTGCCACAAAGATGATAGCAGGCTTCAAAGACCTATCATTCGAAGAGTGGCTCAGGGTACTGAAACTTCCAAGTCTAGTCTACAGACGTTTGCATGGTGACCTCATCGAAGCGTACAAGTACACTCATGATATGTACTGCTTGAACCATGAATAACTAGTCAACTACTACCACCAAATGAAGGTGAGCATACAAGAGGAAACGGTTTCAAGCTTCACAAACAGCGGTTTAACAGCGACACCCGTGAGCGCTTCTTCAGCATAAGAGTAGTCAAATACTGGAAAAACCTACCAGAGAACATCGTATCCGCTCAAACTCTCGAAACATTGAAGGGGAGACTTGACAAGTACTATGGCAGCAGCACATATTAGACTCAGTTCCAGATCAAACCCGTCGGCACCCACTCAGTTCAACAGGTTCAAATTTCTTGTGAAGAAGAAGACAGTGAAGAACTGCTACAGGCTGTTTAGCCTACACAGCAGAAGAGGACTGTGTAACTATGCAGTAAGTCAGTCAATTAGTCAACCGGCCAGCCAGCCAGCCAGCCAGCCAGCCAGCCAGCCAACCAGCCAGCTAGCCAGCCAGCCAACCAGCATCACTGGCATGCACGCACGCATGCCAATGGCCAGTGTATATTTTATATGTAATTGTAGATACTTAGGTAACATCCGGAGTGATCAGATATCTGGTCATTGAAATTTCACCCCATGAAATGCAAGGTCATGACATTGCCCAAACGGGACTCGGTGTCATATAACTACTACATGACATCAGAGAGCGGGGTTAAAGTACCACTAGAATATGTTACAGAGGAGAATGGTATAGGGGTCACAGTAGACTGCAAACTAACATTTGACAGCCACGTCTGTGAAAAAGTTAACAAGGCCAATGCCGTCATGGGCATCATCAGGCGGACATTTGTTTACCTGGAGAAAGAAAACTTCATGTTGTTGTATAAGGCTCTAGTTCGACCAGGCCGAGTATGCAAACTCAGTATGGTACCCACACATGAAGAAGCATATAAACACCATAGAGTGTGTTCAGAGCAGAACAATTATCTGGTGCCCTCTCTAAAACACATCTCATATAGTGATCGCCTACGGGCATTGAGGCTAGCAACAATAGTGTACAGGCGAACAAGGATAGGGTTGGGGTGGGGTGGTGGTGGACATGATCGAGATATTTAAGATGCTAACATGGCTTTATGACCCCGAGATTCCCTCGCAGTTTCACATGCAAGAGGACTCAGTAACTCGTGGTCTCCACCTTAAAGTTCTCATCTATTCTTAAAAGATATATATCCTAGCTAAATTTAGGACTATTTGTTACTTTATGGACACTTTAACTAACTTGGACTGTAGCCGCCATTTTAGATAGCTATTTGCGGACGCCATTATTTCAGACAATGTTGTCTTCGCCGGTGAGCAATTGTTCATATAAAACCATTCTCGTAACGCCAATGCTAGTCATTCTTTTGCTGGTTTTCAAGGAGCGCATTATAAGCATATAGTAGTACAATACTAGTTCTATATTTCCTATGGTGCAAATAAAAACAAATATATCTATAACAAGTTACTGAATGCTGTTGCTGCCTATAGCAGCAACAGCTTTCCGTCAAATTGTTGTCAAAATAATCAGCTGATAATGCAATTGTCACTAGGCAAAGTTTTGATAACAATTTGGCTGAAAATCGTTGATGAAAAAACTTTCAATCATATTGTTCTCAAAATAATCAGCCTGGCAGTCAATGCTGCAAGGCCTGCTGAAGATATTTCGAGCAACCTTCTTGAGTAATTTTTTACTCAGGCAGAAACAGGGTTGTCAAATTGTTCTCAGAATAATCAGCGGGCTTTCTTTTTTGTTAGCCAACAAATGCCTATGCAATAAGCTAGGCTTATATGGTATACGGAATCAAGACCCAGTCTCAGATATGCTCGAAAATGTGGTTCATTTCATTGTCAATCAGGAGGTAAGTGTATTATTCTATTCACTGTAGGCATGTCATAGGCGATGGTTCACGCGCTGGTGGACTGCTTGATCTGCGTGAACATATTTCACTCTGAAATATGCATACGATATAGGCCTAACTAATTGTGTATGCACTTGTTCGCAAACAAAACAGGAAGTCCACTGATTATTCTGAGAAAGATTTGACAACGCTGTTGCTGCCTGAGTAAGAAATGATTGTCAATAAAGTTGCGCGAAATATCTTCAGCAAGTCGTGCAACGTTGACTACACTGCTGATTATTTTGAGAACTATTTGACTGAAAGTTGTTGCGTCAACGATTTTCAGCCAAATTGTTATCAAATCTTTATCTAGTGACAACTGTATTACCAGCTGATTATATTAACAACAGTTTGACGGAAAGTTGTTGCTGCTATTATAGGCAGCAGCAGCCAGCAGTTTTCAGTAAACTTGTTATAAATATATTTGTTGTCACTTGCGCCATAGGAAATATACACAACTGGTAATGAGCTATGCTATGCCCATTTATGCGCTCATCTTGAAAGCAAGCAGAAGAATGACTAGGATTAGCGTTACGAGAATGGTTTTATACGAGCAATTGCCCACCGGCGAAGACAACAGAGTCTGAAACAATGGCGCCAGCAAATATCTATCTAAAATGGCGGCTACAGTTCTAGTTAGTTAAAGTGTCCATAAATTAACAAATAGTCATAAATTTAGCCAGGATATGTATCTTTTAAGAATAGATGAGAACTTTAAAGTGTATCGGAAGAGAGGAAGAATTTCTTCTCAATAAGAGTATGCAAGCTATGAAACAGTTTACCAGATTCTGTGATTTCAACACCTATGTTGAGAAACGGCTTGGCACAATATGGCAAAACCAAGAGACACTTTACCACTACACACAACCAATAATAGGAAGTGATGGATCAGCAATTGTCACAATAGAAGAGGACTAGATAAACACAAATGCTAGATTACATGCACAATATATCAAACTCACTAATGACTTGCTCGATAAACAACTAAATAATTAGAACATTTGAGTTGTCAAGTGGGCAGATTCAGGTGTAGGCAGCATACCGCAGCTGACTCCATAGCCTGCTAGGCTATCCTCACTGTAGGCAGCATACCGGCGCTGACGGCAGGATTTCTCCTTCGATCAATACTCACCATTCTGTTACTTCTGATATACAGCTGGCCTTGACAGCGGCTCTAGGATTATAGACTTAGAAAGCTTTACCGACTCCTGGGAACCGGGTACTCGGCTCCCAACTGCCGAGTACCCGTTTACCATAGAGCTCATTCTTGTTTGCATAGCAACAAGAGCAATACATGCTTTTTGCATTAAGGATTTTAGTGTTTTAAAAGAATCTAAGTCTTTAATCAGTGATAGTTTGTGTGTTCTGAAAGGATTAACTAAGGACTATGGAGAATACCGCCCAAGACAACCAGGTTGTATTGTTCTTTATTATCCATAGTTAAAAGACTTAGGTCTCTAAATTTCTTTGTGTCGCATGTTCCAATTTCTGACCCCATAGAATCTGGGACGTGTGCTAACAACGATATATGCCAGACAATCGCCTTCTTTAACCCCAACAGGCGATCGGCAGATATGAAAATAGGTGTTTGCTACGGTATTTCTAACACGAATATCGGCTGACGTCGTTCTCCGTAGAATCCGAGCGGGTGACGTCACACCCGGTCGCTCGGATGTTTATGTGAAGAAAAATTTTTTCATTAATTCGCGCATCTTATTCTGGGTGCTGCGTACTAAAAATGGTACCGGAAACTTTAGAATGATCAAGTTTACGTGCGATCACGATCGGTTTGCAATGATCGGTGGTTTCAAAATTCTTGAGTAGATGTGTGGTCTGCGGTTTTACCGTGTGAGACAGCAGTTTGTTATACATTTTGTTGTTTTCTTCACATATCGTGCTGCTTTCGTTAGGAGTATAATTTATATTGATTAGTAAATATACCCTGAATGCTATGCGATATGATTCCTGGAGCGGTTACACATCCTGGTGGATCTAATATGGGTGTGTTGTGCCCGCCGCGTACTTGTCATCATAATCAATGCGATCGTTGTTGTAACGTGGCGGGGTGGGGTGCGAGGAGGTTACGGTTAATTTATGAGTCAAAATATTTGAAAATTAATTGTCTGCCTTCCATCCGGGTCTCGTTCCGCTTGTTTATTGTAGGTTTGTGCTTATTTTACAGGCCAAGCCAGCCCCGCCATCATGTGACGACTGCCATAAGTTTGTCCGTGTAATGTTCAAGAACCATGTCTGTTTTAGGTGTGCCCTGTGTAATATAGATCATAGGTGTAATGTTTGTGCAGTGTGGTCCGTCGAAACGATGGTTAAGTTCCTTGCCCAGAAGGACTTGGCTGGGTCTGACGCGGGGTCAGGCGGTCCAAGAGGAAATCATGGAGCGCCCGGTTCGGCCGGTGGGGGTGCTCCACATCCCCAGCTGGAGGTGGCGGAGATGGCACCGCCGGCGTGGTTTGGTCCGGCTATGCAGGGTTTTCTGCATAGCGTCCTGCCCACGCTGGTGTCGTCCCTGCTACCAAAGGTTGGGGGGGGCAGTTTCTCCCCATGCCTGGTACGGATCCTGTCCTCGGACAGGATTCTGGACTGGTTACCGAGGGGGCCGTCTCGTACGGCCCCCTGGCGGTCCCGTCTGGCTTCGGCCAGACGGGTTCTGTCTCTCTGCGGCCACCTCCGGGTGGTCCAGTAGCGGTGGCCGGTCCGTCAGGTGTGGGAGCCGTCCGCCAGGACGGCTCCACGGTTGACTCGTCTAGTGACGGCTCTTCGGAGTCTGAAGACGAGGAGGCCGAGGAGGAGAGGTTGCTGCGGCCCGTGAAGCCGCAGGTGGAGAATATGGAGGTTGATTCCGTCCTGGACGGAACCGGCCTCCATTTGTCTGGTTTGGCGCAAGCCAGGTCAGCGGCTCCACCTGCGGCTGAGGCCAATCCGTTACCTTGCACTGGTTCCGCGCGGCTTGGTTTGTCACCAGCCGTCAGGGGAACGGGTGTGCCGGGCCAGGCGTGGTACTCACCTATCTCGCCTGGTCCGGCAGCCGGACGTGGGGTGCCATTGGCGCCCGTGTCCGACTATGGTTCCGCGACGGTTACGGGTCCGTACGGTTTTCCGTGCGGACCTACCCCATGGACCGGAGTGTTTCATGGGGTGGCGGCGGAACCGTGTGGTAGCGGAGTGCCTGGCGTGTCAGCCGTGGCTCCTTGCCGGGAGGCCATGGCTGGCAGACCCGTGAGAACGTCAACGGGTGACGTGTTTGCGGGGGTATGTTCTTCGGAGGTAGATTGGTCTGATGCTCTGGCGTGGCTAGCCAGAGTGGACCCGTCTGTGGTTTCGGCCACAGCCGATGAAGATGCGCCCCGTCCGTCAGTTGCGTCGATTAGGACGGGGATTTTGCCCGCGGCCCGGATCCAGTCAGTGGGACTGGATCCACGGTTCATTGATTTGTTGGATGCTATTTATAGCAAACAACTAATGACCAAGGGTCAGCTCCCTGCGGCCTCCAGGGAGGTGCGGGCAAGATGTCGTATTCCGCGGGGTGAATACGACAGGTATGGTGTAGTCCCGTCGGTCACGGAGGATGACCGATGGGTACTGGGCGTCCAGAGTGCCGGGTCGGGTGGTCCCGGTCCGGCACTAGTGGATAAGTCCCAGGTACACCAGGAAGAAGTCCTGGCCCTATGCGATGAGGGTGTGAGGGCAGCGATGAGCGCTGTCAATCACTCTTATCGTCTACTTCAGTCGGTGTGGGCTGAAGCAGGGGCAGGCCACCCTGTGCCACCTGTGGCGCTATCGTGTGTTAATGACGGCTTGGTGCTGTCAATGGACGCATTGGCAAGGGTGCAAGCGCGAGTGACGAAGTCCAGGAGGCAAATGGTCATTGACCATATGCGTCCGGCTACGGCAGTCAGGGAACGTCTTCTTGGGACGCCCCTGACAGGGCCTAGCATCTTTGGTGGCCAAGTGCGGGCCATCTTAGAGGACACCGCCAGTAATGCGCAGAATCGGTTAGCGGTAAATCTACAGCTAGAGCTAGTGCGGCAAGTGCACGCACTAGGGGCTGTGGGTAAACCGCTAACGGGACAGCCTTCAAAGAAACAGAAGAAGCATAAGAGCAAGGCGAAAGCCAGGCCTGTTGCGACTTCTGTTTCGGCTGGGTTCTCGGAGCCGCCGGCGGCGAAGAAACCCAGGAAGGTTGTAGAGGCGCCTACCCTCCCCAATGTTGCTCCTGACCGCCCTAGAGGTGGGAAGGGCAAGGGGAAGGGTAAGGGTAAGGCCTCAAAGGGCGGACAGAAAGGGCCGAAGCGTACCTGAGGGTACGCAACCTCCCTTCATATCCGCCTGGACCGCACCTGTGCGACAGGAACAGCGGTGCCAGTTATACCCGTCGTGCCTAGAGCGAAATGGTTCTCACTCTCTCTCTCGTTAAGAAAGAGGGGGGGGGGGGCGGACTGCGAGCCGGACAACCCCGTTAGACGTCGAAGCGTCTATGGTGGGTGGAAGGCTCATGCGTTTCGTCGAGGCCTGGCGAGGTGTGACGTCAGACAGTCTGGTCCTGGGATGGTTATCCCAGGGTTACATGCCGGAGTGGTGGGACTTTCCACCACAAAATCTGTCTTTGGCACCTGTCTGGACACCCGTACCAAGGGAGCCAGACAAGTTAGAAGCCGTTCAAAAGGAAGTGTCTGGTTTGCTTCTGAAGGGAGCAATAAAACCAGCAAACCGGAACACTCCAGGCTTCTATTCAAACATGTTCCTTGTCCCCATGAGCACAGGGGGATGGAGACCCATACTCAATCTCAGGCCATTAAATTGGTTTATCCATACGCCTCGGTTCCAGATGGAAACGCCGAGGTCGGTAATGGCGGGATTGAGGAAAGGAATGTGGTGTGTATCGATCGATCTGAAAGATGCATATTTCCACATTCCGATGAATCGGAGTTGGCACAGGTTTCTGAGATTTGCGTTTCAGAATCAAGTATGGGAGTTTACAGTTCTCCCGTTTGGCCTGTCGACAGCTCCGAGGGTTTTCACAAGAGTGGTCCTTGCGGTGACAGCGTTTCTCAGAAAAGAGAACGTGGCGCTACACACCTACATAGACGACTGGCTGCTCAAGGCAGACTCGGCAGCCAGGTTGAACGTGGATACTGCTCTGACTCTGAGGTTACTTTCAGATCTAGGCTGGATAGTCAACGAGGAGAAATCCGAGTTGACGCCCACTCAACATTTCGTTTATTTGGGGATGCGATTCGACCTCGAGGAGGGCAGGGTTTACCCATCAGAGCCCAGAGTGGTGTCTCTGTTAGCCATCCTCAGGAGTTTTCGAGTGTGAAACCACATTCAGGCGAGGCGGTTCCTTCAGATGCTGGGCATGATGGTCTCCATGGAGCAGGTTATCCCGTACGCTGCTCTAATGCAAAGACCTATCCAGTTGTATCTGATGTCTCTGTGGAAACAGAGAACAGAACCCCTGTCAAAACTGGTGCCAGATTTGGAGCCGATAATATCGCATCTTCTATGGTGGAAACAGCGTCAGAATCTCCTGATAGGGGTTTCGCTGCACCTACCCCAACCCCAGCTGTCCGTTTACACGGATGCATCGCTGGAGGGTTGGGGTGCCTGCCTGGGAGAACACCAGGTCTCGGGCACATGGACTCTCCCGGAGAGTCAGCTGCATATCAATCTGTTGGAAATGATGGCAGTGGAACTGGCGTTGGAAGAGTTCCTTCCGATGATCAGGGGCAAGGTGATATTGATACGGTCGGACAATTCGACAGTAGTATGATATATAAATCGCCAAGGAGGGACCAGGTCGCCCACCCTGTGCATCAGGGTGTGGCACTTGCTTCAATGGTGCAGGAATTACTCGGTTGTTTTGAAAGCAGCTCGTATTCCTGGCCGATTGAACATTCTGGCGGATGCTTTGTCTCGCAGACAGAGAATCCTGCCAACAGAATGGTCCCTCAACCCTCCAGTTCTGCGACGGATCTTCGAGCATTGGGGCAAACCCAACGTGGACTTGTTCGCCACAAAGGAAAATGCTCAAATCATGACATATGTCTCGCCGATTACAGATCCAAATGCCGTCGATACAGACGCTCTGGCGATAAGCTGGAGAGGGATGCACGCGTACGCGTACCCACCCACCATTCTTCTACCGAAGGTATTGGTGAAGGTCAGGGAGGAGCCGTGTCTGGTCCTGCTAATAGCGCCGTATTGGCCGAGCAGGGCGTGGTTCACGGATCTTCTAGATCTGCTGGTGGAAAATCCTGTGCAGTTGCCCGAGATTCCGAACATAATCTCCCAGGCCAAGGGACGCTTCCTACACGAGCGTCCCGAAATGTTCAAATTGACTGCGTGGATGTTGTCAAACAACGTTCCACGTCGGAAGACTTTTCTCGACAGGCTGCTGATTTCATCGCGGCTGCGAGAAGGAGTTCAACCTTCAAGTCATATAACAACAAGGTTAACAGATTTGCAGACTGGTGTGAAGAAAAGGGTATTGATACCTTTCAATCCACTATTCAGCAAATAGCAGACTTTCTCTGTGAGCTGTTCTTTACAGGACTAGCTCCCGTCACAATTGCTGGATACAAGTCAGCTTTGGCATCAGTTATCCCTTGTCTAGCCAACAGGGATAGTCCAGAGGTGGCCCAGTTAAACGTGATGTTGAAGGGAATGAGCAATCTCTGCCTGAGACAACCGGTAGTCATTCCAGCCTGGAGTCTATCTTTAGTGCTTAATGTACTGGCCAAGCACCCTTTCAAACCGTTGCGTTCGGCTAGTCTAAAGCATTTGACTCTAAAGGCGGTCTTTCTATTGGCAGCTTCCTCAGCTAGAAGGCGCAGTGAGATCCATGCGCTTTCGGCAGAGAGGAACCGATTTATTGTTTCTGGAGAAGGTCTGCGTCTTCTGCCAAGAGCAGAATTTATGTCAAAGAACCAATCTTTGAGATATCCCGGCAAACCGATCATTATACCGAAGTTAACCAGGTTTGATCGTGATGCCAGTGTCTGGTGCCCAGTCCGTGCTTTGACTAAGTACAAGAAACGGACTGACTCGTTACGGTCGAACGATAGACATCTGTGGATCTGCCATAAAAAGCCTTATGGCGCCGCATCCATGGATACTATCTCTTGTTGGGTGGTCGAATGCATTCAGACTACTCACGAGATGGCGACTGGGCACCAGGTGCAGGGCGTAAGGGCACACGATGCTAGAGGAATAGCCGCCTCGACCGCTCTTTACAATGGTGTTCCGTTAGAGGACATCATGGCCGTTGCACAATGGCACTGTGAGTCCTCATTTACGGATTACTATATGAGGGATGTGTCAGACTCAGCCAATCCACTCGCTTTAGCTGTTTTGAAACGATAGTTAGTGACCACACTGCTTTTCCCCTTTTTTCACTTTGGTAAGAAAAGAACCTAAAGCAGGCATGGTCAAGCGAGAGGATGTCAACCAGATTGTGTCACTGATGGCCGAACCGGTGAATGGTTGTTATCATAAGGTAATTCAACAAGTGAGAGTTTTTTGTATTATGTATATGTATCATGTTCATTCATCTTATATATTCATGCTCATTCCCAGGCTAATACAAGCGATATGCAGGGAGTAGTTAACCCTCTTGGCATATTGGTGTTTTCAGGCGAGATACATGTTCGTTAGTTCTCTCCCTTTTCTTAGGAGGAAAAAGGGGGGGGTGTGTGGCTGTGACGCGAATGTGATTCGGTTCCGTGAACTTGACGGTCCTTTTAGGTCTCCGTTAGTCAAGTTTGAAGTCTAAAATCTTTCTCCAAGGGGCAAAATTAGCATGTATGGCTTGCCCCTTCCCACCAGGTTACTGATCAAATCTGGTGTATATCAGAAGTAACAGAATGGTGAGTATTGATCGAAGGAGAATGCAGGAAATGTCAATTTCCCTTTCTCCGAGATCTAACAATACTCACCATTCTGTTACGGACCCAGCCTCCCAGCCCCACGGAGGCAAGCCATAGTTTTCTCTTGTTTGGTGGCTATGCAAACAATATGAGCTCTATGGTAAACGGGTTCTTGGCAGTTGGGAGCCGAGTACCCGGTTCCCAGGAGTCGGTAAAGCTTTCTAAGTCTATAATCCTAGAGCCGCTGTCAAGGCCAGCTGTATATCAGAAGTAACAGAATGGTGAGTATTGTTAGATCTCGGAGAAAGGGAAATTGACATTTCCTGCATTCTGTCCGGCTGACGGCAGGATTTCTGTCACTTGACAAATTATATCTCAAGAACAAAAGATTAAAAAACAAACAATTATTAGTATTCTTCTTCTTCTTCTTGTATTGGAGATTCCCTCATGTGAGGCACGACAGTAAGCTCGTCATCAGCAGAACAGTGTTGGTCATGAATCGAACAATCACACGCGATATTGAAGATCCTTTCCGGCATTTGTTGTATCCAACTGATTAAAGTCTCAGAGATGAACACCCTACTATTAGTCGCTAATATTCTGTACTTAAAGTATGTAGATAAAATCCGCAAGTCGCAAATAACACTGAGGCACTAGCAAAATCATATTTAATAGAGCCAGATACAAAACAGTAATGTCAGTTCTTTTCTATACCGATAAATGAAAGTTCATATGGAAGCTGAATTTATACAGGAACATGACTTGAGTGTGCGTAAAAGTTCAGTTATATTATTTTGGCACAACAGGTAAATGAGACTCAGTTTGTTTTAGTTTTTTTAATAACAACGCCATTACACCTCTAAGTGCAGGATGCGCCAACGATTGGCATTTAGTGTGTAGATCCATTCACGAGATATTTCCTCGATTTCCTGAATGTCATAATTCAGGCTAATCTCTATTTTCTTCTTGTCAATGAATTTAATATAATGTATATATACTGAACCAAAAAAGTTTAGCAACACTGAGGATATTACTGTATAAATGTTATTTAATGTATAAATGTTATTTAACAAAAACAACAAATTGATTCAAATATATTATTTAATTGATAGGTAATTTTTCAATTTGAACAACAGTCTCTTGTTACTGTAATGCTAGCATCGCGCCTTTAACACGGCATCATTCAACGCAAGGGTCCAATTTAAATAATGACACTGAGCTGTCAATACCGGTTGTGACCTCCGCGCGCATTAACCACCGCCGTACATCACTTTCTCATGCTTCGAATTAAGCACCTGCTGTCACGAAGAGGAATCGCATCCCATTCCTGGAGCAGTGCAGCTTCCAGCTCCCGCACGTTGTGAAGATGTGGATGGTTATCACGCACCATACGGCCAAGAATGTCCCACACGTGTTCGATAGGAGACAGGTCCGGTGATCGCGCTGGCCAGTCCAACACCTGAATGTTGTTAGCCTCAAGGAAATCACTGGTGACCCTAGCTGAATGAGGACGGGCGTTGTCTTGCTGGAACATAGAGTCTGCATGATGCTGCATAAAAGGGATGACAACAGGGGCGACAACTTCTTCACAGTAACGTTGAGCCGTTAAATTTCCGCGAATCACAATAAGATCTATTTTGCCATTTTCTTGGATTCCAGCCCACACCATGACACTGCCGCCACCGAATCTGTCGTGCTGATGGTGTTGGTTGCATCATACCGTTCTCCTAAACGTCGCCAAACCCATTGCCTACCATCCGCCACATCCACACAAAACCTCGACTCATCACTGAACAAAACGTGGCTCCATTGTTGAGCACGCTATCGCTGATGAGCTCTTGCCCATGCAAACCGATTCTCGATGTGACATCATGGTGTCTGGTTTCGCACAGTTTGTGCATGCACTGTAGTGCCGGTAGCAGTGTGCAAATTATGGGACAGCCGCGGAGCAGTCTCAAACCTGTGACGTCGTGATGACGTCACTAAGTAGCGGTCTTCTCATGGCGTTGTTGCTCTCGGTCTGCCAGATCGTGGTCGGTCATTAACATGTCGAGTTTCCTGCTCACGTTGGCGGAGACGGGAAATGGTTGAGGTGTGAACATTAAAATGTCGAGCAACAGTGCGAATGCTCTGCCCAGCAGCGAGTCTTCCCATTGCTTCATTGCGCTGATTTTCGGGTAGCCCTGGGTGGTGGCCCATGTTCGGAAGGGTAAACTTTGAAGCGTTTTCTGTTAACGTTCGTTATCTGCTTTTACAATATGGTGAATTTTTGCCTTCGCTACCCGCCAATGTGGGCCAGTGCATGAAAAATGCATTTTCACATGCAGTAAGCGTGATTTGCATTTCTTCATGATCAGCGAGACATTACATTGACGAAACATGTCTGCAAATTTGGTTATAAATGGACGCATAGTTTTAATACAACAAACCAAACTTCACTGTTGCTAAACTTTTTTGGCTCAGTATATATTCTTATTGTTTTGTAGATCAATTTTAACTGTAAATAACATCCGCCAACCGGAAGCCTTTAGCAATTTGTAAAGGAACAGAGCTAGGCATAGAGGTTTAACTATCGGTGCTCATTATATTACCTAGATTACTTAGATGACCTAGATTAAACCTCTATGCTCAGCTCCTCTTTGGTCATTATAATTTCTGTATTTTCACAGAAGATGCATGCCCATGGTGTTCTTGATCTTGATCTTGATTAGTTATGGTGAAACAGCCAAAGGACATTGTTGTTGTTGAGTGACGATAACCCTCCAGTAACTAGGCGTACCCACAGCAGTGGTAAAACAATTGTTTTGTTAAAACTAGTAAAAACTACTAGTGGGAGATGATACATAGATTAGAATGAAATTAAGTAACATACAAAATTAAATGATCAAACAATTAAGATACTCAACACATGATTAGATGATTAAATACACATATACACATGCATTAAAATCAAACAAGCACACTACACGAAGCAGCGATAGAGAATATGGATAACTATGACGGCAGGTTGGAAATGTAAGTTCTGCCACAGTGTATACTGTAGCACACGCTTCTGCTATGATTTTCAATATTGCAAAGCAATGTGTCATCATTAGGAAGGAGACCAGAGTCTACTAACGTAGTACAGTCGACGATAAGTTGAGTTAGATGGTTTAAATCAGAGACTATTAGATTTCATGTTGATATATCTAATGCGGAAACAATGAGCTGTTTAATTTGGTTCAGACTATCTGTCCTATATCTAAGCAGAGCGGGACATGAGGTAAGCATATGCATGTACTCATCAGGGGCGCTCTAACAGAGTTGACAGATTGGGTCAACATTGATGTTGCTAAATCTGTGGAGTCATTTGGACTAAGTACGTGCCAGTTAAGAGACGAGATTTAATAAAGCATCTATGTGTATCTTTTGTATTGTTTAAGACTGTCTCGATTGATATATGGACTTTTCCGATAGCCAATCTGGCAAGATTTAGATAATCCAGGGTGCTCTTTTTACTACACTCGTCCAGAAGGCTAGCATTCCAGTAGTCATCAATCGCAGATGTTACCATAGATTTCCATGCCTCCTTCAAGGGGCATGTGGTCGAGAAGTTGAGCTATACATGGAAGGTAATATTGAGATCACAGATTGTCAGTATATCTGATGCGCAGCATCTGTAGATGAAAACTCTCTAGGCATTTAAGGTGTTTTTGCTGGATTATAAATGTCTCTAACCCATAGAGAAGGCGTGGTGGTACATACATGTTAAATACTTTTAGGCTTACTCTTGGTGCAAGATGGTTGGAGCCATGTAGTCCAGTCCCAGAGAGGCTATATAATGTTCTTCTAGCCAGGGATATTCTGTTCTCAATATTGAGAGATATTTATTTCAGCTTTAGAGCTACGGATTATTATTTTATTTACATTATTTTCGCCGCGCATTCGTCAAGGCATCTGGTTTAGACATGTTTTTTGCCTCTGATTAATTCGGTAAATTTATTTGCAGGATTTGCGGAGTTTTCTGAACTGCTTAGAAGATCTTGGGATAGTTGTTTCAATCCGTTATCATACTGGGAATAAAGTTGAATTTAAAGACGTCAGTTCTAGCTTAAATTTGGTTGAAGTGGCTGTTGTGCATGTTTTTGATTTTCCGAAATTGGAGTCTTTAGACTGTCTAATGATATTTTTGCTTGTTGCTGTATACCTTTGTAGAACAAAATAAGGTGGTTTTGTTTCCTTCTGTCTGACAACGGTGGGAGGATTAGGGCTTCCATCATATTGCAAGTCGAAGCAGACTCAAGCTTCTCTGAATCTATATGGATTGATATAAAACTGGCAAAAAATGATAAACTCTTATTAGGATGCGTATATAGAAGCCCGAACAGTGATACTGAAAACAACAAAATGCTAAATGATCTCATTGACAAAATATCAAACCAAAACTACAGCCATCTTTTACTACTTGGCGACTTCAATTGGCCCAAGATAGATTGGAAAAAGCATGTGACAGCCACTGACAACCAGCAAGTGATGCTAACTACTTTATTGAATGCTGTAAAAGAAATTACTTACTTCAACATATAATGGACGACACAAGAGCACGAGGTGCTGACAAGCTTGTTAGACTTGGTGCTCACAAATGAGGATAATATGCTGGAGGAATATACTATGCTTAGCCCTCTTGGGAAGAGTGACCATTCATGCATCCAATTTGATTATAAATGCTATGCGTCCATAGACATCATGGGTCGCATAAAAACATATTACGACAGAGGTGATTATGAAAAGATTAAGCAGATGCTGAATATCAACTGGGAAGAAAAGCTGTCAGAACTAGATGTCACGACTCATTGGGAGGTTTTCATGGACAAAGTAAATACAGCAATCAGTCAATGCATTCCAAGCAAACTCATTCAAAGTAAACAATGCAGGGAGAACAGAATCCCAATTGACACAGCATCACAATGTAAAATTTCAGAAAAACACTGACTATGGAAGCGCTATATGAGGACACGTGACCAAAATGACTATAAGACGTACTGCAGATCAAGAAACAAAGTAAGAAATTTAACCGGGGCAAAACAGAGACAAATTGAAAAAGATATAGCTAAGCAAATCAAAAGCAACCCCAAACAGGTCTGGAACTACGTCAACAGCAAGACAAAAATAAGGGTTGGCATAGCAAATTTAATAGACCCAGAAACTGGTGCTCTTACAGAAACGGACGAGGAAAAGGCAGATGTTCTGGAAGATTACTTTTCTTCAGTTTTCACAGTAGAGCCAGAGGGTGACATTCCGAGAATCCACCCAGCAGTGGTACAAGAGCCATTATCATATATTGTGATATCAGAGGAAATGGTGAGGAAGAAATTAGGAAACCTTGACATAACTAGATCTCCGGGACCTGACAATCTGCACCCTAGAGTACTGAAAGAGCTAAGTCGGGTCATTAGTAAGCCACTATCCATCATAATTAAGACCTCCTTAGACTCTTGCACCCTGCCAGAAATCTGGAAAGACGCAACCATCTCTGCAATATTAAAAAAGTAAGTAGAAAAAGCCCCTCAAATTATCGTCTCGTCAGCCTCACAAGTGTTGTATGCAAAGTAATGGAATCCATTGTAAGAGACAAGATATACAGACACTTTAAAGTAAACTTACTCTTCAGCCTAAGCAATACGGGTTCATTAGTGGCCACTCAACTGACCTCCAGTTGCTGCAAGTCTTGGACACCTGAACCGAGATTATGGACAATGGAGGTGTGGTAGACACAATATATATGGACTTTCAAAAGGCCTTCGACAAAGTCCCATACAGAAGACTAGTTGGGAAAGTAGAAGCTCACGGCATAAGTGGCCAGGTCCTAGGATGGACAGAAGATTTCCTGAGAAACCGCAAGCAGCAGGTCCGGGTCAACATTGCAACATCAATGCAGTCAGATGTTACAAGCGGTATTCCCCAAGGTAGTGTGCCTTACTATTTGTTATCTATATAAATGATCTGCCAAATGTTGTCGATTCAGATGTGTACATGTTTGCAGATGACACCAAGTTATCACGCCAAATCAATGACCAGGAGGACTGTGATAAACAGCAAACAGATTTAACAAACCTACAGACATGATCAGAAGTATGGTTGATAACATTCACCCAATGAAATGCAAGGTAATGACATTATTCAGGACAGAATCAGATTCATATGAATACTGGATGAAATCTGAAAATGGAGCCAAGACATCCCTTGAACATGTCGCAGAGGAAAAATATATAGGCGTCATTATAGATTCGAAACTGACATTTGACAGCCATATTTTTGAAAAGGTTAACAAAGTTAATAAAATCATGGACATCATCCGTAGGACATTTGTTTACCTGGAACAGGAAAACTTCAAGCTAATATATAAGGCACTGGTTTGGCCAGACCTTGAGTACGCTAATGCAGTATGGTTCCCATATCTGAAAACCCTCACTTTAATGCCATATGTGTTCAGCGGAGAGCAACCAAGCTAGTACCATCCCTCAAAGACCTCACATACACTGAACGATTGAAAACATTGGGCCTACCGACCATGGTATACAGGCGAGCAAGGGGAGATATGATAGAGACATACAAAATGTTAACTGGAATTTATGACCTAGATGCTACCTCCCTGTTTCAGATGCAACATGATTCAGTAACCCGTGGTCATCACCTGAAGGTCTACCAAAAGAGGGGAGGAACGAACCATAGGAAGAATTTCTTTTCCTTGAGAGTTTGCTACCTATGGAATAGCCTGCCAGAATCTGTAATTTCAGCACCAACAGTCATATCATTTGAAAAACTACTAGACAAGCTATGGCAATGTCAAGAGGCGGTCTATGACTGTACACAAAAGCTGACCAGAACAGATGGCACAGAGATTGATGTGACTGAAGAGGAAGGCTGGGAGAATTAATGTACATATATAGACAATTGTCATGATTGTATGAAATCATCACAGGCATAGGCGGCACACAGCAGCTCACGCCCATGATACATATTCATACAGCAGACTAATATATATATATATATATATATATATATATATATATATATATATATATATATATATATATATATATATATATATATATATATATATATATATATATATATATATATATATATATATATATATATATATATATATATATATATATATATATATATATATATATATACACCTGTGCAAAAGTTAAGCACCAGCAAAAACAATAGAACGTAGAAACATGATGGTACAACTAGGCTGCCATACTTTTTGTCCCCGCGTTAGCTGACATAATTCCTACGAAATGCACATGCATGCATGACTTCACGCCGCTTGATGTCCGTGCGTGGCGGGAAACAGCATACGTGTTCAGTTATGTAAAAGTCCAGTTTGAGGTGTAGAACATTACATACAGATTTAGGCGACAAGATTAGGAATTTTGTGTTCATGACCGTGGTTTATTTGTACAGAGAGAATTAGCTCTTGATTGTGAACCGCTATGGCAAGACGAAGGTTAAGTGATCGTGTGAAATGGCAAATCATAGGCATGCATACCACTGGTATGTCATGCAGAGAGATTGGCAGACAGCTGAACATTAACCATACTGTAATCAGTCGTTTGATTGCAAAACATGGGCAAACTAACGAGGTGAAGGACAGGCCTAGATCTGGAAGACCGAAGAAGACTACTGCCCGTGATGATCGAGCCCTAGTACGCCTTGTTAGGAGATCTCCATTCACCAACAGCAGAGTGCTCAGCCAGCAATGGGAAACGCGCAATAGAGTGTCAATGTCTACCGTCAAAAGGAGACTGTATGCTGCTGGCATGAAAGCTAGGAGACCTGTCAGACGTCCTCTCCTCACTGCACACCACAAAGAGGAGCGTCTGAGGTGGTGCAACGAAAGAAGACACTGGAACATGAGATCCTGGAGACGGGTACACTGGTCCGATGAAAGTCGGTTCCTGCTTCATGCCACAGATGGTCGAACTCGTGTATGGAGGTCCAGACGCACGGTGTACGACCAACGTAACATCATGGAAGAAGTTCCATTTGGTGGAGGTTCCGTTATGATATGGGGGTGCATCTCATTTGATTGTAAGCTGGATCTGTTGACTGTACCTGGAACACTAAATGGACAAAGATATCAAGATTCCATACTGGATAGAGTTGTGGTCCCTCATTTTGTAAATCATGCACCTGGAACCCACCCTATATTCATGGATGACAACGCCCGACCACATCGTGCTAGAGCTGTGCATGAATACCTCCGCCAGAATGCCATCGAAACCCTACCATGGCCAGCAAGGAGCCCTGACATGAACCCTATTGAGCATATCTGGGACATTCTGGGAAACATGGTGAGAAGGAGGGATCCTCCTGTGCAGAACCTACAGGAATTAACAGACGCACTCCATCTTGAATGGCAACGAATACCACAATGGCGTATCAGTTGGTTGGTGACCAGCATGAGACGTCGTGTCCAGGCCGTCATCCAGGCACAAGGTGGATATACCCGGTATTAATAATGACAGTCTCAAACTCGTGCACAGATGTTAAACTTCGTTTTCAGACACCATTAATGACAATCTAGCCACGTGTGTCAACTGTAGGGCAATAGTTGTCAGTTGTGTCAACGTAACCATATTCAGGCCTCGTTTTCAAGTTCAAACAAAAACATACAGTGTTTCCCCACCATCATAATCAGCATTCCTCTAGTTGCATTATTACCTCTTGCACTAAGATGGATGGGTACATAAATGTTTATGCTATTGCTTTCTTCATAGCACATGAATATACCCTCGCATGTGCGTAAAAATAGGGTGGTGCTTAACTTTTGCACAGGTGTATATATATATATATATATATATATATATATATATATATATATATATATATATATATATATATATATATATATATATATATATATATATATATATATATATATATATATATATATATATATATATATATATATATATATATATATATATATATATATATATATATATATATATATATAAATAGACATAACCGGAAATTTTGGATCAACAAGTTTATTAGTGCATAGGAGCTGAGCATAGAGGGTTTACAAACCTGCGCTCAGAAATTTTACCTAGATTACCTAGATATTTGTCATACTGCCTGGTTCGTAGCAATAGTTTGAGGTGATAAATCTAGCTGAACGTTTTTGCACATTTTCTAGTTTGTCCTGAAGAGTTATCTGATGAGGGTCGCAAACTGTACTTGCATATTCCAGAACTGGACTAATCAGTCCCATCTCTGATCGCATTCCCATATGATGCCCACATGGGCCCCATATAGCTTCCCACATGGGCAAGATTTAATTATCTTCATAGAACTTCTTGAGATTGGACTGTGGACTCAGGCTACTACTTAGTACCACAGAAAACAATAACCACATGCTCAGCCTCGTGTGCCATGGAAATCCCTCACACCTACTAGTAATGGGTGACTTCAACATCCGACATATCGATTGGCAAACATGGAACACAAATGACAACTATCCAGCAGCATTTCCAGGGTGCATCCGAGATTGTTACTTATTCCAACACATTACAAAACCAACACGTGCACGGGGGACTGACAACCCTTCGCTCCTAGACCTCATTTTCACTAATGAAAAAACCATGATTCCTCATGTCGATTCTCAATGTCCATTAGGAAAGAGTGATCATTCAATTTTGCAGTTTAACTTCAGATGCTCACCCATCCAAGAAAGAGCACCTAGATTGAATTATTATTATTATTATTATTATTATTATTATTATTATTATTATTATTATTATTATTATTATTATTATTATTATGACAGAGGAAACTATGAACAAATGGCCTGTGTGTTAAACATTGACTGGCAACACTGCAAAGATGACCCAAATCAACAGTATGAAATTCTACTATCACTCATTAAAAAGGCATGCGATAAACACAGACCACATACACAAACAAGTAGGAAACGAAATACTAAGAAGAAATATAATCTACTCAAGAAATCACTCAGACAAATAAAACGTAAACACACCCTATGGAAACACTACATGGAAACTTGAGATGGCAAAGTCTACCATGAATACTACAGTGCACGAAACAAAGTAAGAAATCTGACCAACAAAATACAGAAGCAAATAGAAAAGAACATAGCAATGGAAGCAAAGACAAATCCCAAAAAATTCTTCCCACACATAAACTGCAAATTGAAGACCAAGAGCGATATCGCAGAATTGAAGAGAGAAGATGGAAAGATAGCCACAACAGACTCCGAAAAAGCAGAGACCCTCTCCGATTTCTTCAGCAGTGTTATCACCATTGAACCAGAAAACAAAACTCCATCACTTCATGACAGAAATTATGAGACAGTATTAGAGAAAGCAATCATTACCAAGGAGATGGTCCAGAAGAAATTGGAAGTGCTAAATATTAGTAAAAGCCAAATCCCTGATGAACTGCATCCAAGATTACTAAAGGAACTCTCACAGGTCTTATCCCACCCACTGAGCATTATCTACAGAATGTACCTTCAATCAGGTAAACTCCCAGACATCTGGCTGACAGGTCAAATTAGTGCCATATTCAAGAAAGGTGACAGACAATTAGCAGCAAACTATAGACTGGTGAGCCGCGCCAGCGTAGTATGTAAAACAATGGAATCTATTCTCAGAGGCATTATAATAACACATATGAACAGAAATTCCCTCTTCGGTAACCAACAGTATGGTTTCATATCTGGACGCTCCACAACTCTCCAGCTCCTTACAATGCTTGACAAATGGCCTCAAATTGTGGACAATGGTTGCTCACTAGATGCACTAGACTACATGAAAGCATTCAACAAAATACCCCATAAATGCCTCAAAAGCAAAGTGTCAAGTCACGGCATAAAGGGCGACATACTGAATTGGATTAGAGCTTTTCTGTCAGATCGAACACATAAAGTAGCCATAAATGGAGAACCATATAGGTGCCAATCAGTGACTAGTGATATCTCACAGGGAAGCGTATTCGGCCCTATATTATTCGTACTATTCGTAAATGATCTACCTGATATTATATCCTCAACTACATACCTATTCGCAGATGGCAATAAACTATTCAGAGAAATCAAAGACATAGAATCAGACACTAAAGCTATGCAGAATGATCTTGATGCTCTACAGCAATGGACTAACACCTGGCTACTCAAAATCCATCCTGAAAAATGCAAGTATATGTCTGTCGGTAAATCAGACCATACTCTGGAATGCAAACTAATGGATGAAAATGGTGAAGTTTGTCGGGTACAGAGCTGACATGAAGAAAAGGACCTTGGTGTAATATTCTACCCACGCCTACAGTTCTCCAACCACGTCAGTGCAAAAGTTAACAGTGCAACTAGACTTGTATGCCTCATTATAAGATCATTCTACACCTCGACCTATATATATTCAGTATATTATTTAAATCAATTGTCGGAACGGTACTTGAATATGCCTCTTCTGTATGGTCACAAATCCTTAAGAGAGATATGGCCATGATAGAAAATGTTCTCCGCCATGCAACGAAACTTGTTCCCGGACTAAAAGACCTTTCTTATAAAGACATAGATTAGCATTTGATCTGGGTATGGAAATCCAGGCCATTCATAAACAAGAGGGTGTGAAGACCGGGTTTGAAATCACAACAGTCCATATTGTTAATTCATTTGTTTATTTATCATTGCGTAGTATCTACATGTCCATACTACAGTTACATTGTAAATCATTGTATACACCTGTGCAAAAGTTAAGCACCACCCTATTTTTACGCACATGCGAGGGTATATTCATGTGCTATGAAGAAAGCAATAGGATAAACATTTATGTACCCATCCATCTTAGTGCAAGAGGTAATAATGCAACTAGAGGAATGCTGATTATGATGGTGGGGAAACACTGTATGTTTTTGTTTGAACTTGAAAACGAGGCCTGAATATGGTTACGTTGACACAACTGACAACTATTGCCCTACAGTTGACACACGTGGCTAGATTGTCATTAATGGTGTCTGGAAACGAAGTTTAACATCTGTGCACGAGTTTGAGACTGTCATTATTAATACCGGGTATATCCACCTTGTGCCTGGATGACGGCCTGGACACGACGTCTCATGCTGGTCACCAACCGACTGATACGCCATTGTGGTATTCGTTGCCATTCAAGATAGAGTGCGTCTGTTAATTCCTGTAGGTTCTGCACAGGAGGATCCCTCCTTCTCACCATGTTTCCCAGAATGTCCCAGATATGCTCAATAGGGTTCATGTCAGGGCTCCTTGCTGGCCATGGTAGGGTTTCGATGGCATTCTGGCGGAGGTATTCATGCACAGCTCCAGCACGATGTGGTCGGGCGTTGTCATCCATGAATATAGGGTGGGTTCCAGGTGCATGATTTACAAAATGAGGGACCACAACTCTATCCAGTATGGAATCTTGATATCTTTGTCCATTTAGTGTTCCAGGTACAGTCAACGGATCCAGCTTACAATCAAATGAGATGCACCCCCATATCATAACGGAACCTCCACCAAATGGAACTTCTTCCATGATGTTACGTTGGTCGTACGCCGTGCGTCTGGACCTCCATACACGAGTTCGACCATCTGTGGCATGAAGCAGGAACCGACTTTCATCGGACCAGTGTACCCGTCTCCAGGATCTCATGTTCCAGTGTCTTCTTTCGTTGCACCACCTCAGACGCTCCTCTTTGTGGTGTGCAGTGAGGAGAGGACGTCTGACAGGTCTCCTAGATTTCATGCCAGCAGCATACAGTTTCCTTTTGACGGTAGACATTGACACTCTATTGCGCGTTTCCCATTGCTGGCTGAGCACTCTGCTGTTGGTGAATGGAGATCTCCTAACAAGGCGTACTAGGGCTCGATCATCACGGGCAGTAGTCTTCTTCGGTCTTCCAGATCTAGGCCTGTCCTTCACCTCGTTAGTTTGCCCATGTTTTGCAATCAAACGATTGATTACAGTATGGTTAATGTTCAGCTGTCTGCCAATCTCTCTGCATGACATACCAGTGGTATGCATGCCTATGATTTGCCATTTCACACGATCACTTAAACTTCGTCTTGCCATAGCGGTTCACAATCAAGAGCTAATTCTCTCTGTACAAATAAACCACGGTCATGAACACAAAATTCCTAATCTTGTCGCCTAAATCTGTATGTAATGTTCTATACCTCAAACTGGACTTTTACATAACTGAACACGTGTGCTGTTTCCCGCCACGCACGGACATCAAGCGGCGTGAAGTCATGCATGCATGTGCATTTCGTACTTGGAATTATGTCACCTAACGCGGGGACAAAAAGTATGGCAGCCTAGTTGTACCATCATGTTTCTACGTTCTATTGTTTTTGCTGGTGCTTAACTTTTGCACAGGTGTATATATATCAACCTATAAGTTAGGAACTGTGTGTGGTAATCCAGGCCAGTTAACTTTAACATGAGGGAGCGTGGACCGGGTGTGGAACCACACCAGTCCATATAGTAAGTCCATTTGTAAATGTATCAATGTCTAGTAAATTATATGGATAGGAACTGGGTATGGTAATCCAGGCCAGTTCATAAACTTGACAGAACATGGACCGGGTGTGGCACCGCATCAGTCCATGTTAAAATTACACTTGTATTGTCATTTATGGTATGTTAATAGCACACCGGCTCATCTATAAGCAAGTTCTGTAAATACTTCTCTGGGTTATCTCTAAATTCCGGAATGAGTTATGACCCAAACATATACTATTGTAAATACTATACGTTAGTGGAGATTAGGTTTAAGCTATGAATGCTGGTGTAGCGCTTATCGGCCAGATGGGTACGAACTGTCCCAGCAAGGCTGGGTACAGGACGACCATTCTGGGTGTGTTACAAGCACGCCCCCTGGGTAGAATAGTACACGTGTATAAAGCCCTATGAGAGAGGTTTCGCTAAAATGGCTAAGTCTGTAAGAATGTGTAGCGGGTATGTGCGCACGTCAGAGCTTCCCTGGCAACACGTGTCAGTATTGGGAGAGAATGTATGCTTATAGTATACTGATTTGGTACTGGTGATTTCTTTAAACTAGCCCAATCGCGTCGTTCTTGAAGCCGATCAGGACCAGAATGAAACGAGGATTTCAAAACCTTTTTCCTTTTTATAATCGGACCAGAAGTGGCCGAGTTATCGTTAAATGGCTCACTTAAATTATTTTCAAAATATTGCTTTGACGTCGTAATCGATGTACATATTAAGTGAATGGGGAATGCGCTGATCACGTGATCGCCACGCCACCCTTTCTCGCTGCACGCTGATTGGCTACTGCTCATCCACTGATTGGCTGGGGCTTTCTGCCTCTGCTGTCACGAGTAGTATAAAAGGAGCCAGAAAACAAGAATCGAGAGCACTTCGGTGTGGAAGCTGACACGACAGCAAGGTTGCTGGACCAGCGCAGTGCTAGACGTGGGCTAACTGCTAACTGACTGTGGTACCTACACCGTAGCAGTACCCTTTGGAATTCAGATCTCCTGCGCCGGTGAGCAACCGTGAACATCTGCAGTCACGAATTTTGGAAGCTCTCGGATGACCATTCGAGGGAAAACTAACTAAGTAAGAACTCCCTTTCTAGAACACTCACAGAGGAGCGTCTCTGCGGATGGGGCCCATGTGAATTCTATGGGATGTAGAGCTCAGGTGATTCTTGGTGGATAACTCGCCGGATCTTCCGGACCATGCTGAAAAGTGGTATCAAACTTCTACGCAGCATGCCGTGTGTTTTAATTAACTTTTAGACCACAGTCTGGTGCGACTCTGCCCGGTGCGTCACAAGAGCTACGTGACGCATCCCGCACGGTGTACCCAGTTATGTACGTGCATATTTAATTATCACTGTAGCCCTCCTTGTTAATGGGCAACTTTCAGACTACCGTCGCAGGACGGACACTTTATAACATACTGTGCCGATTCATGTATTAGTTATTCTGACTATCTAATGGGCATCTTTCCATAACTGTTCTTCTTCATGGTCTTGAGAGTGAGCCACATCAACAGTCTACTTGCGGAAATCTTCCCTGCAACTTTGGAATCATGCCATCTCACGCTACTTAACTGTAGCGTATCAATTTCCGTGATTTATGAACTCTTACTATGCCGATGACCAATAGGTACTCAAGTAACTATACTATTATGCTATTCATTATTTCCGTAATAGGCACTGATGATTAAGATGTGCCTTCCTGACCGCATTTTTATATTTTCTGTTTCATACTGTATATATTATCTTCATTTCCGTCTGCTTACAAGTAACGAGCACCATATGGTCCTATGACCTGATATACTGTTAGCACTGTATTGGTTAGTTATGTCTATGGCAAGCAGCCATCCTAGTTATTCTGTTTTGTTTATATAAAAACTCTAGGATGCAGTACGCTAGGCAATACTATACAGCAACATTATATCTGCAGCACTATATTCTCTCAGCATCAGTTTTACACTGAGGTCACTGATCACGCTCACATTGCTTGAGCCTGACATGTGACCGACTATACCTGGCTATTCTAGCTCGATAAGATAGGTTTAAAGTAGTTAGGGACAATCTCTCCGTAAGAGACACATTGTGTATGCATCTTTTCCGGCTGTGGTGGCTATGCAACCCCACACACCGGCTAGATTGTATAAATTGGCCAATTACCTTAAGGCCTCTTATTAATATCGAGTGATTGTCTCTTTCTGTGCTCCTCCAGCCACAAGGATTAATAATTGTCTGGACTCCCAATCGACATGTTGGCAGGATCCAACTCTAGGAAACTATTGGGGTTTCCGAGCGGTGATAACTAAAGTGCCGATTTTACACACACTCTCCCCTGTATCTTCGGATATCAGTTAGTTTAAATACCCCCACCAAGGTAGGAAGCACTGCAAAAACAAATTATATTATATAACACCGGCCAGCAGTGCATCTCTGGGCATACTGAAACTTAACCCTAATGACAGGTAAAATGTTGGTTTTGTAACACATGGGTGACAGACGAGATGCTGATCACCATCCAACTCTGTATGGTGACTGGCTGCGGTCTTAGAAACCACCATGCCTGATTCTATGTACCATATTATTTCTGCTCATTCACTAGCAAATGAGTACCATTGTTTGTATAGTTACTATTCTTTTAATTATTATTATCATGTCCAGATTTTTAATCTACTTAATGGACCAACATACCGGTGACACGAACGGTTGGGATGAAACTGTGAGGTTCAATCGTGGCGGCAATTGTCGCACGGACCCCACTGGAACATTATCGTTCCACCGGCTCTAGAAGTTGGTCTTTGTATCTTCCGGAGAGTCACGATACGGGATCCATAACCCTGAGAACCATAGCTAACCATTCCTCCCGCACATCCTGTACATGCGGTGCAATGGAGTGGGGCAACATAGCGGACCAGCGCATACCCCTGCAAGCTACACTAGGACCAGCTGACAGGATTCACCATGCCTAATATATTTCAGCTGAAAACGATATCATATCATATCATATTAAATCTGATACATCCATGTCTTAGGATGTCTTCGAATGTTGTTGTGGACTTAGGCTTGTTCAGCCCATGTGTCTGCCTCTTCATTTCCCTCTGACTTATACGACGGATGCATGTGACTTCCAGGCATTTTGTAGTCCGCAGTAAAGTCATACTTAATTTCTTGATCTTGTCAGAATCGATATAGTCCTACCCCAAATTTAAACACTGAATCAATGTTTACGAATGCATTGGGTAGGCTGTTCCATACATTGTTGACTTGGCATGTAAATGAATTTTTCCTTAGATCTAGTTTGACCCTTTCCTTTCTTACTCTTAGGCTATGGCCTCTTGTGTAGCTGCTTTCTATTACCTCAGACATATTGTCTGTGACCTCCGTGTCATACACTCTATTCAGGATTTTGTAAACTTCAATCATGTCACCTCTCAGTCGTCTACATTTGAGCGTTGGCAGGCCAAGCATCCTTAGTCTGGCTGTGTAATCTAGCTCTTTCAGCGTGGGGACAAGCTTTGTTGCCCGCTTCTGTACCACCAGGGTTTCCGTCTTCTGTCTTCTTCTGCCATTTAGTAGCCACCATCAACAGGTTGATTATTATGCTACTGTAGAGAGCGCACAGCAACGTTAAAAACAAGTTTGTTTTTTTTGGTTTTGAATTTGTTTTTTTAAAGGTTCCATACGCTTACTGTGTGAGAGACTTGAATATATCAAGGCTCTCAGCTTGTGCCGTAGTTGCTGGTAAGTCATTCCAGTCCCTGATGGTGCATGGCAAGAACGATTCTTTATGGTACTCATTTCTACAGGAGGGGAGTTGGTATGAAAGGTGATGCATATTTCTTGAGAAGCGTTTTGGTGGGATGAGTCGATTCTCTTTGTTGATGTGCACTTGGTTGTTGTCGATTTTACACATCATTGCAAGCCATGCAGATTTACGCCTGTCTTCAAGCGGTGGCCATTGAAAATGGTACAGCATGTTGCTTACACTCGGTCTGTTGTGAAAATCTGCTGAGTACATATCGAGCGGCTTGTCTTTGGACCATATCTAGCCGATGAATTTCATGTTGGTGATAGGGATCCCAAACCATGCTAGCATATTCTAGGGTGGGTCGGACTAGAGTTTTGTAGGCATTGGTTTTGATGCTTGTTGATGCTATATTGAGATTTCTCCTTAGGAAACCGAGTGTCTTATTGGCTTTGTTGCAGATGTTGCTGATGTGTTCATTCCACTGTAGATCAGATGTTATAGTGACACCAAGATATTTGACAGATTTTACAGCCTCTAGTGGATGATCGTGCAATATGTACTGGTGCCTGAATGGATGGTGTTTTCTGCTGATATTTAACACGTTGCATTTATCAGGATGGAATTTCATCAGCCAGGCTTCTTCCCATTTTTCTAGCTTATTGAGATCTTCTTGGAGCTCTCTTGCATCTGAGTCTGAGGATATTGTCAGGTATACGATTGTGTCATCAGCGAACAGTCGCACTTTGGATTTTAGGCCTTCTGATATGTCATTGATGTAGAAGAGGAAGAGACTTGGTCCTAGTACTGATCCTTGGGGGACTCCAGAATCAACATCTATGTAGCTTGATTTTCCCCCGTCGACAACGACTGACAGCGATCATTGAGAAAGGAGCTGTGTATCCACCTATTTGTTTTACCTCGGATACCATAGTGATCAAACTTGTGGACGAGGAGGCTGTGGCTAACCTTATCGAATGCTTTGGAGAAGTCCATTATGATACAATCTGTCTGTTTGCCATTGTCCATGTTTTTTGTGACATCATCAATGAATTCGATGAATTGTGTGTCACATGAGATTCCTCGGCGAAATCTGTGTTGTCGTGGGTAGAGGATGTTATGTGAGTCTGCATGTTTCATTATATGACTGGTTACAATATGTTCCATAAGCTTGCAACACACACAGGTCAGAGATATTGGTCTGTAGTTTTCTGCTTTGTATCTTTGGCCCTTCTTGTAGATAGGACTCACATTTGCAGTACGCCACTCATTTGGTAGCTCCCCGGAAAGACATTTTTTGAAGATGATTGTCAATATCGGTGCTATCTCTTGGGCTAATTCCTTGGGGATATGAGGTCTTATGTTGTCTGGCCATGCTGCTTTGTTGGAATTTAGGTTTCTGAGCAGCTTCTCAATTCCATTCTGAGTGATCTCCAGTTCGCTTATGGTTGGGTGCATTCCCTTCATACTGCAGCGTGACTGGAATTCCTCTTTGCTGAAGTGATCGTTGCTTGAGAAGGCTGATTGGAACTGTCTGTTTAGGATATCAGCTTTGTTGATGGGTTCTTGATATAACAAGTCGGTCATGCCATCATGTTTGAGGGCTGAAATGCCACTGTTGTCGGATTTTTTGTGTTTATTGTATGACCAGAACCGTTTCATACTGATGTTCTGGTGGCCCGATTCATCTAGTTTTGGTGTTATGATGTCCTCAGTGTGTTTACAGTAGGCTTGGCAGAGTTCCTTTTGGACTAGCCGCTTTAGTGAGCCTCATGGTAAGCTTCCAAAGATTGAGGACATGACTGTCCCACAACAAAATACGTTACAGATAAACACTGACATTATCCAAAATAAATTGCAGAAATTAAGCATATCATTTAATTGTCAACGATCCCACAGATCAGCCTACCTTCTACTCGCGCTGGTGGCACTTGACAACAACGCCGGACTTGGCATTTTGTACAGAAGACATTCACAGAAACCTTAGTAGAGTGGTCAGATCGCAGTTAGGAGGAAGCGACCACCGCCCAGTCCTCCTCTCTCTTTCTGGAAGTATTTCGACAAGTACACCTCAACATCCAAGTTGGAACTACAAAAAGGCAAATTGGAGTCTGTTCGGCATTCGTTCTAGTGAGCCTACCCAAAATATAGCAGTAGAAGGGAGAAACATCAACAATGTGGTCAAGGAAATTAATTCAAGTATCCTCAAGGCTGCCAACGAAGCGATTCCTCGAGGGTTCAGGAAAAACTACCTCCCCTACTGGACAACAGAACTGCAAGCAGCACATGATAAACTAGACAAGGCCAGAGAAGATGCAGAGGGTATTCCCTGTCATGAAAACCACTTCATGCTACAACAAACTAAAGTCAGGTATTTAAGACCAAGCTGGAGGCCAAAAGAAGAAGCTGGAGGGAAAAGACGGCAGGGTTTAATTTAGAGAGAGAGAGCCACCACAAAGCTATGGAGACTGACTAAAGCACTGAATGATGAGGGTGTCGGGGGAGAGAAGATTACTCTTGAAGAAGATGGACAAACACTGTCAGGAAAGATGGCTGCAGATGCCTTTGCAAAGGCATATGCAAAAGAAAGCAACATTTCTATACCACGGATGCGTCAAAAAGAGGTTAGAAAAGAGCAAAAGGAAAGAACAGACACCAACACTCACGATGCAATAAAAGTTGACATTAGTTTAGCAGAACTGAAGAAGGCTATCCGCCAATTGAAGAAGAAGAAATCTCCCGGGCCAGATGGCATTACGAATGAAATGATCCAACACCTTGGTAATGCATCTCTCCGCAAGTTGCTAGACATCCTTCATCTCAGTTGGACCAATGGAGCGGTTCCTCAGTGCTGGAAGGAAGCCAGAATGACTCCTATTCTGAAAAAGGGAAGAACAAGACGAAAGTGCTGAGCTACCGTCCTATCAGTCTTACAAGCTGCATATGCAAGACCATGGAGCGCATCATCAACCAGCGGTTGCAGTGGTACCTGGAGTCGGAGAACATTATAGTTTCAGAGCAGGCCGGCTTCAGACGATACAGGAGCACAGAAGATCAAACAACACATCTTGCACAGGTCATAGAGGACACTTTTCAAGCCAAGAAGGTGATGTTAGCTGCCTTTATCGATCTGCAGAATGCATTTGACAAGGTGTGGAAGGATGGCCTCCTCGTGAAGCCCCGGCGCACAGGCATTGGTGGCAACATGTTCCGATGGACCAAGTCGTACCTACACAATCGCAGAGCTAGGGTGCTGGTGGATGGACACTCTGGACAGAATGTATTACTGAGACAAGGGGTGCCACAAGGTGGAGTATTGTCACCAACTCTGTTCATACTCTTCATTAATGACATTGTAGCAGAGCTGCCCAATGTGATCCAAGCAGCTCTCTATGCAGATGACCTCGTACACTGGTGCACCGAGGAGTACACTACGACTGCCACATACAGAATGCAGCTCGCCTTGGACAGAATTACAGCTTGGGCCAATCGCTGGTGTATTACCATCAACAAAGAAAAATCATCAGCCATGCTATTCTCACTGTCCACCAAAACCAAGGTTGGCAATCTGACACTGGGCGGTACTCCACTCGAGTACGAGGATCAGCAGACATACCTGGGAGTCACCTACGACAGCAGATTAACATGGAAGGAGCACATACAGAACGCAGAGGCAAAGGCTAGAAGAAAGCTAAACATCATGAGGAAGCTGGCAGGAACAAAGTGGGGTGCCAAAGAAAGGATCCTCAAGACCATCTACCTAGGTGCCGTACGACCACACCGTGAGTAAGGATCCAGCTCATGGATGACAGCAGCTAAATCTCATCAACAGAACCTCGACAGAGTACAAAACCAGTCACTGTGCATCATCACTGGTGGAATGAGATCAACACCAATAGAAAAAATGGAGCAGACAGCAGGCATCCTCCCACTTAGCAAAGGAAGGGAATGCAAAGCACTGATCCAAGCTGCAAAGTTCAAATCGTTCAGCAACCACCCGATGAAGATCAGGCAAGCACAGCTGTCATCAGGAAGGCTTAAAAGCTCAAGTTTTGTAAAAGAGACAAAAGTACTTCAAAGGAAACACCAAGAAATGCACAAATGGAAGACCCAAACCACACCCTTGATCCTCCACCCTGGAAACAAACTAGAGAGCATAGCTATTCGCACCACAGTACCTCATCTCACAACCAAAGATGAACGCAGTGATGTGAGCAAGAAGGCCCTGACCCTAGCCATGCTGGAAGAAATGGACCCTCACGAGACATGGATAAGGATCTACACAGATGGATCAGCCAAAGATGCAATTAGGAGCGGATGTGCCGGACTGCACATACAGTATCCAAGCGGACAGCATGATTCAGCCGCAATACCGACGGGCAAACACTGCACAAACTACAGAGCTGAAATCGAAGCACTGGTTCATGCAGCTAATACCATCAGCAGAACAGCAGACCCTATTGCACAGATTGTCTTTTTATCTGATGCCCGCTCCGTCCTTGAGGCTATCACCAAAGGTAAGCTGCCACAACTTGAAGAAGCACTACAAACCATCAAATGCTTTCGGATAGCATTGCAGTGGATCCCCTCACACTGTGGAGTCCAAGGAAATGAGGAAGCAGACAAGATGGCAAAGGTGGTGCAGAAGAGAATCAGACAGAAAACATGGTTACCCATACAGAGATGAAGACTATCATCAAGTCACTCTATAGAACACCTCAATCAGAAAATGCCTACCATCATCTCTCGAGGCCAGAGCAAGTGACCATTTTTCGTCTCAGAACTGGACACAACAGACTAAACCAACACATGTACAGGCGGTTCCACCTTATGACATCGCCCGCTTGTCCTTGTGGAGAAGCAGAACAGACCACAGAGCACATACTTCAATGTTGCAGTACGTATCAGCAGCTGAGAGAAGAGATCTGGCCTTTATCAACCTCTTTTCCTGAAAAGCTGTATGGGCCTGTGGAAGAACTGCAGAAAACCACAGATTTCATCTTGAGAACGGCTCTCCAAGTGTGATACCAGCGATCGAAAAGAAGAAGAAGAAGCATATCAAAATCTCCAGGGCCAGATGGCATCCATCCCCGAGTATTAAAGGAACTAAGTAATACCTTAGCACTGCCATTAAAATTCTGTTTGAAACATCATTAAATACCAGCAAGATACCCGTACCTGGGAAACAAGCAAATATTACTCCTATATTTAAAAAGGGAGATAGGAAAGATGCATGCAACTATAGGCCTGTAAGTTTGACAAGTATTGTTTGCAAATTATTATAAACATTGATTACAGATTCAATAATGCTACATATGAAAACTAATAACCTGTTTAACAACTGCCAATTTGGTTTTATTCCAGGTAGATCCACTACATTGCAACTTTTGAATGTCATAGACAAGTGGCTACATATACTTGACAATGGTGAAAGCATAGATGTGGCTTACTTCGATTTTCTAAAAGCATTCGATAACGTACCCCACCAGAGACTTGCTCATAAACTGAACATATATAAGTTATATATTGTTAATGGGCAACCATCAGAATGGAAGCCGGTTTCCAGTGGAGTCCCACATGGGTCAGTTCTGGGACCAGTACTGTTCATGCTATACATTAATCATTTTCCTGATGTGGTAAGCAACACTAGTGACTTTTATTTATATGCCGATGATACCAAACTTTTTCATGGCATTAAGTCAGTAGATGATTGTAATGAGATGCAATCTGATATATATTCACTAAATGACTGGACTAATAAATGGCTATTACATTTCAATAACGAAAAGTGTAAAATTATGAGAATTGGTAATACCACTCTTACCAATTACAGTTATACAATGACTAAAAATGGATCTCCAATTAACTATACCGAGTTTTGGTGGTATTATTGATAGTAAGCTGTCTTTTGAGAAACACATATTAGATAAGGTTAATAAAGCAAATTCCATAATGGGGGTTATAAGACGAACATTCGTATTTCTAGATATAGAAACATTCAAAACTCTTTACACATCACTGGTGGTTTTTCAAAACGAAGAAATTTCTCTAAGCTGCGTATTAGCGCACACACTCTACAAATTGAAGTAGACAGGCATAAAACTCCAAGGGTCCCACCAAATATGCGATTCTGCATGATTTGCAACCAAAACCTAGTTGAGGACGAGAAACAGTTCTTAATGGACTGCCCCTACTACTGCCAAGAGAGAGACAGTTTCTTTAAGAAACTCAACTTATTCACCAGTTTCAACTCTCTAGATAATTGTAAAAAATTTGAATTTTTAATGTGATATAACAATGGTGACTGCGAAATATCGAAACTAGTCATCAAGTATGTCAACATATGCTTAACTGCTCGTGACAACTGCTTAAATCCAACTTCTGCCCCATCAGTTGGCCTCAGTACCTGATCCCGTGTGCACGCATGTAACTGTTTGTAATTTAATCCTTTAGAGACGATAACGGTCAAAACCAGCCTCCTTGAAGGTCTGGAGGAATGCCCATTTGCAGACCAGAAGACTGATTTTGGAAATTTACAACTGGAATGACTGGCCTGATAACCGTTCCAGTCATTCCAGTGGTAACTTTTAAAAAGTAGTCTTCTCGTGGCCTGCAAACGGACATTCAAAAATCAAATACTTAAATTTTCTGGAATAAATTTAGGCGCTAAAGGGTAAATCCATCGTCCACGACCAGAAAAGTTATCTACAAACCCATTATTAATCACGTCATAATGCCTCTAACGTCACAATCATACGTACACTCACAATGGGTAGCGGATAACTTTTTAACTTCTTAACTTTTTAAGATCCGCTCAGATCTCTACTCTATGCATGTGTAGCCGGATGGCACCGATTCTGGGCTATTACACGGTCAATATGGCCTGGTAATGTCCTAGTGACCTGCGTTATCTGGGTATATATGCTGGATTATCATAATTTGTCAACTCAGTATTCCACCCATTCTGTCTGTCCAGGCGATGGCTGAAGCATACATACTGTGCTGTGCTATGTACATAGTTTTATATATATATATATATATATATATATATATATATATATATATATATATATATATATATATATATATATATATATATATATATATATATATATATATATATATATATATATATATATATATATATATATATATATATATATATATATATTAATCCATTGCTTTAAATATAATTATATCCATTATTTCTACTGTCTCGTAATGTACATTATGTATACTGTCACTGCATGTCTGGCTATATCTGTGTATCTAGAATTGTGCCAATAAATAATTGAATTGAAGTGATTGGTAAGACCACATCTAGAATTTGCTAACCAGGTTTGGAGTCCATATCTTAAAAAGCATATGGATTTGTTAGAAAATGTCCAACGCAGAGTATCCAAAACTGTTCCAGGATTGTCACACCTAAATTATGAAATGAGGCTTAGAAAACTTAACATACCAACACTTGCATATCGTAGATTAAGAGGCGACATTATAGAAGCTTATAAAATAATAAAAAGTATGACCCAGATGTATGCGATTTCTTTGAACTAAGACAAGAATCTATAACCAGAGGGCATAGTTTGAAATTGTATAAACCTCGGCCCCGCTTAAACATCCTAAAATACTCCTTTAAGTATAGAGTGGTGAACATATTGGAGATATGGGATTGTCTTGTGGGAAGTCATGACCCCGCTGGACATCTTATATGTACGAGTAAGTCCCGAGTAAAATTCAGGTGTGACTACCAGGTGAGCTAATAGACTATGTGACCATGTATATTAAGATGTACCGATCAGCGGCTATGTTTAGATACGTTACTAGCACTGATCATCATCTATACTTAGATGCATTACCAGCATCTTATTATTTGGATATATATTATCAGCACTGGCGCCAGCTAGTGCGCAGGTACCACTTCGCAGATAGTGAATCGAGTATGGTTAGCACCAGGTTGGAATCAATCAAAGGGATTGGATAGGCCAAACGGACTTGGTTAGTTACGTAGCGGTCTGTGTTCTCACGGAGCGTGGGACCAGATAAGCCAAGAATAGCCCGGCTATGAGGAATGGTAACTCGTGTGCCGATTAACTCTAGCATTCTATAAGTTGTCGACTAATAGGCAATGAACATGACATGGACAGGGTAGCGTTCTGTAGGCAGTAGGTACACAATCGAAAGTTGCGATCAAAAACGTATCAATTGTAGAGGCGTGCTAGGACACTATCGAGGGATGTTATCAAAAACATATTAATTGTAGAGGCGTGCTAATCCACCAGTAAGCCTTGCTATCAAACAAGCGTTCGTCATTCTTGGCAGGGTATCCGTCAGAAATGGCATGATAGTCCAGCCCAGACCCTGGTTATCAAACAAGCGTTCGTCATTCTTGGCAGGGCATTCGTCAGAAATGGCATGGTAATCCAGCCCAAACTGCAGGTGCTAGGTAAGAGGGCACCCTCCCCGGGAGGGAGGGACGGGATATTTATTGGTCAAAATGATGTCATAATCCAATGAGAATCAGAGCAACCTCCGGCGGTGCGAAACCAAGATGGAGGGAGCATAGAAACTGAGATAGTACATAAGGGGGACTTTAACTTTTAATCGAGAGTTCGGTCCGCCTCGCACCTTGTGAAACTCTTTGCTGAATGGTTTTAAGTAGGCAAGAGCTGGTTGAAAGTTAGGGAAACTTAGGAAACATTGAATTGTAATATTTAATGGTTGTAAACAGATCGCTAGGTAACAGTAAAAGTTACCAACTTTGTAGGTTTATTGTATAGTTAAAGTTAGCAAGTAAAACGATCACCTTGTGATATATACAAGGCAAAAGTTTGTCATATATCTGTTGTTATTCTGGAGAACATGGAAGACCACCGTGTCGAACCAATCGTTCTGAAAACGTGCAGTTAGATCAGGCCCAGGCACTAATATAAATATCATCAGGTCCCTGTACCTATGAGGCGAGCTAGTGTCACGCTCCATCTTCATCGGTGTAACCGGTTGTCGCAGCAACCATCCGTACAAGGTTTCATCGAAGGGGGTAGAGCACACGTCATCAATTCAGGAGATGATCCGAAATCTTCAATATGGAATAGCCTCCCATCCCATGTAATAGAAGCACCAACAATAGCATCATTTGAGGGGAGACTTGATAAACTGTGGGCTACCCAACCAGTATACTACGACTATTATGCTGCCGACATAAACACAGATTACTATCATGCTGACATATAAGGAAATTTAATTGTTTTTAAAATCTGTCATAACAGGCTAGTAGCAGCCTACTTACAGAAATAGAATGTGATTGATTGATGTAGCTCTTTGTAATTTGCTATATCTTTGTCATTGGCAGACTTTTTTTTCTTGGTCTTGTAAGCGCGATCTCTTTTGTTGATCAACTTTCTGAGATCCGGGGATACCCATGGCAGACCATCTCTCTTTATTGTCTCTTTGTGTGGTTACACTCTTTTCTAGGCTGGTTTTGAAGTAAGTCCACAGTTTTTCTACGCTGTTGGGTTTTTTCCCCCATTTATTTTGTTGATATCAGCCTTTAGGTTGTCCCATCTGGCTTTCTTATAGAGATGTATTTTGCGGGGTTTTTTTTGTCTAAGAACAATTGGGGTGGTATCGATTTCTGTAAACACAATGTCATGGTCTGATACTCCGGGAATGATCTCTGTTCTTGGAAACTTAGATGGGAGGTTTGTGATGATCAGATCAAGTGTATTGTCCCCACGAGTCGCACCCTCTACAATTTGTGCTAGACCGTAAACGTGTCTTACTCTGTGGACCCCACACACTGACTGCATATTCAGGATGTGGCCTCACCAATGCTTTGAATAGGTAAGTGAATATTATGAGAAAGCGGATATCAGATGAAGATTCAAGATGATTGAGATCGGATGTATAAATTTGTGTCGATCTATTATTAGATTTCGATGGCTTTGCAGCTGTGTTTTTGTCTGCAAAACACTATGCGCTATTTCCAGACTACTTTTAGCATCACGTAAACCTGTCGGTGTCATGATCACATTAAAATAAGTTGCAGGTCTGGAATCTACATTTTGGCGATGTCCCGGCACAATGATGCAAGCGAATGCCACCAGAACTACAAGCTTGTTGTTGTTGGTGGAGGTGGTGTAGGGAAAAGTGCCTTAACAATACAGTTCATTCAGGTAACGCCCATATAATAATGGGTATAATTTCGTGGTATTACAAATTTTTTTTAAATCGACTAATTATATGAATATATATATATATATATATATATATATATATATATATATATATATATATATATATATATATATATATATATATATATATAATATGAAAATAGGCGTTGCCTATAAGCGAACGCAGACATCATTTATTGTTCAATAAATTGGACGAATTTGTATATGGTCAAAATGTCCAAAATACGTAAATACATGAATTGAAGCTCATTTTTCATCACACTTGATAGTCCGAGTCTGCTCTGACTCAACCCGCCCCTGTGACAGATATTTGGATAGACTGACAGGCCAGAGAGAGTCTGAGCAATGGGGTGCGCCGCGAAGAGTTATCTCCCCAGAGGGCGTGCGTGCGTTGTGAGGCATAAATATACTTCCGCGTTTATCAATTGCGTGTATAGTAACAACGTCAGAGTACTGTATCATTGCGTAACGCAAAGCCGTTTTAGGTAACAAATTGCCGTTATATTGTTGTGTTTCTGGCTGTAAAGTTAAAAGAGGTGGAAATAGATTCCCGAAAGAAGCAGATATGCTATGTAAGTTGCGAATAGCCGTGAAAGAATCGATAAGGTGACGCGCAAACTGTTGATGTCGAGATCGACTGAACTCTTTTACAGTGATCATATAGGCTTACATACATAATACGCCGGAGTGGTTCAAAGAAACTCTAACATGTATGCTTAAATAGATTTATGTTGTGATATTTTGTTGTCCACATTGTCAAATGGCATCTATATCGGACACGTTCTTGCGATCGCCAGTTATCATCCCAGGTTGTGGCTATTAAAGGGTGGTCTCTTAAGACAAGTCAATAAATATGTCATGAATACCGTAGTTTCTGTAAAAACCAATGGTCTATCAGTAAACCTGTTTTAACCGTTTAATGGTAAAATTAGTTCCAGAAAAATTATATTTTCTCATAGAAAATATCCAGTAGGGTAGGCCTACAAAGAAAATTGTTTTAGAAAATTTTCAAGGGAATGGCTCGCTGCAGGTGGACCGTTACATATATTATAACATTTAACATCAGACATTAATCACAGGTACAGCATAATGTATACATCATAGGAGGTGTAACCCCAATTTTTCATTGTCAAGACTTACACAGATTAATTTCTAAATCCATTTACGCAATGTATTTGAATCTCTATTAAGAGACCATCTGCCTTAAGAGACCACCTTTTAATTCTCCCATGGGAGGTCTCTCAATGCAGGTTTGAAAGTATGTCATCAGTTTGGTTTGTTAGCACGGATGTCATCCATTTTCAAATAAAAAATTTTCAAGATCACTTGATTAAGCAAATCAGAATGCTTGCATAGGAAATGTCCATTTTCAGGTTAAGAGACTCTTTAAAAAAAATTTCTACTGGAATGACTGGCTCAGTTTTCTAAAATAGTCTTATCTTGACTGGCAAATGGCCATTTCTCAACAGAACTGCAAAATCAATCTCCGCAGTGGTATTGAGAAATGGTTATTTGCAGCACAATGGAAAAGTAATTTTTGTAAATTTACCACACGAATGACTTGCTCGCATGCCAGTCATTCCAGTTGTAAATTTTCAAAAATAGTCTTCTCTTCACCTGCAAATGAACATTTAATTAAGCAAATATTTACATTTTTATCAAATTTAGCCATTATAGCATTAAAGCAGTGATCTGTATGTGAAAAAGGCCTTCAGATCACAGAATCAGTGGTTATTTCTAGCCCTATTGAGATGATCCATTTTTGGCCAGTAGGATCCAAGCAAATTAGTTCCAAAATTATCATAAACTTACCTTACTGTTGTCTTGTTTTTAAAAATTAAATTTGGCCAAGCAGATAATGAGTAGTAGTCTTTTAACACATTAACCTCTATATGCCAGAAAACAAGATGTTTTATATATGATGTATGTAATGCCCTGTTCAATATTTTGAGACCAAGTTGACTGTGAGCTATTGTTGCTTCCTATGCCCTATTAGTTTGAAATTATTCAAGAGCTTTCATGTATATATGTCTAGAAATTGAGACATGGGCATTACATATGTTAAAGGGTTAAAAGAAAAAGTTGACAGATGGAAAGTGACCATGGCATAAGCTCAGCCCGCCCCACCCCTTCTGGACAGTTCAGCTAATAATGTGTCTGATCTGTTTTCTAATTATTTTACAGGTACCTCCTGTAAGCACCTGTAAGGTACTGTTTCAAATTTGTTCAACTTTGACACTCCATCTACACCATATGCCAAGGGAAGACAAGAAAGTACACAAAGAAATAGGAAACTAGTTACGGATGTGATGGGTGCCAGTCTAGATATTGGAAATGAAGTCCTCAGGGAGACAATGGAGGAAGGTGAAAGTACTTCATCTATCAATGACAATCACTTCCTGTGTGGTTAGCTGTCAAGTATGACCTTCTTTCTAACAGAGTTAGTATTCGATAGAGATTTCAGGACAATCTTGATACAATCAAATTTAATACAGGCTTTGATAATTATTACCATTTTATGCGCAGTTAAGACTTGTGAATGCTAATATTTGCTCAATTATAACTTGTGAATGATAATACATGTATTTGCTCAAATAAGACTTATGAGTGATGAAATTTACTTAATTGTGACATATTAGTGATGAAATTTTCTCAACTGTGAGCTAGACATGATGAAATTTGCCCAATTGTGACTTTTCAATAATAATATTTGCTCAGTTATGACTTGTGAATGATAATATTTGCTCAGTTGTGGCCTGTGAATGATAATATTTGCTCAGTTGTGACTTATGAATGATGATATTTGCTTAATTGTGACTTATGAGTGATAATATTTGCTTACTTCTTTCTGCCTTATGAGTGATGAAATTTGCTTAATTGTGACATATTAGTGATGCAATTTGTTCAGTTGTGATTTATGAATGATGAAATTTTCTCAACTGTGAGCTAAAAGTGATGAAATTTGCCCAATTGTGACTTATGAATGATAATATTTGCTCAGTTATGACTTGTGAATGATAATAGTTGCTCAATTGTGACTTATGAGTGATGAAATTTACTTAATTCTGACATATTAGTGATGAAATTAGCTCAGGTGTGATTTATGAGTGATGAAATTTTCACAACTGTGAGCTAGAAGTGATGAAATTTTCCAAATTGTCACATATGAATGATAATATTTGCTCAGGTATGACTTGTGAATGATATTTAATCAATTGAGACTTGTGAATAATGATATTTAATCAATTGAGACTTGTGAATAATGATATTTAATCAATTGAGTCTTGTGAATAATGATATTTAATCAATTGAGGCTTGTGATTGATGGTATTTAATCAATTGAGACTTGTGAATGGTGATAATTAATCAATTGAGACTTGTGAATGATGGTATTTAATCAATATTATTGTGACATAGAAGAGATGTAATTTGGTCAATTGTGACCTGTCACTTATGAATTAAGCGTGTAAGATCGGATCAAATTATGGATCTATGAGCCATATCTCAGAAACTGCTTGTCTGATTTTCTAAAATTTTACCACAACAAAGAGTGTGATCTTATGCTAGACGTCGTCAATGTTGGCCGGGCATGATCCAAAGAAATCCAGAAAGTGTGAACAAATTTAGGAAATCCTATTGGTTTTAAAAACTTGGGGATACTGGCATTCTCCTTCGATCAATACTCACCATTCTGTTACTTCTGATATACAGCTGGCCCTGACAGCGGCTCTAGGATTATAGACTTAGAAAGCTTTACCGACTCCTGGGAACCGGGTACTCGGCTCCCAACTGCCGAGTACCCGTTTACCATAGAGCTCATTCTTGTTTGCATAGCGACAAGAGCAATACATGCTTTTTGCATTAAGGATTTTAGTGTTTTAAAATAATCTAAGTCTTTAATCAGTGATAGTTTGTGTGTTCTGAAAGGATTAACTAAGGACTATGGAGAATACCGCCCAAGACAACCAGGTTGTATTGTTCTTTATTATCCATAGTTAAAAGACTTAGGTCTCTAAATTTCGTTGTGTCGCATGTTCCAATTTCTGTCCCCATAGAATCTGGGACGTGTGCTAACAACGATATATGCCAGACGATCGCCTTCTTTAAACCCCAACAGGCGATCGGCAGATATGAAAATAGGTGTTTGCTACGGTATTTCTAACACGAATATCGGCTGACGTCGTTCTCCGTAGAATCCGAGCGGGTGACGTCACACCCGGTCGCTCGGATGTTTATGTGAAGAAAAATTTTTTCATTAATTCGCGCATCTTATTCTGGGTGCTGCGTACTAAAAATGGTACCGGAAACTTTAGAATGATCAAGTTTACGTGTGATCACGATCGGTTTGCAATGATCGGTGGTTTCAAAATTCTTGAGTAGATGTGTGGTCTGCGGTTTTACCGTGTGAGACAGCAGTTTTGTTATACATTTTGTTGTTTTCTTCACATATCGTGCTGCGTTCGTTAGGAGTATAATTTATATTGATTAGTAAATATACCCTGAATGCTATGCGATATGATTCCTGGAGCCGTTACACATCCTGGAGGATCTATTATGGGTGTGTTGTGCCCGCCGCGTACTTGTCGTCATAATCAATGCGATCGTTGTTGTAACGTGGCGGGGTGGGGTGCGGGGAGGTTACGGTTAATTTATGAGTCAAATTATTTGAAAATTAATTGTCTGCCTTCCATCCGGGTCTCGTTCCGCTTGTTTATTGTAGGTTTGTGCTTATTTTATAGGCCAAGCCAGCCCCGCCATCATGTGACGACTGCCATAAGTTTGTCCGTGTAATGTTCAAGGACCATGTCTGTTTTATGTGTGCCCTGTGTAATATAGATCATAGGTGTAATGTTTGTGCAGTGTGGTCCGTCGAAACGATGGTTAAGTTCCTTGCCCAGAAGGACTTGGCTGGGTCTGACGCGGGGTCAGGCGGTCCGAGAGTAAATCGTGGAGCGCCCGGTTCGGCCGGTGCGGGTGCTCCACGTCCCCAGCTGGAGGTGGCGGAGATGGCACCGCCGGCGTGGTTTGGTCCGGCTCTGCAGGGTTTTTCTGCATAGCGTTCTGACCACGCTGGTGTCGTCCCTGCTACCAAAGGTTGGGGGGCAGTTTCTCCCCATGCCTGGTACGGATCCTGTCCTCGGACAGGATTCTGGACTGGTTACCGAGGGGGCCGTCTCGTACGGCCCCCTGGCAGTCCCGTCTGGCTTCGGCCAGACGGGTTTCTGTTTCTCTGCGGCCACCTCCGGGTGGTCCAGTAGCGGTGGCCGGTCCGTCAGGTGTGGGAGCCGTCCGCCAGGACGGTTCCACGGTTGACTCGTCTAGTGACGACTCTTCGGAGTCTGAAGACGAGGAGGCCGAGGAGGAGAGGTTGCTGCGGCCCGTGAAGCCGCAGGTGGAGAATATGGAGGTTGATTCCGTCCTAGACGGAACCGGCCTCCATTTGTCTGGTTTGGCGCAAGCCAGGTCAGCGGCTCCGCCTGTGGCTGAGGCAAATCCGTTACCGTGCACCGGTTCCGTGCGGCTTGGTTTGGCACCAGCCGTCACGGGAACGGGTGTGCCGGGCCGGGCGTGGTACTCACCTATCTCGCCTGGTCCGGCAGTCGGACGTGGGGTGCCGTGGGCGCCCGTGTCCGGCTATGGTTCCGCGACTGCTACGGGTCCGTACGGTTTTCCGTGTGGACCTACCCCATGGACCGGAGTGTTTCATGGGGTGGCGGCGGAACCGTGTGGTACCGGAGTGCCTGGCGTGTCAGCCGTGGCTCCTTGCTGGGAGGCCGTGGCTGGCAGACCCGTGAGCACGTCAACGGGTGACGTGTTTGCGGGGGTGTCTTCATCGGAGGTAGATTGGTCAGATGCTCTGGCGTGGCTAGCCAGGGTTGACCCGTCTGTGGTTTCGGCCACGGCCGATGAAGATGCGCCCCGTCCGTCGGTTGCGTCGATCAGGACGGGGATTTTGCCCGCGGCCCGGATCCAGTCAGTGGGACTGGATCCACGGTTCATAGAATGGTTGGATGCTATTTATAGCAAACAACTGATGACCAAGGGTCAGCTCCCTGCGGCCTCCAGGGAGGTGCGGGCAAGATGTCGTATTCCGCGGGGGGAATACGACAGGTATGGTGTAGTCCCGTCGGTCACGGAGGATGACCGATGGGTACTGGGCGTCCAGAGTGCCGTGCCGGGTCACCCCGGTCCGGCACTTGTGGACAAGTCTCAGGTACACCAGGAAGAAGTCCTGTCCCTATGCGATGAGGGTGTGAGGGCAGCGATGAGCGCTGTCAACCACTCTTATCGTCTCCTTCAGTCGGTGTGGGCTGAAGCGGGGCAGGCCACCCTGTGCCACCTGTGGCGCTTTCATGTGTCAATGACGGCCTGGTGCTGTCGATGGACGCATTGGCAAGGGTGCAAGCGCGTGTGACGAAATCCAGGAGGCAAATGGTCATTGACCATATGCGTCCGGCTACGGCAGTCAGGGAGCGTCTCCTTGGGACACCCCTGACAGGGCCTAGCATCTTCGGTGGCCAAGCGTGGGCCATCTTAGAGGATACCGCCAGTATCGCGCAGAATCGGTTAGCGGTAAACCTACAGCTAGAGCTAGTGCGACAAGCGCATGCACTAGGGCCTGTGGGGAAACCGCTAACGGGACAACCTTCAAAGGAGCAGAAGAAGCATAAGGGCAAGGCGAAAGCTAGGCCTGTTGCGACTTCTGCTTCAGCTGGGGTTTCACAGCCGCCGCCGGCGAAGAAGCCCAGGAAGGTTGTAGAGGCGCCTACCCTCCCCAATGTTGCTCCTGACCGCCCTAGAGGTGGGAAGGGCAAGGGGAAGGGTAAGGGTAAGGCCTCAAAGGGCGGACAGAAGGGGCCGAAGCGTACCTGAGGGTACGAAAGCTCCCTTCATATCCGCCTGGACCGCGCCTGTGTGACAGGAACAGCGGTGCCAGTTATACCCGTCGTGCCTAGAACGAAATGGTTCTCTCTCTCTCTCGTTAAGAAAGAGTGGGGGGGCGGACTGCGAGCCGGACAACCCCGTTAGACGTCGAGGCGTCTATGGTGGGTGGAAGGCTCATGCGTTTCGTCGAGGCCTGGCAAGGTGTGACGTCAGACAGTCTGGTCCTGGGATGGTTATCCCAGGGTTACATGCCGGAGTGGTGGGACTTTCCACCACAAAATCTGTCTTTGGCACCTGTCTGGACACCCGTACCAAGGGAGCCAGACAAGTTAGAAGCCGTTCAAAAGGAAGTGTCGGGTTTGCTTCTGAAGGGAGCAATAAAACCAGCAAATCGAAACACTCCAGGCTTCTATTCAAACATGTTCCTTGTCCCCAAGAGCACAGGGGGATGGAGACCCATACTCAATCTCAGGCCATTAAATTGGTTTAGCCATACGCCTCGGTTCCAGATGGAAATGCCGAGGTCGGTAATGCGGGATTGAGGAAAGGAATGTGGTGTGTATCGATCGATCTGAAAAATGCATATTTCCACATTCCTATGAATCGGAGTTGGCACAGGTTTCTGAGATTTGCGTTTCAGAATCAAGTATGGGAGTTTACAGTCTCCCGTTTGGCCTGTCGACAGCTCCGAGGGTTTTCACAAGAGTGGTCCTTGCGGTGACAGCGTTTCTCAGAAAAGAGAACGTGGCGCTACACACCTACATAGACGACTGGCTGCTTAAGGCAGACTCGGCAGCCAGGTTGAACGTGGATACTGCTCTGACTCTGAAGTTACTTTCAGATCTACGCTGCATAGTCAACGAGGAGAAATCCGAGTTGACGCCCACTCAACGTTTCGTTTATTTGGGGATGCGATTCGACCTTGAGGAGGGCAGGGTTTACCCATCAGAGCCCAGAGTGGTGTCTCTGTTAGCCATCCTCAAGAGTTTTCGAGTGGGAAACCACATTCAAGGCGAGGCGGTTCCTTCAGATGCTGGGCATGATGGTCTCCATGGAGCAGGTTATCCCGTACGATGCTCTAATGCGAAGGCCTATCCAGTTGTATCTGATGTCTCTGTGGAAACAGAGAACAGAACCCCTGTCAAAACTGTTGCCAGTTTTGGAGCCGATAATATCGCATCTTCTATGGTGGAAACAGCGTCAGAATCTCCTATTAGGGGTTTCGCTGCACCTACCCCGCCTCCAGCTGTCCGTCTACACGGATGCATCGCTGGAAGGGTGGGGTGCCTGCCTGGGAGAACCAGGTCTCGGGCACATGGACTCTCCCGGAGAGTCAGCTGCATATCAATCTGTTGGAAATGATGGCAGTGGAACTGGCGTTGGAAGAGTTCCTTCCGATGATCAGGGGCAGGGTGATATTGATACGGTCGGTCGATTCGACAGTAGTATCATATATAAATCGCCAAGGCGGGACCAGGTCGCCCACTCTGTGTATCAGGGTGTGGCACTTGATTCAATGGTGCAGGAATTACTCGGTTGTTTTGAAAGCAGCTCGTATTCCTGGCCGATTGAACATTCTGGCGGATGCTTTGTCTCGCAGACAGAGAATCCTGCCAACAGAATGGTCCCTCAACCCTCCAGTTCTGCGACGGATCTTCGAGCATTGGGGCAAACCCAACGTGGACTTGTTCGCCACAAAGGAAAATGCTCAAATCATGACATATGTCTCGCCGATTACAGATCCAAATGCCGTCGATACAGACGCTCTGGCGATAAGCTGGAGAGGGATGCACGCTTACGCGTACCCACCCACCATTCTTCTACCGAAGGTTTTGGTGAAGGTCAGGGAGGAACCGTGTCTGGTCCTGCTAATAGCGCCGTATTGGCCGAGCAGGGCGTGGTTCACGGATCTTCTAGATCTGCTGGTGGAAAATCCTGTGCAGTTGCCCGAGATTCCGAACATAATCTCCCAGGCCAAGGGACGCTTCCTACACGAGTGTCCCGAAATGTTCAATGACTGCGTGGATGTTATCAAACAACGTTCCACGTCGGAAGGCTTTTCTCGACAGGCTGCTGATTTCATCGCGGCTGCGAGAAGGAGGTCAACCTTCAAGTCATATAACAACAAGGTTAACAGATTTGCAGACTGGTGTGAAGAAAAGGGTATTGATACCTTTCAATCCACTATCAGCAAATAGCAGACTTTCTCTGTGAGCTGTTCTTTTGAGGACTAGCTCCCGTCACAGTTGCTGGATACAAGTCAGCTTTGGCATCAGTTATCCCTTGTCTAGCCAACAGGGATAGTCCAGAGGTGGCCCAGTTAAATGTGATGTTGAAGGGAATGAGCAATCTCCGACCGAGACAACCGGTAGTCATTCCAGCCTGGAGTCTATCTTTAGTGCTTAATGTACTGGCCAAGCACCCTTTCGAACCGTTGCGTTCGGCTAGTCTAAAGCATTTGACTCTAAAGGCGGTCTTTCTATTGGCAGCTTCCTCAGCTAGAAGGCGCAGTGAGATCCATGCGCTTTCGGCAGAGAGGAACCGATTTATTGTTTCTGGAGAAGGTCTGCGTCTTCTGCCAAGAGCAGAGGTTATGTCAAAGAACCAATCTTTGAGATATCCCGGCAAACCGATCATTATACCGAAGTTAACTAGGTTTGATCGTGATGCCAGTGTCTGGTGCCCGGTCCGTGCTTTGACTAAGTACAAGAAACGGACTGACTCGTTACGGTCGAACGATAGACATCTGTGGATCTGCCATAAAAAGTCTTATGGCGCCGCATCCATGGATACTATCTCTCGTTGGGTGGTCGAATGCATTCAGACTACTCAGGAGATGGCGACTGGGCACCAGGTGCAAGGCGTAAGGGCAGACAATGTCAGAGGAATAGCCGCCTCGACCGCCCTTTACAATGGTGTTCCGTTATAGGACATCATGGCCGTTGCACAATGGCACTGTGAGTCCTCATTCACGGATTACTATATGAGGGATGTGTCAGACTCAGCCAATCCACTCGCTTTAGCTGTTTTGAAACGATAGTTAGTGACCACACTGCTTTTCACCCTTTTCTCACTTCGGTAAGAAAAGAACCTAAAGCAGGCATGGTCAGGCGAGAGGATGTCAACCAGATTGTGTCACTGATGGCCGAACCGGTGAATGGTTGGAGGCGGTACGTCTGAAGTCCAATTATCATAAGGTAATTCAATAGTGAGAGTTTTTTGTATTATGGATATGTATCATGTTCATTCATCTTATATATTCATGCTCATTCCCAGGCTAATACATGGAGTATGCAGGGAGCAGTTAACCCTCTTGGCATATTTGTGTTTTCAGGCGAGATACATGTTCGTTAGTTCTCTCCCTTTTCTTAGGAGGAAAAAGGGGGGAGGACTGTGACGCGAATGTGATTCGGTTCCGTGAACTTGACGGTCCTTTTAGGTCTCCGTTAGTCAAGTTTGAAGTCTAAAATCTTTCTCCAAGGGGCAAAATTAGCATTTATGGCTTGCCCCTTCCCACCAGGTTACTGATCAAATCTGGTGTATATCAGAAGTAACAGAATGGTGAGTATTGATCGAAGGAGAATGCAGGAAATGTCAATTTCCCTTTCTCCGAGATCTAACAATACTCACCATTCTGTTACGGACCCAGCCTCCCAGCCCCACGGAGGCAAGCCATAGTTTTCTCTTGTTTGGTGGCTATGCAAACAATATGAGCTCTATGGTAAACGGGTACTCGGCAGTTGGGAGCCGAGTACCCGGTTCCCAGGAGTCGGTAAAGCTTTCTAAGTCTATAATCCTAGAGCCGCTGTCAGGGCCAGCTGTATATCAGAAGTAACAGAATGGTGAGTATTGTTAGATCTCGGAGAAAGGGAAATTGACATTTCCTGCATTTCATTATATAAATAAAGCGTATTTGCCTATATTCATTATTCCAATGTTTCAGCTCTGTATGTTATAAGGTTAAATATAATTGTATCTTAATCATAGGATGCATCTATTTAACCCTTTAATGGCTAAATTTAGTCAAGAGCTTAATATCAAAATATTTGCTTATTGAATGTCCATTTTCGGGCCAAGAGAAGAGTATTTTTGAAAATGTGCCATTGAAATGACTGTTTCGGTTATCGAGCAAGGCATTCCAGTGGTACATTTCCACAGGTTCTCTTCGCTTGTCCTGCAAGTGAGCATTTCTCAAGACCACTCCAGAGGCTGGTTTTTGCCTTGACCAGTAAACTGTTGAAAGGCATGCAAGCACATGGGCAAGGAGGCAGGCAGACAGACAGGAAGGTAGATAGATAGAAAGATAGAGAGTATCCATCTCTACCAGCAAGCAATAGGGAAGTGAGGCTATGTATAGGCTAGATAGATAGCTAATCGCTACTATGATGTAAATGGTTGCTACTGCAATACATGATGTGCCACCATGAGAATAAGATTGGTCATACACAGGGCTGGTGTGGGTGACGGGGTGGGGGGGGGGGGAGTAGAAACTATTGTTGTATTTAGTAGGCCACAACGACCTTTCTTGCTTGATTAATGAAAGGTACCACTACTAAATTCTCCCCATGGACTTTCACCCTTAATAGCTCAGTTCAGAATTTGCAACACATTTAATACACTTCTAGCAAAGCATGCATGTAATGGATTGGATTGTATATATTTGGTAGGGCTTATAAAAAGTTATACATAACGTGGTCTATGCTGCAAACATGTATGGACACTACAGCCTGCTGTGATACAATTAACTCAAACAGGTTTTTTAATCTTTGCCTAGCATATAGGCCTACCATAGCCTCCCTCCCCGGTGCTGATACTTGTAGAGATGGATACACTGTCAAATCTTTGCCCACCCGTCACCTAATCCTGGAGACGCTCCTGCTTGTCAATTTACACTATCGCATCATTTACAAGTGGATTAAATAACGCACCGATGTCTGATTAGTGATTACTTGACAGCGGCGACATTTATGTCTCGGTCCGAAGGTGATGCTTTAAATCACGGAAACGTAGAACGACGTTTGAAAATGTCGAGTTTGGACACTATTAAAGTCATTGTTAAATATATATTGCCAATAATGATACGGTATTAAACAAAGCAACTACAATCAGCGTATATACGAACTATAACTACTTAAATAGACAAAATACGAATAACAAAAGTACAAACTCGCGTAATGTCAAACATGACCGCATTAGAGAGGATGCCTCACAACGCCGCCTGGCGGCTGTTGCAGCGGTGCGCCCCATTTGTATGCTCAAAAGTTGGAGAACTCTGCCACCGCTTGGTAGCGTGCCTCTTAATCGACCGTATCTATAATATTTAGCACAAACCCTGGTTATTGCTTCGTATAATTCACTTATCCATTCGCTCGCACCTTAAATCCTGTTAACTATGTCATATATCTCACGTTATTTAACTTTTTAGCTCATTGTTGATGAATTGTATCAAATTTCAAGTGAACAGCCATTGCAAAAATATTTGTGCTCCGGGATGATTAAATTAAACTGGAAAGACAAGGACGGATCTAGATCACGTCAGTTTTGTTGGTTAGGTAAGATATTCAATTATTTATGCTGCATTCATTATTCTCATTTTACATCCATTGGTGGTTGGGTGTGTGAGGGTGGGTGGGTGGCAGGGAAGTGGGTGAGTGGAAAATTGAGTGAGTTATTCCGTGAGTGATTCGGTGAATTAATGAGGGTGTGCGGTCGGTCGGTCTGACCTCGGTCAGTCGGTGGGTGGGTGAGTGGGGTGTCGGTGGGTGGGTCGGTCTGACCTCGGTCAGTTGGTGGGTGGGTCGGTTCAACCTCGGTCGGTCAGTGTGTCGCGTCGGTCGGTGGGTGGGTCAGTCAGACCGTGCCTAGCCCAGACCTCGCCAAGCCTAAATAAGGACCAGGTAAGGTCTAAGTAAGGACTACGTAAGCATAGCGAAGACTAAGCAAAGCGTAGATAAGGCATAGATTAGGCTTAGGAAGGCCTAACAAGCCTAGCTAAGTCTTAGGTAATGACTAGGTAACCATAGATAAGGCATATTCAAGCCCGGATAAGGCCTAGTCATAGCATAGCTAATTGGTCTAATTAAGACCTAGCCGCCAAGGCTAGATAAGGCAGAGCTACAGCCTAACCATGAAGGCTAGGCTTGTAGGTTAGTAGGCTGGTATACTAGGACTGTAGGCTAGTAAGCGGATAGACTAGGCTAGTAGAATAGTAAGTTGTTAGATTAGGCCTGTAGGCTAGTAAGCTGGTAGACTAGTCCTGTAGGGTAGAAGGCTGAGTGACCAACTGAACGAGATCGGACCCACCACCCATGCACTGACCAAGTGACCAAGGTTGGGCTGACCGACTGACACACTGACTGATTGAGGTCAGACCAACCCACCCACCGACTGACCCACACACCCACCACCGACTGTCCGCCCCGCTGACCGACCGACCGAGCTTGAACCGACCCACCCACCCATCGACCGACCAAGCTTGGACGGACCCACCGACCGACCGACCAACCCAGCCACCGACTGACCCACTGACCGCACACTAGAGCTGGGCGGTATTGATATTTAGATGACAGTATCGGTACCATGAAAAAATACCGCGGTACAACGGTATACCGTCATCTGAGCTTAAGGCATGCCATGAAATTAGAAAAAAAATTTCCATTTCCTTTACACTTCCATCTCCAATCAATGGTAAATATAGGTAAAATAAATAAACTGGCTTTCTGATTTAGAGAAGAGAAGCATGGCTATTGCGACTGTTTAGTTTCACGATTTTATTAGGTCACTATTTTTATTGACGTAATATCATTCACGGGAATATCGGTCAAAGGGTGTGGTTGACTCGCTAACTATAACCCGCTGTTTGAGACATTGGGGTGCACTATTTTCAATCTGAATTGTTCTTGCTATTAATGCGTGCGACCAGCAAACGGTAAATTTTATTTTGGCAGTCGAGCGCTTTGATAAACAGAGTCCAGACAAAATCCGCGAGTATTTAAACGGGGCGAGTGTTGTACTCTTTTATTTCTGTTGGAGTCGTATATTCTGTTTACTCGCGAAAACAGGCCTATACATATACATATAACACGACATTGAATATAGCCGATTCCAAAGCTTCTGATAATTACCGAGTACCCGATGTGCAGACTCGTTACTCGCCATGCTTCACGTGAACAATGCATGTAAAAAGCTATTTTAGTTTAGCCAGTTGAAAAATTAATTACAAAAACTAAAACACTATAATTTTTAGGTGTCGTTACTTAAACTGGATTTAATCCTTAAAGAAATTTCTTAAAACAAGCCAGAAAAATAAAAAATAACGACTTCAACGCTGCTCGTTGTTAATAAATTAGCACGTGATCAAAACGGCGCGAGCAAATACTATGTTTTAGTAAATTTTCATTGATAAATTCAGCATAGTAATGTATTTTCCCACGGTATGTTCATGAACATCCAATCAGATACGTCTGCGAGATTGCTGTTGTGTTTGAATAGCATGCAGTTTGTATGTTATTTTGTTATTCTAGCGTGTTTGTTCAGTGACAAAATGCTTGGAGTAATAAATTACAAATAATAGGAATGGGAATAGGGAATATATTATAGTGTAAATACTACCGGCGGACGGCCAGAGAATGAGTTTAGATGTTTTAAATAAAGCAATTTTACCGTGAGACTTTGAAGACGTACGTTTGACATACAATTCTGCCTGTCATTATTTTGTAATTGATGTCTTGATGTTTGTTTTTACAACGACCCTTTCACCTCCACTCGGCTAATAGTTAGGGATGCCTGTATTTTTGGCACTATTAGCACTTATTTACCCGTGGTCAAGTCAGATTTTATGAATATATTTCTCAAATGTTGCTCAAACATTATGGACGGTTTTCACAGTATTTGGAAATGTCAACAGTCACGGTATCGGTTCACGGTATACCGCGGTCCTCACGATACTACCGTCAGACCGGCCAGCTCTACCGCACACCCACTCATTAATTCACTGAATCACTTAGTCACTGAATCACTCATTGAATAACTCACTCAATTTTCCACTCACCCATGCACCCACTTCCCTATCACCCACCCACCCTCACACACCCAACCACCAACGGATGTAAAATGAGAATGAATGCAGCATAAATAATTGAATATCTTATCTAGCCAACAAAACTGACGCGATCTAGATACGTCCTTGTCTTTCCAGTTTAATTTAATCATCCCGGGGCTCGAATTTGCTCTGGGCGAAATTTTCGGGGCGAAAAGTTTGTACTACGTCATCACTATTTTTGCAATGGCTGTTCGCTTGAAATTTGATAAAATTCGTCAACAATGAGTTAAAAAGTTAAGTAACGTGAGATATATGACATAGTTAACAGGATTTACGGTGCGAGCGAATGGATAAGTGAATTATACAAAGCAATAACCATGGTTTGTGTCAAATATTGTACTTAGGCATATTGTCAGTGATAGCCGCCAGCGTAGTTGCGTCTTTTAAGGACTTCATTTATAGTTGAGCCAGTCCAATGACATTATACAATTTGTAGCGACGTATCACGGTGCTCCTCGCCATTTGAGGGAAATCCAAACAAGTGGATAGTAGCAATGACGTCATAAAGAAATATCATCCGCTAGAATTTTCAAATCCCGTTTATCAAGACATAAGCAACAAAATGGGGGAATTAATGCATGTCTGCGGGTAAGTGCGTGAATACACATTCCATCCAAATGCGAATGGCATTTTATCTGGCCTTAACTTTCCTGCTATCAGTGCTAAAGACACGACATTAACAACCACAACTTTCCACGGCCATGGGTTGGTGTCTGGCTGTGAAAAATAATACAAGGCCATGAACGATACCTCATGCTTACAATTGCATATACATAAATAAGAATACATCTAGCTTTTACTTCGCCTCCTTCATACTATTGAATCTTTTTACATTCTGAAGTAAATGTACGCTATTTTGTGATAACAATAGTACACAAATTTTGGACATTGACAATGCGCAGTAGGTTGCCCTAAAACAACTAGTGGGAACATACGCATAGTGAAGACCCATATCCCATAATGCAACAGGGGCCCATGAAGAAACCACAAAAGCTATATCATAAGCCAAAACCGGAACCAAAAGAAAACTCACGACCGGACACGAAGCTTTCTTAGGCGCATGGTATGTGTATTTGCCTGGTTCCCTGTCTCATTTTCTGTTGATTTTCCCCATTTTACACATACGTACATGTTATCTATATACGCTCACTTCGCTATGACTGCATGCTTTAGGCCAAGGCACCCTTGTCATTCTACCCAAGCCCCAAGAAGGCACTTGCCCCTGCCAGATCAACATGACATTTTCACGATAAAATACATAATCTAAACTAGAATAACAGTCAATAGTGCGCAATAACTTGTACCAGTACACACTTTTTTGCTGCCTGACAAAATGACAGGTCCCAAATTTATTGTGCCTGTCAACAATCTATTTACTACCGGACACTGACCGTGACCAGCGCCTTATTTCCAGGCTTGCAGTAGAGTGCTTATGCTGATGTCTTTATTTCAGCTTATTATACATGTAGCTTCCAAAAGGGACTAAATTATCTTTTGATAATGGGAAGAGAATTTGAATAGAGGCAAATTTATATATTTTTATGAGAAATGAAATTAAATGTATTGGCTACATTAATCTGGCACTTTATTAAACTACGTAATAGAATTAGCATACACACTCTACGGCTATTCTATATCTATGAAACAGCGTGCCAAGATTCTTGTTAATCGACATTTTTTACCTTATTACAGCGTTGGATTAATAGAATGTGAAAGTTAGTGCTATGCGAGAATCCCGGAAGTTTGTTTGTTTATGATGGCTACAGATGCGCAATTCAACTATATAAGTATACCGATGTAAATCGGAAATCATCTGTTCAAAACGTGAGAAAACCAAAATAATCTTTTTATATTTTAATATAATAAGTCTTTACCAAAATATTGTAACATGAATTTCGTAGTAATATATATTTCCGTGATTGCGGTATGAGATTTTGTGCACAGTGTATTTCAGTCTTTGTTTTCCAAATTGGTGTCTAAATATGGAAAATAATCACCAAACTTCGTGGAAGCGCTCAGCGCAACCTGATAAGGCTGCAATACCACTAAAAAATCAGTCCAAAAGTCATGTGTATTAGCGAGAATATACCGAAAGATGGCCGGTTTTAAAGAACAGAAAAAGGTGATTAATACATGTATGCACATTGCAAATCAATAAAAAAATTTCTATCCAAAGAAGTAATGGTAAATGAACTCACAATACAAGATGACTATATTTACATTTTATTACCAGAATGACTGGCTCGATAACAGTCAATCTTTTCAGTGGTAAAATTTCATAGATATTCTTCTCTCACCTTGTTTAAAATCATGTGTTTTGCTGCTTTTTTAATCACTACTGAACTACTGAAAGGTTCCTCAAACTACTGAAAATCCTCTACTGAAAGAGTGTGTGAAACTACTGAAAATCGTGTTTTTTTTACCTGAAACAACTGATTGCTTGAACTGGGGGTTGGTAGCTCTGGGTGCTCAACCGAGTAAGATATTCTAATTTGTTTCTTTTGCTGTGGATAGGGATGAATGGGGGGGGGGGGGGGGTTCAACCTTGTAAAATGTTAACTTAGCCACTCATTCCAGTGACAAATTAAAAAAATAGTCATCCCTAAGAAGGATATTTTTGAGAATTTATTAGTGTTCAATTTTCCGAAAAATAAATGTATGTCTAAAAGATTTATTGGAATAAATTTGAAGGATAAGGGTGGTATGTGTCTGTGTGTGTGTGTGTGTGCGTGCACGCGCGTGTTGCGTGCCAATTAAAGAGATAAATTTGTACGTTTTCATGCTTTTATAAAATTTTGCTTTATGTGATTACTGAATTACTGAAAGCCTTTGAAAACTACTACTGTCTTGCAGATTTCAACTTAATTTGGCTGCAAGGACCTTATGGGTCTATGCTTCAGAAGATATATATAGAATTTTGGTTGGTCAAGTTTTTTGGTGAAAACCATAGATTTTATGAAAAATTTACTGGAAATTGTCTAATCACTACTCATCATTAACAACCGCTTGAAAGATTTAAAACCTAGTTCGTTAGACAGACCCTATCACGGTAGGCTCCAGAACATCTAGTCAGAGATTTAACGGATCAATTTCTTTGGTGAAAATCATAAATTTTATGAAAGATTTACTGTAAATTGTCAAAATGCATCTTCTCCATAACCGCTTGCTGGATTTTATCCAAATTTGGCTGGAAGGATTCTATTGTGGTAGGCTCTAGAATGTCTATTCAGAATTTTGATTGGTCATTTTTTGGGCCCATTTGGATTTTTTTGAAAACTTTCCAGTACCTTTTAAAACGGTACCCCTTAATTAGTGGGCCAGTTTCAACAAAACTTGGGTGGATCGATCCTATGGCATTAGGATTCAACATATCAAACGAGAATTTTGATTGGTCAATTTCTTTGGTGGCCATCTTGGATTTTTTCGAAACATCCATCATCTCTACTGGTATTTAAATTTTGCAAATTGTTAAAATCCTAATGGTCGAGGTTAGCGTTACAGGGCCTTGGCCCTCTTGTTGATTAGGGTATTGATAAGCCTTCTATATTTATTTTATGTCCAGCTTCATAGCTCGGTGCAAAGTTGTAAAGTCGAGCTTCATGGATGCATTGCAACCACATTTCTGGTTTAAACATGCTAAGTGTGGTTCGTAAATTTGGCCCCAGGTGCATATTGGCCAAATTACATGCAATGGATAGAATGTCTGTATCTGTACTAATGCTATGCCAAATCCTAAAGGACATCACGCCTAGGTGTAGGCCTCATTAACATGGCTGGGGTTCACAGTACACAAGATGAAAACTGTCCATTGATCCATTTTAAAAGCTTTATGTACACTATTTACATCGTCTCGTTCGGTTACATGTCACATATCAAACAGAACCCAAAGAAATTGTGGCGCTACATAAGATCCAAATCAAAAAGTAAAGTCAACGTCTGCAATTTGTACAAAGATTCCTGTCATACCATAGTTCAGTCCAGTTTGGATGTCCCAACAGGTGTGTATCATGGTAAAGTACTTCCGTGTGACAAAATTATTAACCACTAGTGGAATATAGATTCACAGATTATATTATTGGTAACAGGTCGAGACACACAATAGCTGCACATGCTACATGTAGGTTTTCTAGATCCCTTTATTTTATATCGCTGATTGATGGTACAAGGAACATTTATCTATCTGGACTCGAAAAACAGTGTTCCTTAGAGGCCATGTGCCTGCGTTCAGCTTCTATAATAATATAATAATTGTAGCGATGTGTGTCGGCACCCAGTCGCAGACATTTGAGGGAGTACAGCGCCAAGCGACCAAGCTAATTCCTGACTTACAACACCTCCATTACGGAAGAAGGCTAAGATCATTAAATTTGTTCTCTGATGTATTGCATAACACGTGGAGACCGGAGGAGTACAATCTGATGAGAAACATCTACGATGTTGGTTCATCCAGTCTCTTCAGCGAACCCTCCACAAGCATCACCCATGGCCATAGCTTCAAACTAGGAATTCAAAGCTGTAGAACTAACTTCAGAAACTACTGTTTTACAAAACATACCCCACCAATCTGGAATCACCTACCAGCACACATCTTGGGAACCAAGAGCGAATTCAAGGCCAAACTGAACTCTTATCTGATAAACACAATATATCTCTTTGACTATTTTTTGGAAAAGATGAAGACAGGATACTGTAAACTGGACCACCACTAGCTTCTCTGCATACAGACATATACAGGCGCGCGCATATATATATATATATATATATATATATATATATATATATATATATATATATATATATATATATATATATATATATATATACACAGAAATTTATCCTAAAGGGGTTGTGTAAGCTGGTTTTTAAGTGTAGGTGGCACACAACAGCTAACATTTAAATCAGTGGGTAGCAGCTGTAGGCAACACACCATAGTTAATGACTGCTGGGTGTGCGAATCCCATAAAAAACAACTAGTAATCAAATATTAATATATACAGGTAATATCTAGGACTAAAATATAAAGCACAAAATAAGTCAAAACCTCTCCCGTATTCGCTAGCCTAAGTATAAATTGTATAAGATATCGGCAGGACTGGAAGAAAAGCCAAAGGATTAAGTCCTGAGTAAATGATGACGATGATGTTAAAAATGTCAATGCATGCTTTAAATACAGGTATGCTAGTAACACTATGTGCAGCCTAACTGTCTAATGAGTGTGGGTATTTACACACAAGCAAGTTGCAACGTTAGAGGTGAATAAGTAGAGTACAACATCTTATAACCATACATTCCATCTGCCGTGGATTAAATCATCTGAAATGTCTTACATCAGGAGAGCCGATAGCCTCTGCAGCTGACAACTAGAGGTGTACGATATTGCCCTTGACTGTATCGTGGTATAGCGTGAAGAAAATATGTTGATATGTATGGCAGATGGGACAGCATACATGCACACATTGCTATTAGAGGTATCAATTGAAACTGGTATTTCCAGCCACTGTTGCTTAATCTTGCTGGGCAGATTCTGTTCCCATTTTACTGTAGACTTGGGTTTCTGATGCAGCTCACCCAGCCGATTCCAAAAGTATCCTGACAGCCCTATTTGGTACATGTATCTTATTCAATGGTCCTGGAGTCCAGACTACATCAAATGCCTTCTCAGCATCCAGCGATGTCATAAAAATAGGTTTCTTCCTTTCTTTTTGCATCCAGTCTTGCTTCAGTAACCAGAAGCGATGTGTTCGTGCATGAGCTTCCCTCCCCTGAACCCTCTGCAGTTCTCATTCATGAGCATTCAGAGTGGATTTTGCGTTGTGCAGCCAAACTTTCTCTATCAACTCAAATGACTCAGAATTGTAATCCGACTGTAATTGCCATGTACATTTGGTGACTTCAATAACATACAGTATATGTATGTATTTAGGTTTTCAACTTATCCATAAGTCTCTTGTGTTATTTTACTGATCTACCAATTCATGTACACACGCATGCACACACTGTCATAACAGCTTAACCTGTACATTCTATACATGTAGATCTTATTTACTAATGCCTGACAGTCTATTCTTAAGCATAATAAACAAGCGTGACAAGCATAAGTTTAAGTACTTAAACTTGCCATCTGAGTATTTCCCAGCATTTCCCACTACACTGGGAATTGGGAAATACTAGTATAATTTGCATGGAAATTGCCAATCCTGGTCTATTGAGCAAGATCCCACAAGGCAGGGTCGCGGGACCAGTGGTCTGTAGTACGCTATGTATCAATGATCTACCTGACCTGCTTTCATCAGAGACGTATATATGGTATATGTACAGTTCAGAAATAAGTTAACATGTTTCCAAAACAGAAGCAGGTTAGTTAGTCATGGTAGTACAATTTTGAACATGATGTAAGAAATGTTCTGTTGAATTAGGCTTGCGCGATTTTTCGATTTAATCGCGAAGTTTGATTTATTTTTAAAATCACGATTTTTACGATGTAATTGAGGGAAAATCGGAAAATCGTCCAAAATTTAATATTTTGGATTTACTTTGATTTGATTACAAGTACTATATTCTTCTTTGGCGTACGATGTCCTATGTGCTAGCTCAGACTGTTCAGTTATCAGGGTATGATTAGCTGCCCTTGATGATCGTACGCTACTGGAAGATCTAAAATGGGGTTTACCGGTAATAGATTGACATTGGAAAATATGTTCTGTTTATATGATAAATAAAATCTCCAACTGCCCCCCATTTAATATCACTATTATCTACCTCGTTGAAAATTACCACCACTCGTTAACCCTTTAATGACTAAATGTGGTCAAGAAAATTAAACTATCTGCTTGCTAAATGCCAATTTGCAGTCCAAGAAGAGTATTTTTGAAAAATTAACAATGAAATGACTGGCTCGATAAACGAGCCAGTCATTCCAGTGGTAAATTTTCAAAGATACTGTTCTATTGGCCTGCAAATGGGCCTTCCTCAATACCATGGCAGAGGCCGGTTTGGGCCAGCTTCGTCATGAAAGGGTTAAAGCTCACGCAGTGATAATTTTCATCTCGGTTGATACAAGTTATAGTAAAATAATTTGGACCTTGTTTAAGATCCTCTATGTTCTTGTTGTTTTCAGTCATACTTTGTCAGTGACTATGATCCAACGATAGAGGATTCATACACTAAGCAGTGCGTGATCGACGATGTTGTTGCCAGATTAGACAGTAAGTACTCATTGCCTATTATTATATATTACATGTTTCTTATCGCTGTACATCAAAGTGTATACTGTGTATACATTGATTTGTCAGAAGATCAGAGAATATATCTAGAAGTAATTGATCCATTCCTCCGTCAGCATCGCTGTCTGTGTCAGGATTAGGGAAATGTTTCGGTTAATGCCTTGCATTCATATCTCACAGAAACATGAGTTCACAGAAACCTATCGCTTGTTGTCTCGCCTGCGAAGCAGTAAGCGAGACAGTCATCAATAATTCTGTCCTCATCGTCCTTATTTGTACTTTTGGTGAAGGTTATTAAATCAACTTATCTTTCAACAATGGCTCATCCAATTTCAATGAAACTTTACATGAGTGATCTCTACTATACAAGGATGCAAGCTGCATGACAATAGATTTCATTTGGGGCATTTTGTACTATCTTTTCACTGTTTTGAACGTAGACTTTTTTCATGTACAAAGTTTTTAGTTTGCTTTGTAACTCAACAATGGGCATTCCGATTTCAATGCAACTTTAGGGTATTCTATACAATACAGGGATGTGATCTGCATCATTACTGATATGGTTTGGGGGAATTTTTACTGCCTTTTTCATGGTTGTTAGTACATGTTAAACTTACCTTCACCATGTACTTTAGCTCATTGCTTTCCGAGGAAGGAATTTAGTTAACACAAATTTTAATGCTCTTATGGTTTTTTATTTACCATTATTTTTCAACAATAGCTCGCCACATATTAACAAAATTGTACAGCAGTGTTATACTATCCAGAGGTACTATCTGCATCATTACTACTTTAATTTTTGGGAAATTTTTCCTGATTCTTCACAGTTTTGGACTTCATATTTTTTATACTTTTAGGTTAAAGTTTACTTACTGGACATATTACACAACAGTGACTCTTCTGATTTCAATGAAACTTTACAAAGCCATTCTATACAATGCAGGGGTTCAAATTGCATAATTTTATTTGGGGAATTTTGCATACTTTATTCACAGTTTAGTAAATTGTATGGACCATTCTCAACAATAGCTCAGCGGATATCAACAAAATTTTACATTAGTGTTATACTATGCAGGGGTACTATTTGCATCATTACTAATTTCATTTTGAGAAATGTTTTCACGATCAGACACTCCGAATTTTAGCAACATTTTTCATATTTGATGGGTTACATTTGTTTGTTGTAAAATATGTAAAGAATTTTGATTGGTCAATTTTTTTCGGTGACCATCTTGAATTTTCCGAAAAATGTCGGAAAACCGTTTAAAATACTACTTTTTATTAACTGCTTGTTAAACCAGACTTGTCTGGAAGGATACAGGGTAGTAGGTTTGAGAACATGTACAGAATTGTGATTGGTCAATCTGTCCGGTGGTAATCCTGAATTTTCCGAAAAATCACGGGAAACCGTTTAAAATACTACTTATTAGCTGCTTGTTAGACCAGAATACGGGGGTGGTAGGTTTGAGAACTTGTACAGAATTTTGATTGGTCGATCTGTCGGTGGCCATCAACATTTACTGCATCAAGGGCCTATCCGATATCAATAAAACTACAGATTTCTTCTGTGCCATCATTGCATTGGACATAGTTTTTTGTGAGCCACGAATTAGAGTTTTTCAAACGACAATTGGTTCATCAAGGGGTATACTATTTTAAGAAATACATAGTTCGTGACACTGCCACACATGATGTATGTACATGTATGCAGAAAACCAAAATGGCTAGGCACAAGGGATGCAGTCCATCTAGTTCCAAAATAGAGCTGTCATATGAAAGATAAAGGAGCATTTAAATCTGAAATATCAGTGCTCTACATGCTAATGAGTTCTCCTGAACCATTTAACCTGTGCAGTCCAAAAACGACAAATTATTTTTGAAAGTAATTTAACTTGGAACTGTTGTTCTCTATGGCAGCAACAGGTTCCAGTCGAATTACTTTCAAAATATTCAACAGATCTCCTGTCTTAGTACATTTTTGCTTAGTAAATGTTCAGGCCAGAAGATGACAAGTTTTAAAAACTTATCTCCAGAATGACTGGTTCTGTTCTCAAGCCAGCCATTCCAGTGGTTAAATTAAAAAATCGTCCTCTTGACTTAGAAATGGATGTTTCTCATGACCATTGTGGAGGCAGGTTTTGGTCGATTTGGTCATTGAAAATTAAACTCATGATTAGGTGGTACTTATTTGCAAAAAATGCTGTTTAGAAAATAAGATTTATAATCATTTAAAATGTTGCTAATTATTATCCTTGAATAATCTGAAATTAAGACAGCAACGACTTGAAGCTAAATTGTTTTCAAATTACTGAGTACTTATGTTTCATATTTACCCCTTTAATGGTTAATATTGGGTCAAGAAAATAAAACATTGTGATTGGAGAATGTCAATTTGCTGGCCAAGAGATGATTTTTTTTTTAAATGTACCGCTGGAATGTCTGGTTCCGATATCAAACCGGTCATTATTGTGGTTAATTTTCAACAATTGTGAAGATTCTTTTGGCCTGCAAATAGACATTTCTCAAAACCACTGCAGATGCCATGTTTTATGGCTTATTCCATAACCATTAACCTTTAATGACCAAGTAGGCCCATGCTATGGTCTATCGCAATGTCCATTTGCGGGTGAAGAGAATACTATTTTAGAAAATTTACCACTGGAAAGACTGGCTCGATAACCGAGCCAGTCGTTCCAGTGGTAATTTTTCAAAAATAGTCTCTTGCCCTGCATATTGGACTTTCAAAAATCATATAATTTGATATTCTTGACCAAATTTAGCTATTAAAGTAGTAAATGGTTAATTCAGTTGAAGCTCAGGCTTTGGGAATTGTTCAGTTGCGTGGATATGTTTAACACTTGAATCATCTCTATAGCCCCGGTGTATCATTTCAGAGAACCATATACTAACACAAAGTATTTTGAAACTAATTCGCTGTAGTTGTTACTACCGGAAACAACATCAGCTGGGACCGACAAATTAATTACAAAATTTCATAAGACATATATGGCATTTGTTATGCGTAAACTTTAGGGTTAAAAGTGTTAATAACTTGTAAGATTTGTGGCTATAGCTGCCTGGTGCACATTTACTATAAACAGACTCTGTATTACATAACCTTTAATAAACACATTTATTCTCAAGACAGCTGTGCAAGCAGACATAGTTACGCGTTATCAGACTCCACTATCAGGAGACCACGCCCAATTGCCATCTATCACCACGCACCACCCAATGTTTATAGGAACTCATAAACAAAACATGTTTTCCATTTCAAAAATATTTGTTTTTAAAAGTTTTGTAAGTTATTCAATAATGCGCATGTCCCGGACAGAGAAGTTTGATAGTGGTTATTAAAATTAATGGTTAGAACCTGTTGGAACATTCAAACTTAAACATAATCTTAACTAACTATATTTATGAATGTTCAACACTTACACGTCTTAACCATTTCACTGACAAATCCCTGAAACTGTATATTCTTTACAATATAAAACTTATTCTGTTGAATATTTTGAAATTAATTTGACTGGAAGCCTTTGCTGCCCAAGGCAGCAATGACTTCCAGTCAAACTAATTTCAAAATATTCAACCATTTTTCTGTATGGTAGGATTAAAAATGAGATATGGGCAATTCATCAGTGAATGGGTTAAATGCCCTATGTTACATTAACTTAGTCAGTACTCAGAGTTTATAGAACTACTCTTTACAATATAAAAACTATTCTGTTCCATATTTTGAAATTAATTTAATTGGGAGCCGTTTCTATCTCAAATTAATTTTGAAATATAGAACAGTTTTCCAGTAGGCCTACGCTTGCCGTGAAAATAGGGTATGAGGAATTCATCAGTGAAAGGGTTAAAGCAGACAGTCACAAATAGTCTGAGCTCTTTAACCCTTACACTCTGCTGTCAAAACTTTTTCAAATTAAATTAAAAGATGGACTCGTGTTCATTTTTCAACAAATTTGGTGAGAGATGGTGCTGTCATAGACAGCAATATCTTCCACCAAAATTGTTAAAAAATGTACACAAGTTTCTTCGATATTGACACAGTAATCAGCCTTTCTCATCTTCATACACTATAAACAAGTGAATCCAACAGCATAACGTACACGTAGTTTGCGAAATTAGCAAAATATTTTTGAATAGATTTCCCTCCAGAATGCATTCAAACCAGGGCAGCTTCTCTACTCAGCCCTCTAGCTCTTTCGGTGAGTTCCTGAAGCTGCTTCCTTTCTGCCATGCCAGCAGCCTCATATTCATTATCACTACACAAAGTTTGAGGGGATAGATAGTTACAAAAATATTTACCTCATGAAGATATCTGAATCTAAAAAGTCAAGCGGAACCCGGAATGTGTTGAGCAATATGCTGAGCAGGTTACCCATAGTCCTAATCTACCAGGTCATCGCGGTACAATAACGCAACTGTTACATGTATGTGTCATAGATATATCTAGAATATTCAAATTCAATTAAAATGCGGTTCCTATGAAGACACAACAGCAGCAAATGGCTTGATACAATAACGACTATGCAGGTTTTAGAATTGCATTCCCTCCCGATTGGTTACCTCAATAGCATTCGTAGAATGAAAATTCAATATTTAGATATATCTAGAATATTCAAATTCAATTAAAATGCAGTTCCTTTGAAGACACAACAGCAGCAAACCGCTTGATACAATAACGGCTATGCAGGTTTTAGAATTGCATTCCCTCCCGATTGGTTACCTCAATAGCATTCGTAGAATGGAAATTCAATATTTAAATCTATTATTAATTTGTGAAATTTTGGTGCCTGAGTATTGTTGTTGGACTCAGAGGTTAGAATTTTATTGGGACATCTTGACTTATCCTATCCACGCTTCTCTTGTTGAGAATTGTTGCTTTTTCCATATGGCACTCACCATACACAAAAAGCAACAATTCTCAACACGAGAATCGTGGATAGGATAAGACAGGATGCCCGTTTATTACAGTGTGTGACAAATTTCATTGTTATACGGAACGTGCAAGCAGCACTTCATTCTGATTTAATGCCATTTATAGCAAACAGCTTTGGCCTTGAGTATAGATCTAGGATTAGAGACTTAGAAAGCTTTACCGACTCCTGGGAACCGGGTACTCGGCTCCCAACTGCCGAGTACCCGTTTACCATAGAGCTCATTCTTGTTTGCATAGCAACAAGAGCAATACATGCTTTCTGCATTGAGGATTTTAGTGTTTTTTTGTGAAAGAAAATCTACGTCTTTAATCTGTGATAGTTTGTGTGTTCGTGAAAGGATTAACTAAGGATACTATGGAGAATACCGCCGAAGATAACCAGGTTGTATCGTTCTTTATTATCCATAGTTAAAAGACTTAGGTCTCTAAATTTCGTTGTGTCGCATGTTCCAATTTCTGACCCCATAGAATCTGGGACGTGTGCTAACAACGATATATGCCAGACGATCGCCTTCTTTAAACCCCAACAGGCGATCGGCAGATATGAAAATGGGTGTTATGCTACAGTATTTCTAACACGAATATCGGCTGACGTCGTTCTCCGTAGGATCCGAGCGGGTGACGTCACACCCGGTCGCTCGGATGTTTATGTGAAGAAAATTTTTCATTAATTCGCACATCTTGTTCTGGGTGCTGCGTACTAAAAATGGTACCGGAAACTTTAGAATGATCAAGTTTACGTGCGATCACGATCGGTTTGCAATGATCAGTGGTTTCAAAATTCTTGAGTAAATGCGTGGTCTGCGGTTTTACCGTGTGATACAGCAGTTTGTTATACATTTTGTTGTTTTCTTCACATATCGTGCTGCTTTCGTTAGGAGTATAATTTATATTGATTAGTAAATATACCCCGAATGCTATGCGATATGATTCCTGAAGCCGTTACACATCCTTGAGGATCTATTATGGGTGTGTTTAATGCCCGCCTCGTTCTTGTCGTCATAATGAATGCGATCGTTGTTGTAACGTGGCGGGGTGGGGTGCAGGAGGGTTACAGTTAATTTATGAGTCAAATTATTTGAAAATTAGTTGTCTGCCTTCCATCCGGGTCTCGTTCCGCTTGTTTATTGTAGGTTTGTGCTTATGTTATAGGCCAAGCCAGCCCCGCCATCATGTGACGAATGCCATAAGTTTGTCCGTGTCGTGTTCAAGGACCATGCCTGTTTTAGGTGTTCCCTGTGTAGTATTGGTCATAGGTGTAATGTTTGTGCAGTGTGGTCCGTTGAGATGATGGTTAAGTTCCTTGCCCAGAAGGACTTGGCTGGGTCTGACGCGGTGTCAGGCGGTCCGAGAGGAAATCGTGGAGCGGCCGGTTCGGCCGGTGGGGGTGCTCCACGTCCCCAGCTGGAGGTGGCGGAGATGGCACCGCCGGCGTGGTTTGGTCCGGCTATGCAGGGTTTTCTGCATAGCGTTCTGCCCGCGCTGGTGTCGTCCCTGCTACCAAAGGTTGGGGGGCAGTTTCTCCCCATGCCTGGTACGGATCCTGTCCTCGGACAGGATTCTGGACTGGTTACCGAGGGGGGCCGTCTCGTACGGCCCCCTGGCAGTCCCGTCTGGCTTCGGCCAGATGGGTTCTGTTTCTCTGCGGCCACCTCCGGGTGGTCCAGTAGCGGTGGCCGGTCCGTCAGGTGTGGGAGCCGTCCGCCAGGACGGCTCCATGGTTGACTCGTCTAGTGACGACTCTTCGGAGTCTGAAGACGAGGAGGAGATGTTGCTGCGGCCCGTGAAGCCGCAGGTGGAGAATATGAAGGTTGATTCCGTCCTGGACGGAACCGGCCTCCATTTGTCTGGTTTGGCGCAAGCCAGGTCAGCGGCTCCGCCTGTGGCTGAGGCCAATCCGTTACCGTGCACCGGTTCCGTGCGGCTAGGTTTGGCACCAGCCGTCACGGGAACGGGTGTGCCGGGCCAGGCGTGGTACTCACCTATCTCGCCTGGTCCGGCAGTCAGACGTGGGGTGCCGTTGGCGCCCGTGTCCGGCTATGGTTCCGCGACTGCTACGGGTCCGTACGGTTTTCCGTGCGGACCTACCCCATGGACCGGAGTGTTTCATGGGGTGGCGGCGGAACCGTGTGGTAGCGGAGTGCCTGGCGTGTCAGCCGTGGCTCCTTGCCGGGAGGCCGTGGCTGGCAGACCCGTGAGCACGTCAATGGGTGACGTGTTTGCGGGGGTGTCTTCGTCGGAGGTAGATTGGTCAGATGCTCTGGCGTGGCTAGCCAGGGTTGACCCGTCTGTGGTTTCGGCCACGGCCGATGAAGATGCGCCCCGTCCGTCGGTTGCGTCGATTAGGACGGGGATTTTGCCCGCAGCCCGGATCCAGTCAGTGGGACTGGATCCACGGTTCATAGATTTGTTGGATGCTATTTATAGCAAACAACTGATGACCAAGGGTCAGCTCCCTGCGGCCTCCAGGGAGGTGCGGGCAAGATGTCGTATTCCGCGGGTGGAATACGACAGGTATGGTGTAGTCCCGTCGGTCACGGAGGATGACCGATGGGTACTGGGCGTCCAGAGTGCCGTGGCGGGTGGCCCCGGTCCGGCACTAGTGGACAAGTCTCAGGTACACCAGGAAGAAGTCCTGTCCCTATTCGATGAGGGTGTGAGGGCAGCGATGAGCGCTGTCAACCATTCTTATCGTCTCCTTCAGTCGGTGTGGGCTGAAGCGGGGGCAGGCCACCCTGTGCCACCTGTGGCGCTTTCATGTGTCAATGACGGCCTGGTGCTGTCGATGGACGCATTGGCAAGGGTGCAAGCGCGAGTGACGAAATCCAGGAGGCAAATGGTCATTGACCATATGCGTCCGGCTACGGCAGTCAGGGAGCGTCTTCTTGGGACGCCCCTGACAGGGCCTAGCATCTTCAGTGGCCAAGAGCGGGCCATCTTAGAGGATACCGCCAGTATCGCGCAGAATCGGTTAGCGGTAAACCTACAGCTAGAGCTAGTGCGGAAAGCGCACACACTAGGGGCTGTGGGGAAACCGCTAACGGGACAGCCTTCAAAGAAGCAGAAGAAGCATAAGGGCAAGGCGAAAGCCAGGCCTGTTGCGACTTCTGCTTCAGCTGGGTTTTCGGAGCCGCCGCCGGCGAAGAAGCCCAGGAAGGTTGTAGAGGCGCCTACCCTCCCCAATGTTGCTCCTGACCGCCCTAGAGGCGGGAGGGGCAAGGGGAAGGGTAAGGGTAAGGCCTCAAAGGGCGGACAGAAGGGGCCGAAGCGTACCTGAGGGTACGAAAGCTTCCTTCATATCCGCCTGGACCGCGCCTGTGCGACAGGAACAGCGGTGCCAGTTATACCCGTCGTGCCTAGAACGAAATGGTTCTCACTCTCTCTCGTTAAGAAAGAGGGGGGGGGGGGGGTGGCGGACTGCGAGCCGGACAACCCCGTTAGACGTCGAGGCGTCTATGGTGGGTTGAAGGCTCATGCGTTTCGTCGAGGCCTGGCGAGGTGTGACGTCAGACAGTCTGGTCCTGGGATGGTTATCCCAGGGTTACATGCCGGAGTGGTGGGACTTTCCACCACAAAATCTGTCTTTGGCACCTGTCTGGACACCCGTACCAAGGGAGCCAGACAAGTTAGAAGCCGTTCAAAAGGAAGTGTCGGGTTTGCTTCTGAAGGGAGCAATGAAACCAGCAAACCGGAACACTCCAGGCTTCTATTCAAACATGTTCCTTGTCCCCAAGAGCACAGGGGGATGGAGACCCATACTCAATCTCAGGCCATTAAATTGGTTTATCCATACGCCTCGGTTCCAGATGGAAACGCCGAGGTCGGTAATGACGGGATTGAGGAAAGGAATGTGGTGTGTGTCGATCGATCTGAAAGATGCATATTTCCACATTCCTATGAATCGGAGTTGGCACAGGTTTCTGAGATTTGCGTTTCAGAATCAAGTATGGGAGTTTACAGTTCTCCCGTTTGGCCTGTCGACAGCTCCGAGGGTTTTCACAAGAGTGGTCCTTGCGGTGACAGCGTTTCTCAGAAAAGAGAACGTGGCGCTACACACCTACATAGACGACTGGCTGCTCAAGGCAGACTCGGCAGCCAGGTTGAACGTGGATACTGCTCTGACTCTGAAGTTACTTTCAGATCTAGGCTGGATAGTCAACGAGGAGAAATCCGAGTTGACGCCCACTCAACATTTCGTTTATTTGGGGATGCGATTCGACCTCGAGGAGGGCAGGGTTTACCCGTCAGAGCCCAGAGTGGTGTCTGTTAGCCATCCTCAAGAGTTTTCGAGTGGGAAACCACATTCAAGCGAGGCGGTTCCTTCAGATGCTGGGCATGATGGTCTCCATGGAGCAGGTTATCCCGTACGCTGCTCTAATGCGAAGGCCTATCCAGTTGTATCTGATGTCTCTGTGGAAACAGAGAACAGAACCCCTGTCAAAACTGGTGCCAGTTTTGGAGCCGATAATATCGCATCTTCTATGGTGGAAACAGCGTCAGAATCTCCTATTAGGGGTTTCGCTGCACCTACCCCACCCCCAGCTGTCCGTCTACACGAATGCATCGTTGGAGGGGTGGGGTGCCTGCCTGGGAGAACACCAGGTCTCGGGCACATGGACTCTCCCGGAGAGTCAGCTGCATATCAATCTGTTGGAAATGATGGCAGTGGAACTGGCGTTGGAAGAGTTCCTTCCGATGATCAGGGGCAAGGTGATATTGATACGGTCGGACAATTCAACAGTAGTATCATATATAAATCGGCATGGCGGGACCAGGTCGCCCACTCTGTGTATCAGGGTGTGGCACTTGATTCAATGGTGCAGGAATTACTCGGTTGTTTTGAAAGCAGCTCATATTCCTGGCCGATTGAACATTCTGGCGGATGCTTTGTCTCGCAGACAGAGAATCCTGCCAACAGAATGGTCCCTCAACCCTCCGGTTCTGCGACGGATCTTCGAGCATTGGGGCAAACCCAATGTGGACTTGTTCGCCACAAAGGAAAATGCTCAAATCATGACATATGTCTCGCCGATTCCAGATCCAAATGCCGTCGATACAGACGCTCTGGCGATAAGCTGGAGAGGGATGCACGCTTACGCGTACCCACCCACCATTCTTCTACCGAAGGTATAGGTGAAGGTCAGGGAGGAACCGTGTCTGGTCCTGCTAATAGCGTCGTATTGGCCGAGCAGGGCATGGTTCACGGATCTTCTAGATCTGCTGGTGGAAAATCCTGTGCAGTTACCTGAGATTCCGAACATAATCTCCCAGGCCAAGGGACGCTTCCTACACGAGCGTCCCGAAATGTTCAAATTGACTGCGTGGATGTTATCAAACAACGTTCCACGTCGGAAGGCTTTTCTCGACAGGCTGCTGATTTCATCGCGGCTGCGAGAAGGAGGTCAACCTTCAAGTCATATAACAACAAGGTTAACAGATTTGCAGACTGGTGTGAAGAAAAGGGTATTGATACCTTTCAATCCACTATTCAGCAAATAGCAGACTTTCTCTGTGAGCTGTTCTTTTCAGGACTAGCTCCAGTCACAGTTGCTGGATACAAGTCAGCTTTGGCATCAGTTATCCCTTGTCTAGCCAACAGGGATAGTCCAGAGGTGGCCCAGTTAAATGTGATGTTGAAGGGAATGAGCAATCTCCGGCCGAGACAACCGGTAGTCATTCCAGCCTGGAGTCTCTTTAGTGCTTAATGTACTGGCCAAGCACCCTTTCGAACCGTTGCGTTCGGCTAGTCTAAAGCATTTGACTCTAAAGGCGGTCTTTCTATTGGCAGCTTCCTCAGCTAGAAGGCGCAGTGAGATCCATGCGCTTTCGGCAGAGAGGAACCGATTTATTGTTTCTGGAGAAGGTCTGCGTCTTCTGCCAAGAGCAGAGTTTATGTCAAAGAACCAATCTTTGAGATATCCAGGCAAACCGATCATTATACCGAAGTTAACTAGGTTTGATCGTGATGCCAGTGTCTGGTGCCCGGTCCGTGCTTTGACTAAGTACAAGAAACGGACTGACTCGTTACGGTCGAACGATAGACATCTGTGGATCTGCCATAAAAAGCCTTATGGCGCCGCATCCATGGATACTATCTCTCGTTGGGTGGTCGAATGCATTCAGACTACTCACGAGATGGCGACTGGGCACCAGGTGCAAGGTGTAAGGGCACACGATGTCAGAGGAATAGCCGCCTCGACCGCCCTTTACAATGGTGTTCCGTTAGAGGACATCATGGCCGTTGCACAATGGCACTGTGAGTCCTCATTCACGGATTACTATATGAGGGATGTGTCAGACTCAGCCAATCCACTCGCTTTAGCTGTTTTGAAACGATAGTTAGTGACCACACTGCTCTTCACCCTTTTTTCACTTCGGTAAGAAAAGAACCTAAAGCAGGCATGGCCAGGCGAGAGGATGTCAACCAGATTGTGTCACTGATGGCCGAACCGGTGAATGGTTGGAGGCGGTACGTCTGAAGTCCAATTATCATAAGGTAATTCAAGAGTGAGAGTTTTTTGTATTATGTATATGTATCATGTTCATTCATCTTATATATGCATGCTCATTCCCAGGCTAATACATGGAATATGCAGGGAGTAGTTAACCCTCTTGGCATATTGGTGTTTTCAGGCGAGATACATGTTCGTTAGTTCTCTCCCTTTTCTTAGGAGGAAAAAGGGGGGGAGGGCGTGACGCGAATGTGATTCGGTTCCGTGAACTTGACGGTCCTTTTAGGTCTCCGTTAGTCAAGTTTGAAGTCTAAAATCTTTCTCCAAGGGGCAAAATTAGCATTTATGGCTTGCCCCTTCCCACCAGGTTACTGATCAAATCTGGTGTATATCAGAAGTAACAGAATGGTGAGTATTGATCGAAGGAGAATGCAGGAAATGTCAATTTCCCTTTCTCCGAGATCTAACAATACTCACCATTCTGTTACGGACCCAGCCTCCCAGCCCCACGGAGGCAAGCCATAGTTTTCTCTTGTTTGGTGGCTATGCAAACAATATGAGCTCTATGGTAAACGGGTACTCGGCAGTTGGGAGCCGAGTACCCGGTTCCCAGGAGTCGGTAAAGCTTTCTAAGTCTATAATCCTAGAGCCACTGTCAAGGCCAGCTGTATATCAGAAGTAACAGAATGGTGAGTATTGTTAGATCTCGGAGAAAGGGAAATTGACAGTTCCTGCATTCATGTATACACTTCCCACTTGCCACTTGGTGTAGAGACCTCCCACTTAGTGCAGAGACCACCCACTTAGTGTGGTGACCACCCACTTGGTGTATGCACCTTCCACTTGGTGTATACACCTTCTGCTTGGTGTAGAGACCACCCACTTAGTCTAGAAACCACCCACTTGGTGTATACACATTCCACTTGGTGTAGAGACCTCCCACTTAGTGCAGAGACCACCCACTTAGTGTAGAGACCACTCCTACTTGGTGTATACACAATCCACTTGGTGTAGAGACCTTCCACTTAGTGCAGAGACCACCCACTTAGTGTAGAGACCACCTACTTAGTGTAGAGACCACCCACTTAGTGTAGAGACCACCCACTTGGTGTATAGACCACCCACTTGGTGTATCCGTCCAATTGGTGTAGAGACCACCCACTTAGTGTATAGATATCCCACTTGGTTTATACTCATTTCACTTGGTGTAGAGACCTCCCACTTAGTGTAGCGACCTCTCACTTAGTGTAGTGACCACCCACTTAGTGTAGAGACCACCCACTTAGTGTAGACATCTCCCACTTGGTGTATACACCTTCTACTTGGTGTATAGAGATTCCACTTGGTGTAGAAACCACCCACTTAGTGTAGAGATCTCCCTTTTGGTGTATACACCTTCCACTTGGTGTAGAGATCTCCCACTTGGTGTTGAAATCTCTCACTTGATGTAGAGATGTCCCTCTTGGTGTATGCACCTTCCACTTGATGTAGAGATTTCCTACTTGGTGTAGAGATCTCCCACTCGGTGTAGAGATCTCTCACTTGGTGTAGTCATGTCCCACTTGGTGTATAGACCTCCCAGTTGCAGGGAAATCAGCTTGTCATGATTTTTTGTCCGGAAAATAGGTTCTGATGAGCGAGCAGTTTGCCCTTTTGGGACATAGCATGCCAATCATGTGATAATTTGTCTCTTCCAGTTTTTTTGCATATGTGAGCATGCAGAAATGCATACAAATCATCAATTGATTTAACATATAGGTGGTCAAAATCATATTGCTATTCAGACTCACTGGGTCGGCTTGAATAGGGTCGAAACTGCGCTATATAAAACGAAAACTGGTAACAGATTAATTATTTGATGAATTTTGCTAGTTCAACAAAAATATCTGGATATTTCACAGGATGTCTGGAAATCCGGAGGCCTGTAAAAAAAAATCAACATTTTCCAGATAAATCTGGAGCGATAGCCGCCTTGCAGTTGCTGTAGAGATATCGCTCTTGGCAAGAATGAATCATTTCTGGTAACATCCCGCTCAGTGGAGGAATCCATTTCTAGCTATGCCCCCCCCCCCCCCCCACCCCCCATTTCTAACTAAGCTCCAACCAACTTCCAATTTAATCAATGTTAAGTATTTTGAAAATATTCAACTACTCGCCTGTATTGGTAGCTTGAAATTTAGAAATCTGGGAATTTGGGTTTCAAAGTTTCAAATTTATTCCAAAATATTTAAAAATGGGTGTAGCTTAGCTAGAAATCGGTGAGGCCTAGTTAGTCTTGGATGCGTCTATTGGAGAGGATATTGAACACCCGTAAATTCGAAAACTTTTTACAGTGTGACCAAAATATGAGGGCAAGGGTCTGCAATCTCTGATTGATACTTGCTGTGTTTTGTATAAAAACAAATTTGAAGTCTTAGATGTTATAATTTATATATATTTATAATTGAATGAATTATTTTCAGTTTTGGACACAGCTGGCCAGGAAGAGTTCAGTGCCATGAGAGAGCAGTATATGCGCTCCGGAGAAGGCTTCTTACTCGTCTTCTCAATCACAGACAAGAGCAGGTAAGAACAGCATATGCGCTCCGGAGAAGGCTTCTTACTCGTCTTCTCAATCACAGACAAGAGCAGGTAAGAACAGCATATGCGCTCCGGAGAAGGCTTCTTACTCGTCTTCTCAATCACAGACAAGAGCAGGTAAGAACAGCATATGGGCTTCGGAGAAGGCTTCTTGCTCGTCTTCTCAATCACAGACAAGAGCAGGTAAGTACAGCATATGGGCTCCGGAGAAGGCTTCTTACTCGTCTTCTCAATCACAGACAAGAGCAGGTAAGTACAGCATATGCGCTCCGGAGAAGGCTTCTTACTCGTCTTCTCAATCACAAACAAGAGCAGGTAAGAACAGCATATGGGCTCCGGAGAAGGCTTCTTACTCGTCTTCTCAATCACAGACAAGAGCAGGTAAGTACAGCATATGGGCTCCGGAGAAGGCTTCTTACTCGTCTTCTCAATCACAGACAAGAGCAGGTAAGTACAGCATAATTTATGGGCTCCGGAGAAGGCTTCTTACTCGTCTTCTCAATCACAGACAAGAGCATGTAAGTACAGCATATGGGCTCCGGAGAAGGCTACTTACTCGTCTTCTCAATCACAGACAAGAGCAGGTAAGTACAGCATATGGGCTCCGGAGAAGGCTTCTTACTCGTCTTCTCAATCACAGACAAGAGCAGAGCATATTTCGCTTCAAGAGTATACTTACCTCCCTAATACTCTTTGATATTGCTAAATATCGGCTTTCACTCAATAAACACTCAGAATAAAAACAGTTAGGTGCCCCTACTGGGAAGGGAGTCCCCCTACTGGGCAGGGAGTCAGAGTGCAGTCCGGCGGATGCCAGCCCCACCACCGCGCATGCGCAGACTAGCACTTCCTCTTTGCTAATTTATTGGCAGAGGGTGAACACATGCTTTGTGCTTTACGCTTTTCATTTGTATTCTAAGTCAATTTTAAGCAGTTAAATAGTAGTTTGAACACCTGTTGATGATGTCTGAGAGAGTGACTTCGCCGGAGGAGGGCCTAGGACCTATCCATCAGGTGACTTCTATTATATTTTAGCGAGTTTTCCCGGTGTAATGGGTTCCCGGACTCGCGTTTACCGTGATGAGCGCCTAGTATAGTTGTTGTCTGTCAACATGGTGCTATATAATACTAATCTCTCTTTGTGTTTATGTCCACAGGTATCTGTCAGGACATGTAATGGACATCACAGCATCAGAGGGTTTGTGTCTCTCCACCAAGGTTCCATTTCCTACTAATACTGTTAGGTTATCTAACCAAAAAGGTCTATGTCCAGTGATTCGGAGGCCTCGAAGGTCTTCTCACTTTGCCCTCTTGATCCAATTCCTTCCCTTAAAGGTGGAGAGGGTTAAGAGGCGTAGTCTTGGTGGAGTGTTCCAGTTCATCTCATTGGATGGTTTGTCTATACAAAGAGTCAGGTATTCTAGTTCATGATATGAGGTGATGTTAATTATTTTAACTGTAATTGCCATTGTTATCATCGTGTATCTGATGTTTGTGTAGTCTGAATATCTATCCTGAAGATGTTCTGGTTATGAATACAATTCGTCCTTACACTTAGATGTTTGTTTCGGATCGATTTAATTTCTGTCAGGGGATTAATGACGTCATAATCAGCCTTGCGCTTTATTAACAATTAAAGTTTTGTCCAACGCTGGTTTCAGATGATTTGTGATCCTTATGATCATTTCCCTCTCTTTTAGTTTGGTTTTGAGTTTCTAACTTTAACTAATTTGCTCATTGTCCTCGTCCTTTGTCCTGTTTCAGAGACCTGGTTGCTCGTCCTGTGGGCGTTTTCTGAAAGAAAAATTCATCCCGCATCTTTGTTTTCATTGTAGCCCCTGTGGGCCATTGCTCAATTGTGACGTATGTAAACATTGGGGGGGGGGGGCAAGCTAATGACCGAATTTTTATGCTTGCAGGCTAAGGACAAGGTTGTGGAGGAGGAGAGGAAGCAAAAGAGAGAGGGTGTGAGTAAAAAGGGTAAGAGGAAGGCCTCGTCCTCAGTGGACATGGAGGCCTTCCGTAGTGAGATGTTGGGAGAGATGAAGAGGACAATAAAGGATTTGGTTCCAGAGTTGCTTCGTGGCATGCTTCCTGGACCAAATCCTTTGTTGTACTCATCATCTGCTTCAGAGCAGATAATCCCCGCCTCTGAATCGGGTTTCCTTAGGCCGCTACCAGTTTTCGATGATTCAGAGGTGGCCCCATTAGTGGGGGCGTTCCACGACCCTGGCAGCAGGCTTGCCGCGCCGAGGGGTCGTGGACGGCTGTCGCTGGAACCTGCTGGCTGCTTATCAGCCCAGGGGTATCCGCACGCCGCAGGTGCCAGTACCTCCTATGGCACCTTTCCTGGCCAGTCCGGGTTAGCTCTCTTTGCTGACCCAGAGTCTAATCTTTCTGGCCAGGAAGAAGAGGATTATCTGTTAGGGTCACCGTCTGAGGACGTGGCCATGGATTTTGACGTCTGTGCACCCCTCGCGGGGAATACAGGCGACGTGATCCATGGTTCTACTCACGCAGGAGTAGAATCCACGGCTCAGAGGGTGGCCCTGGGTGGTGCTGATGGTCAGATGTTCCACATACCTCGGCTTGACGAGAGTATTGCTGGTGCTGGCCGGGGCGTGGTGGGGTGGTAGCTAGCCCGCGCTCTACCACGGCGCCTGCTCCTGGACATGCCAGTCAGATTACCATGCCTGTTCTTTCGGGCCCGCATGCTTTCTCTGGCTTGCCAGGAGTGTCGGCTTATCCGCCGTCAAGCTCTGCTGTGTGTGCTCAGGAGGAAGACGAAGGCCCTCGTCTAGTAGAGCACTCGCAGTTAGCCACGGAGGAGGAGTGGTCTGACGCTTGTCAATGGCTGATAAGTGTTAGGCCAGACCTGCCCGTGGAGCAGTCTGCTAGCCAGTGAGACCACAGGCCGTGGTTAGCTGGTAAGGCGACGGCTAGCGTTATGCCATCTCTGCCGTTAGCACAGCATATCGTGGATATGTTCTCGGCGGCGGAGACGTCCATTAAGGCGAATGGACGTCTCGCGAAGGCCCCTCGCGAGGTAGCAAGGCGCTGCCGCATCATGCCTATGGATTACCAGAGGTACGGTGTGGTGCCCAAGCCTAGCGTGGATGACCGCGCGGCTTTGGGTGAGGATGCGCGGCCAGGCTCCCGTTCTGACACAGGAGCTTTGTGTTCGAACGCGTTGCGTTCGGCCAATGCCACGTTGCGGGATGCGGAGGAGAGTGGGAGGGCGTCTATTGCGGCGCTGTCTCACGTCTCCCAGCTGTTACAGGGGGTGGTAACAGCATCTGCATCACGCCAACCGAGCCCGGTCACAGTCCAGAGAGCCATCCAGGATGGTATCAACCTGGCTCTGGACTGTATGACTCGGGCGGTGACCAGGAGTGTCTGGGCGAGGCGCACGTTTGCGTTGGCTAACCTGTGCCCATCCCAGGACCTGTACAATAGGCTACTGCGTACGCCTATGGCAGGTTCTGGTCTCTTTGGAGGTGAGGGATGTAGGCACCTCCAGGAGACGGTTACTCTGGTCAATAACCAGAGGGCGCTGCGCGAACAGTTTGAGGTGCTCCGTAGGGAGCGCGTTCGCGCTGCACCCCCTGCGTATCATCCCCTGCAGGCTCGAGGTGGTGGTGGCCAGGTCAGAGGCCAGCTACCATAGCAGTGTCGGCCTCGGCCGCGTGCGATTCGGCCAGCAGTGAGGGGGCCGCAGGCTCCTCAGGCGCAGCCAGCCAGGCAGCCACCTGCGCACAGAGGTGCGCGCGGTGCTGGTCGTGGCGCGCGAGGATCTGGTCGTGGTAATCGTGCCTGATGGGCCGGTTACTGCAGTGAGAACAACTCCGGTGTTTCTGGCGAAGGAGACAGTGCCACTCTTGCACTCCTTATGTCCACCTCTCTCCCTAGGTGGACCGGTGGGAGGCCGGCTGGCCGACCACATGCAAGAGTGGGAACGGTTGACTCGGGACCGTTTAGTCTTGCGATGGCTTTCAGTCGTGTATCATCCCGATTGGATGACAGGCCCGCCATCGCGGCTGTCTCTGCTGCCAATCTGGACTCCAAATCCGAGAGATCCAGATCAAAGGTTGTGTATCGAGGAGGAGATAAACTCCCTCATACAAAAAGGAGCAATTCAGCCGGCACAGAAGTGTCCGGGCTTCTATTCAACCGTGTTCTTAGTGACAAAAAACACCGGAGGGTGGAGACCAATTCTCCACCTCAAGCCTTGAACAAGTTCATAGAGACGCCCAGTTTCAAGATGGAGACTGTGCGCTCGGTGTTGGCGGGGTTAGAGAAGGGAATGTGGACAGCTTCAATAGATTTGAAGGATGCTTATTTCCACATCCCCATAGCGAGGAGTTTCCATCGCTTCCTGAGATTTGCATTCCAGGGCAGACAGTGGGAATTCTGGGTGTTACCCTTCGGAATTTCCACGGCTCCTCGGGTTTTCACCTGTGTGGTTCTTGCGATTACCGCATACCTCCGCAGGAGAAGCATAGCAGTCCACACGTATATAGACGACTGGCTGTTAAAGGCACACACCCAGGGAAGTTTATCGGCCAATCTGGAGATTGTTTTGAAGACTCACAGACTTAGGCTGGATGATCAATTTCCAAAAATCAGAGCTGACTCCGTCCCAGAAGTTTGTTTACCTGGGGATGTTCTTCGATCTAGAGATAGGATATGTTTATCCTACTCAGGAGAGAGTTCATACACTCATCTCAGTAATTCAGTCAGTGCGACAGTCATCATGTCCTGGCACGGGTTTACTTGAGAATGCTGGGGTTGATGGTTTCGTTGGAACCAGTCATTCCTCAGGCCGCCTTACGCTGGCGGCCGATCCAGTTATTTCTCATGACACAATGGACCCAGAGTACATGTTCACTGGACTCGAAAGTGTCAGTTTTGGCGCCTCTAATTCACCACCTGCAATGGTGGTTGAAAACAGAGAATCTCCTGGTGGGAATTATGCTAACCCCTCCTCACCCTCAGGTAACTGTGTATACAGATGCCTCGATGGAGGGGTGGGGAGCTTGCCTGGAAGAATCCACGATATCAGGGCTTTGGGATCTGGAACAGTCAAAGGAACATATCAATCTACTGGAACTAAGGGCAGTAGTCCTGGGCCTGGAACATTTCTTACAGAAAGTTCAGGAGAAGATTGTTCTTATTCGTTCAGACAACTCAACAGTAGTGACTTACATAAACCGCCCGGGCGGAACGAAGTCGCCCAGTCTCTGTATGATGACATGGAGACTGCTTTGTTGGTGCCTGGATCACAGGAGTACCTTGAAAGCAGTTCATATTCCGGGAACGTTAAATCTGCTAGCAGACTCATTGAGCCGAAGGATGAGTGTTTTACCCACGGAATGGCAACTAAATCAATGTGTGGCGGATCGTCTGTTCGACCATTGGGGGAAACCCAACAGCGATTTGTTCGCAACGAAGAGGAATGCGAGGATAACGACGTACGTCTCTCCGATTCCAGATCCAAGCGCTTTCGCAACAGATGCGTTAGCTATCAGCTGGGCGGGAATGTATGCATACACATTCCCTCCAGCAATCCTGATTCCAAAAATTCTTCAACAGAAAATCAGACAGGAGGAGTGCCAAGTGCTTCTGATCGCCCCAGATTGGCCAAGCCGATCATGGTATACGGATCTGCTGGACCTTCTGGTCTGCAATCCGGTTCCTCTGCCTCTGATGGACGACATTATCTTCCAGGGCAAGGCCCTTCACAACAATCCGTCAATGTTCCGATTGACTGCGTGGATGTTGTCAAGGAATCTAGAATTAAGGAGGGCTTTTCTGAGCAAGCAGCCAAGTTCATGGCAAAAGCTAGAAGGGGGGTCAACCTCCAGAGCATATAATTATAAAATCAACAGATTTGCAGAGTGGTGCTCAAAAAGATGTATTGATCCAATGGATTCATCTATTCAGGTAGTAGCTGATTTCCTCTGTCACCTGTATGATGCCTATAGCCTCAAGCCTAACTCTATTGCTGGTTATAAGTCAGCTTTAATGACTGTTATCCCTTGCTTGGCGAATAGGGGAAGTGATGAAGTAAGTACATTAAATGTATTAATTAAAGGCATGGGCAATCTAAGACCAAGGAATCCCCCGGTGATTCCGTCTTGGAGTTTATCTCTAGTGCTTCAGGTACTAGGTGATAAGCCTTTTGAACCACTTAGTTCCATTTCTATGAAAAAGTTAACTTAAAACTGTATTTTTAATTGCTGCGGCCTCGGCTAGGCGTAGGAGTGAAATTCATGCCTTATCAGCCGAGGACGACGGTTTTGTGGTTACAGGGGAAGGCCTTAAGCTTCTACCTAGGATTAATTTCTTGGCTAAGAATCAGTCGTTGAAATATCCAGGTCAACTTATTTTTTTGCCTGCTTTAACAAGATATGATCCTAATTCTAAAGCATGGTGTCCTGTCCGGGCGCTGCTCCGGTACAAACAGCGTACTTCGGAGTGGCGGACCGACCAGTCAGCGTTATGGTTGTCATATATTGAAACCCATGGCAGGGCGTCTAAGGACACTATTTCTAGGTGGATTGTAGAATGTATCCAATTTTGTCATAAATCCGCCACCGGTAAGCAGGTTGACATGGCCAAGGCTCACAGTGTCCGCGGCGTAGTGACTTCCACTGCCCTATTTAATGGGGTCCCTGTGGATGATGTTATGTCGGTTGCTCAGTGGCACTGTGAGTCAAGTTTTACAGACCATTATCTCCGTGACACCGCAAATCCTCTCGCCTTGTCGATTTTGAAAAAGTAATTAAAGGTGTAATTTTTTTATGAGGTTTCCTCATTGCTTATATATATCACAATTAATTAATGGCAACAACCACTTTTTGGGACTGCATCAGCCTTCACCACTGGGAAGATGATGTCAGCAGCCAAGTTCAACAAGGTCAGTCTTGTTCATGTAGTGTTCATTGTTGATTGTATTGTCACGTGACCCTTTGTTATTAATATGGTGATGGTTTGTGTGTTTATGTGGTTCATCATTGAGAGTATATGAAAATGGAGCCTTTTCGTCTCTGTCCTATAGTACATGGCACTAGTACGTAGAGAGCGTATGGGACATTGAGGTCATTCGAGTCTTCCTCCCAGGAAAGGGGGGGGGGGGCAGCGCATATGGCATTCGGTCATCTCTCATCCATCGGTTTGTGTTAACTGAGGTTTTTGTCAAATCCTGACTGTGTTTTCACACAGTTTCAGAAGTTTAAGTGCCTTAAACGCGGAAAAGCGTATAGGGAAGAGCTGGTCTTTTGACCTCGCCTCCCTCCCGCCGAATTCCCTGTCGAATTCTGGCAATATCAAAGAGTATTAGGGAGGTAAGTATACTCTTGAAGTGAAATAAACGAAATCAAGGATTTCTTTTTTCACGAGAGAGTTGATACTTACCTCCCTAATACGGACCCGGCCTCTCCACCCCACAGAGGCTCGGTCTTCAGGCTTTTAATAGTTGCATGTGTGTCAGCCAATAAATTAGTCAGAGGAAGTGCTAGTCTGCGCATGCGCGGTGGTGGGGCTGGCATCCGCCGGACTGCACTCTGACTCCCTGCCCAGTAGGGGCACCTAACTGTTTTTATTCTGAGTGTTTATTGAGTGAAAGCCGATATTTAGCAATATCAAAGAGTATTAGGGAGGTAAGTATCAACTCTCTCGTGAAAAAAGAAATCCTTGATTTCGTTTAAACGGCAGGCATGCATCACTTTAACTCTTTCACCGATGTATTCTCCATATCTCATTTTCAAGGCAACCATGCAAGCAAACTGTTTCTTAATAATAATCTGCTTTTGGTCAGCAAATGAACATTTTCTATGAGAAAATTGAAACTTTCATGAACAAATTTGAGGTTTTAAAGAGACCATCTGCCTTTGTAGAACTTGTAACTTCACCTTTTAACCCTTTCACCGACAAATCCCGGGAAAATGTAAATACTTTATGATATAAAACTTATTTTGTTAACTATTTTGAAATTAATTTGACTGGATGCCATCGCATCAACAGGTCTCAGTTAATTAGCTTCAAAATACTCAAAAGTTTTCCTGTATATTTGTCTTGAAATTAGGCATTAACATTTCAAGGGTTAAAGGGTTAATCTAGGTACGTTAACTGTATGCGTAGTATCAGCTAATGGTGGTTAACCTTTTCACATGAGGCTAATATTTCCTGACTTGCCTTCCTTGAGCTATGTATTTATACATTTGGTGATTCGGGCCGCTGCAGTAGTCTTGAGAAATCTCCATTGGCATTTTAAAAGAAAATTTTTTTTATGACTTTACCACTAATCGCGGGCTGGCTAACTGAGCCAGTCATTTCAGTAGTAAATTTTATTAATAGTCTGCACTTGGCCTACATATGCCATATGGACATTTTGTAAAAGCAAAAAAAAAGATTTTCGTATGATAATATACATTGTATTATGCGTCTTGGTATGCACAATATTGTGAAGGAATTAAAACATGCCAATGGAAGCTAGACATGTGTCCATCAAGTTTCTGAAAATATGATCTTTATTTTACGGGACATATGCTTGTATGTATTCCATTCCTTACATTTAACCTGTTCATCGATAAATTCCCCGTATCTCAATCTCAGGGCAAACAAACAGCAAAGCTGTTGAATATTTAGAAATTAATTTGACTGAAAGCCATTGCTGCCTAAGGCAGTAATTGCTTCCAGTCATATTAATTTCAAAATATTCAATAGAATATATGCTATGCATTGAATGTACTTTTTCTGGGATTTGCGCTGAAAGGGTTAAGTATGCTAGGCCTCTATATACTTTGATAATAATAATTTTACTGAATAATGTATCTCTACCTGTATACAAGTTTATATATACTGTATGAATTAATTTATTTATTTTGATTTCAGTTTTGATGAGATCTATAAATTTCACAAGCAGATTTTACGTGTGAAGGATAGAGATGAGTTTCCAATGGTTCTTGTGGCTAATAAGGTTGATCTGAGCCATGCGAGAGCCGTAAGTCACAATTTAACACAGTAATCTGCATATTTTTGTTGCTTAGTGAGTCTAAGATAAGACTATTTTTTTTAAAGTTTACTAGAGCTGTTCGGTGTACCATATTTACTGTACGGTATCGGTATCACCACAATACCGAGATACTGTACCAAGAAAATCTCAAATGACCAAAATTTTGATACTGTTATGTCGGTGCTGTGCAATTCTCAAAATATTCAACTTTCTTATTCAAAAAGTTGTCCACAATTACAGTATGCCATGTACAGCTCACAAAAACACTCAAATTAACTTTTGTGCATTTGTCATGTCCAAGTATTAGTGCGCCATTATTGTTGTTGAGTAAGGATAATCCTCCAATGATTTGGAGCAACTGCAGCAGATTCAGGCGAGCCAGAAAGAGTACCGGTACTGATAAATATTCCATATCGAATGATGAAACAATAAATGGGGTTATTTTAAAATTAAATCCTGACACAACTAGGCTCAAATCCGCAGAAATAGATGTTTACGATTGTCCACAGGTATTCAACTACGATATATTTGCGCAACTTTACGGGATCGAGGGTGTGTTACAAAACAGCCAATCACAGAGCCGCATTAGGTAGTAATTATAATATGATATTGTCCAAGATGGATGCCACAAATTGCGCAAAAGAGAAGAGAATTCCATCAACTTTCCTTGGGCATATCTTGTTATGTCCCTCAATAAATTTTCCACAATTATTGAATTAAGTTTCTAAGAAGTCTTATAATGAAGCAGGCCATAATATTATTTAGAAATCTGATTTAATAAGTATTAGTGTGGATTTAATAGCGACTGATTTTGTGCATTGATGACGAGATTCAGAGATTTACGACATTCTCTGGCAATATGATACCGGTACCGAACGTAAAATATCAATACCGAACAGTTCTAAAGTTTACCATTTATCGAGCCAATCATTTCATTTGTAAATATTTAAAAATAGTCATGAGTCTGTATGTGGACATTCCTCCAGACCGCTGCTGAGGCAGGTTTTGGCCGCCTTGGACATTAAAGGGTTAAGATGCTCTGCTAGGACAGCATTGTGTCAGATTAAGCCTTTAATGGCAAAATTTTGTCAAGAAAATCAAAATAGTTGCCTATTGAATGACCATTTGTATGCCAAGAAAAGACTATTTTTGTGGCCCGATGACTGAGTCGGTCATTTCAGTGGTAAAATTTCTCAAATAGTCTTCTTGGTGTGCAAATGAACATGTGTCACGACCACTGTAGAGGCCTGTTTTAGCCGGGTTAGCCATGAAAGGGTTAAATCTGTTACTCCCAAACATACTAATAATATGATAAACGTCTGACAATCTAAGAAATATTGTGCTCAATATTTTGAAATAACTTTAACTGGAAGCTTTTGCTGTGTATGGCGGAAACATTTTGCAGTGAAACTGGTTTCAAAATACGTAACAGATTATTTTTTAGCTCGTCTGGAATACATGTCAGTTTTTCTGTAGTGTGTTCACCATTTAATTACCTAGATTTGTCACGAAAATCATCCTTTCTCTTTAGTGAATGTCCATTTGCTGGCCGAGAAAAGAGTATATATTTGAAAATGTATCACCGAAATCACTGCCTGTGTCATCAAGCCAGCCCAATCCAGTGATAAATTTTCAGAAATAGTTTTATCTTCACCTGCAAGCGGACATTTCCCAAAACTATGGCAGCTCTCGCCTGTTTTTTGGCCAGCGTGACCATTAACCCTTTAATGGTCATACCGGCCAAAACTAGCCTTTGTTATGGTCTTGGGGAATGTCCATTTAGAGGCAGAGAGAATAAAACTTGATAACCGAGCCAGTCATTCCAGTGATAGATTTTCAAAAGTTTTATTCTCTTGGCCGGTAAGCGGATATTCAATAAGAAAATATTTAAATTTTCTTAAGCAGATTTAACCATTAAAGGGTTAAACAGTTAAAGCTCTTATAGAAAGCATTACGGCAAACAACTGGCCTTGAAATCGTTGTGGCCAGGCCGATAAAAATATGTTTTGCTCACAGGATGTCAATTCTTTATCCCCTGTTACGAGCACTAGGTGACCAATCCATATCATTTAGAATTGTAGTCTTTCAATGCACAGGCATGACAGAACAGATTAACATTGAGGGTGATGATTCACCTTTCCATTTTTAGCTATGTCCCACCCATCTCTAGCTAAGCTCCACCCACATCTCACTCGTGTTGGGATCGAGCGATCTCTGACTATCAATATGCAGGTAAGCTATTGAATATTTTGGAACTTATTTGACTGAGCACTGTTGCTGCAATAGTAGCATATTTATTAAATAGTAAAGACATATAATTCCTACAACGTGTCGGACTATTAAGAGTTAAAGACGGGCCAAATAGAATCATTTATGACGTAATCCTACACACCACTTAGCTGATTATGACGTTATATGATGATAGATTGATACTCTGAAAAGGTGAATTGACATCTGAAATAAACCAATATGTCAATCAATTTATTGATTGCTATGTCAGTCAATTTATTGATTGCAACCCCCCCCCCCCCATGCACGCACGCATGCATGCACGCACACAGGTATGGAGATCAAAATATTGATAAGCAATTTTGATCTAGCCATGTTTCATTACCTACAGCTCCATTGGCAGTGGTTTTGGCCAGCTTCGCTGTACAATTGTAAATGAATCACCGTCTGTTGGACTGGCCATGTACTTGTTTTGAGCATGTTTGCCAGTCTCTCTGCAGCTATTTGATGAATTGATCCAACCATTGTTTGTTGATAGGTTAGTCATGATGAGAGTTCATCACTAGCAAGATCACTAAATATATCATACATTGAAGCCAGTGCAAAGAGCCGCCTAAATGTTGATGATGCCTTTTATGATTTAGTCAGAATGATCAGGTAAGATTAGTGTTCAGTAGTCGTGAAAACTATCACAGTGGATGAATCCCATCTGTCAATCAGGTATATGACATCATAAACAATTACATCACATGTAGGGTGATGTCACAATCACATTTGGAGAAATACTCTATTATGAAGTGGGAATAGTCCGTCAACTGTACGAATTGTATTTTTTTGATGGATTTACTATTTAATAAACATTTTGTTAAAAATTTTGAAACTAATTGGACTGGCCGCAATAGCAAAATATTCAACAGCTTATCGGTATAGTTACCTTGATATTGGTATTCTGGAAATTCAGGTTTTGATCGATCCCAACACGGGCAAAGTATGGGCAGAGCTTAGCTAAAAATGGGCAGGGAATAGCTAGAAATGGATCCCTCTATTCTGTCGAAAGTCTGGAAGTTTAAAAATCCATTTAAAGTAATTGAAGTTTAACCGTAGATGTCAAGCTGGCCACAACTGACCTGCGCAGTGGTCGTGAGAAATCTCTATTTGCAGATCAAGAGACCATATTTTAAATTTATCACTAGAACAATGGGCTCCATAACCTATCCAGTAATTTCAGTGATAATTTTTCAAAAATACGCTTCTCTTGCTCTGCAAATGGACATTCTCCAGGAGAAAAGGTTTAGTTTCTGGGCCAATTTTGACCAGTAAAGGGTTTTAAAGCTTTGCATTATAAGTTTAGAAAAATACAGAAATTTGAAATATTGCTGTTTCTCATTCTTATCCGTGACTGGAGTGGATTAGGGTGAAATGGAATATTTTCATTTGTTTAGGTGTTATCGTGACTATTACATACTCTACGTTATGAAGGTCACTTTGTCTGGTTTCTGTCACTGATGGCAGTGCCAGCTCTATTTTCATTCCTATATAGTTAAAATAAATGTGGAAAAGTTCTGGGAAAAGTAATAAATTTCATTCAGACGGTGTATGAACCCAGTCTTTTCACAACAATAAATGCACTTGTCTTCCTAAGGAAATTCCTAAATCAAAATTAATTTGTCTAATGTTAAAATTCTATTCTTTATTCCCCTCAACATGAATTCAAGGACTATAAATATAATATTAAGTTAATTTCATTAAATATAGTTTTAATAAGCGATATTGGTTTAATTGAATAATCATCATAACGATCCCGATTATAAGAACGTAGATAATTGTGCAATTCTAGCATTTCATATTGACGAAATGTCATTAACCCCTTAATGGTCATACCGCCCAAAACCGGCGTGTGTTATGGTCTTGTCGAATGACCATTTAAAGGCCACGTGACTACAATTTTTGATAACCGAGCCAGTCATTCCAATGATAAATTTTCAAAAATTGTATTCTCTCTGCCTGTAAATGGACATTCAATATGCATATGATTAAATTTTCTGGGCCAAATTTAACCATTATAGGGTTAAAGCTGTATTGTTGCTAATATCAATATTTCATGATTATATAACTCCATAGCCTTGATCCTTTAGCCGTGATCCTTTAGACAATGTATCCTGGTACAGTACAGCTCCGAAATAACTTACAATGCTTCCAGAAACAAAATAAAACATACTGTTGAATATTTTTAACATATTAGATTGAAAGACATTGTTGCCTAAGGCAACAATGTCTTCCTATCCAATTATGTTCAAAATATTCAACAGAACATTACTTACTAGTTAACGACAGTGTTTCTGTCTTTGTTCTGGAGGCATTCTAACATATTTTTTAGCTGTACTGTATGTGCGTGTATCACCATAGGTACTTTCTTGTTTCCTAGGAGATTTCATGCCGAAGAACGGCCACCTGCAGATGAACCGAAGAAGAAAAAACATAAAAGGGGATGTCAAATTCTATAACTGTTAATCGTCTCACCTGTCAATCACAGCGATAGTATTTATATATGACAATCATTTCGAGCTTTCTCCAAAAATGAATAATTGCGTGCTTCATGTGGTCGCAGATTCACGGACGTTTCGCGCCATCACAGATTTGTGTGTATCATGTGATCAGTGCTTCGTGGTTTTCTGGTTGTTTTATGGCATCACGGCTTCATGTGTATCACGTGATCGTGGATTATTCATCTTGTGTAAATACTCGTAAGATTTCATTACCGTGACCTCTTCAGCATTGAGTTTATCTAATCAAGGTGGCCAGACGATTGCCTGTTCATAGTGCTACTCTATACCGTATGTGGCCAGTGTTGTATGATGTCTGATGTAAGTGTCGCAGACACAGTATTCTATATTATCTGACATGTTCACCACACTATCATTTACAGGGTTGTATGCCTTGTTTAACCCTTTAACACTCAATCTGGTGAAAAATAGCTTCTGCAGCGTTCCCGGGGAAATGTCCGTTTGCAGACCAAGAGAGGACTATTTTTGAAAATATAGCACTGAAATGACTGGCTCGATAACTGAACCAGTCATTCCAGTGGTAAATTTTCAAAAATAGTTCTCTCTTGGTGTGCAAATGGTCATATTCTTCGTGATCAAATTTGAGGGTTAAAGGCTTAATCTGTACCTAAGAAAAAAGGTGAGGTGTTCATTGTGATAATGGGGTTGATCAAATGCTGTTGCTGTCTCTGATGCATTCTCTAACAGTAGACTGTTACACTGACTCCATTTTGGAGACAAGCGATCGATTAATCCCTGCTCTCCCTGAATCTCAATTTCCAGAAAACTGTACAGGTAAGTTGTTGAATATTTTAAAATGAATTTAACTGGGTGCTCTTGCTGCCTGCAGCAACAACGCCCAGTCAAATTAGTTTCAAAATATTTACCAGCATGTTAATTAAATAGTAAAGACACAATTCGTACAACTTGACAGCCTGAATTATGTCATTCATTACGTAATTGATTATGATATCAGCCTATATGCGACACAGTTGATTATGACATCATATGATTGATTGATAAACTTGATTCATCCATTAGCAAAGCCAGCTTCTATGTGACCGAGAAAGGTAAAGCTAATTTTTCAGGCTTAAATTAAGCCACTTCTATCATCAGTTGGCATGCTGAATGAAGTCACATCATTTAACCATCATTTAACCTTGGACTGTGCAGATAGATCAAAATGTGCAATACTAATGCTAGCGGTAATACAATACAAAGTCCTGTCTTTTAACCTTGGACTGTGCAGATAGGTCAAAATGTGCAATACTAATGCTAGCAGTAATACAATATAATTGTACTTAAATGCATATCTATCCATTGCCACATTAATGGTCATGCTGCCCCAAACGGGACTGCGGTAGGCCTGAGGAATGTCCATCTGGAAACCAAGACTATTTTTGACAATTTACTACTGGAGTGACTGGTTCAGTTATCGAGCCAGTCATTCGAGTGGTAAATTAACAAAAAATAGTTTTCTATTGGCCTGCAGATGAACTTTCATTCAGCAAATATGATGGATTTCTTGAGCAATACTGACCAGTAAAGGGTTAAATCACCATTAACAGTCCATGTATATGTTACTTCTGACCAGGTATTAAATGATAGAATCTGTATATGACTTTCCTATTCAGTATTCAGATTTGAGTGTGTGTGTGTTTGGGAGGGGAACCTATCAATGCACACTGGCTTTAACCCTTGAATTTGTTCAAGAAAATTTAAATCTTTTCTTAGAAAATGTCCATTTGCAGACCAAAAGAAGACAATTTTTGAAAATTTACCATTGGAATGACTGGCTCGGTTATCGAGCCAATCATTCCAGTGATAAATTTTCAAAAATATTCTTCTCTTGGTCTGCAAATTGACATTTTTCAAGACCACTGCAGAAGTAGTTTTTGGCTGATATGAGTGTTAAAGGGTTAATGGTCTAGCTGACCAAAACTAACATCTGCAATTGTCAGTTTCCAGGCCAAAATATTTTTGAAAATATACCACTGGAATGACTGGCTTGATAACCGAGCTAGTCATCCCAGTGATAAATTTTTTTTAATTACTAAGCAGAAAGCGAAATTTACTTGACCAATCAAAGATTAAATCTTGTTAGGATGTAATTGTCCATGCTTAATCTTAGTCCTATAATAACCCTGTGCGTGCTTGCGTGCGTGCGTACATGGGTGCATGTGTGCGTCTGTGAGTAGCTCCCTTGTGTTACTCAAGCATGTTTAGTGCAAATTTCTCTTAATATGCTGTACAGTTTTCCTGTGTAAAACTGTCCTGCCATGTTTTACACTACTCACTTAGTATAGCAACAGCTGTGCATCAAATTATTGTTCAACCAAGTTTCTTGGCTTGTCCTCATAGAGAGAATCTGTTACTGAGCGATTTAGTCAGATAGTACATGTATAATACAGTTTATTATCTCACCTGCGAAGCAGAAAGCGAGACATATGTGTCACTTTTCGGACTGCAGCAACGGCAACAATGTTACGCTTTTGCGTTTAGCAAAACTCGTCTTATTTCAGTATCAATTCAATTAATCCTATTGCAACTAAACCTGGCTATGTGGTTGCCTATACTGTTAGGAAGTGGCATAATGAGACTGATGTCACAAGGTCATGGTCACTGTGACCTTGATACAAAGCTATTTTTTTCAATGATAAGTTTATGCGTTTAGCAAGACTTGTTGGCTTACCTTTCAGGATCACCGATGTAGATTGGTGATTCCAAATTCTGAGTTGTTTTTATCTGAAAGGATTGGTTAATACTATTGGAAGTAAACATGGATACATTGTTACCTGTGATGTTTTGAAGGAGCATGCTGACACTTGTCACGATGTCGACGGACCTTGTCAAGGTCATCCTGACTTGTACAAAACTAATTTTCAATCTTAAGTTTTTAGGCATAGCAAATCTTATCATGTTATATTTTGGGATTGCTTAACACTAATGGAACACATCTTGGGTACATAGTTGCTTATGCTAAGAGGATACAGGATGGTGACATGGCAGTCACCAGGTCAAAGTTCAAGGCCATTCTAATATTGATATTTGACCTCTGTTTTTTCAACCTTAAGTTTTTCCATTCAGCAAATCATTTGTATTTCAGGAATGGTTAATCCTATTGGAACTAAACTTGTATACATGGTTAGCTGTAATGTTAGGAAGCAGCATAATAATACGGAGGTCACAAAGTCAAAGGTCAATGCCACTGTGACAAACAGGAGACAGGCGAAACATTTAATTCTGCAGAATTCTTTTAAAAATATTTAGCTCTTGCTTTGCGAATTGTTTTCCCAAAACCACTGCAGAAACCTGTGTTTGTCAGCTTAGCTATTAAATGTTAAATATACTCAAATAATATGGTAGGGAATCGAAACCACAACCGGCGAAAGCGCCTAGTATCATAGCTCAAAATGCTTTCACCACAGTTGGTGTGTTTGAGGTGCTTATGGCCTCTAATGATAGACGCTTTCGCCGATTGACTTCGAATCCCTGTCAATGCCAAAATATATAATACCACGACTACTTGTATTATCAAATGATACAATGTCCCATAGTTACAACGAATGTGGTGTGCTGGGAAAATACCACAGAAATCAACAAATATTGCATTTGAGAACTTTAGTCGATAGATCAGTGAGATTTCTTGCCATACCTGTTCCTGTGATATTTGGTGTTTAGTGTGTAATAGATGCCTGATACAGGTTAACCATTAGACAGGTGAGTATTGAGACTCAGAGATTGACTTCTATTAACCCTTTAATGACTAAATTTAGTCAAGAAATTTAAACATTTGATCATTTAATGTCCATCTCCAAGGCATGAGAAGACTATTTTTTATACACCCGCGCAAAGTGGGGTCGTATTATGTGATGGCGCTCGCCGTGCATCTGTCCATCTGATTCTTGTCCGGAGCAGATCTCGAAGAGTTTTGAACCTACACTCACAAATTTTTTTCACCAGATATATTACCTATAGATGAAGTATCATGATTTTGATTCGTCAAAATCCTCCCATATTCACTGGAGTTATCTCCCTTGAAAGCTTAAAATTCATCAAAATTTTCTTGTCCGGGACAGATCTCGAAGAGTTTTGAACCTACACTCACAATTTTTTTTTCATATGTGTTATGTATAGGCGAAGTGTCATGATTTCGGTTCGGCAAGATCTGCCTATATTCACCAGAGTTATCTCCCTTGAAAGATTAAAATTTCTCAAAATTGTCTTGTCCAGGCCAAATCTCGAGTTTTGAACCCACACTCGCAAATTTTTTTCAAAAAAATGTAGATATAGCCGAAGTGTCATGATTTTGTTTTGGCATGATCCGCCAATATTCACGGGAGTCATGATTTCATTTCGGCAAAATCCTCGTATATTCGTGAGAGTTATCTCCCTTGAATGATTAAATTTCGTCCAAATTTTCCTGGCCAGATCTCGAAGAGTTTTGAACCTACACTCGCAATTTTTTTTCGGCATATGTGTTAGGTATAGACGATCATGCCCCTTTCTCAGAGAATTATCAAAGACTAACTATTCACATTTAGCATTCCTCAAACAAGTATGCCTGCGGGCGTATGTTGAGTTTCACTAAAACTCTTGTTAAAATTTACCACTGGAATGACCGGCTCGGTTATCGAGCCGGTCATTCAAATGTTAAATTTTCAAAAATAGTCTTCTCTTGTCCTGCCAATGGACATTCCTAAAGATTACTGCATGGGCCGGTTATGGCCGGTTTCGGTATGAAAGGGTTTGATATGATACCGAGTTATCCCCACATGTTTTGTAAAAAACAGTCAGGGATATTGTGATCACCTCTATATGTTTGTTTGTACATGTGTCTGTTATGATTTCTCCTCCAAAATTGTCAAAAAACAGTCCAGATGATGTAATGCAATATGCAATGTACGAAATACTCTCACATAGCTACAGATTCCAGACAAATTAGTTTCAAAATATTTAACAGCTTACCTGAATGAGTGTTGTGAGATTGCTATACTGAGATGTCATGGGTGAAAGTCATAAAAGTACAGGGAGAGCTAAAGACAGATGAAAGACTTAAATGTATATGAACATTTTATAGTGCAATAAATACCTCTCAAAAATCTGTTCTTTCTCCATCACAAAATGTCAGTTCAGAAATATGTTCACAGATATGTTTTAATAAGTCAAACTTCATCTCTTCATCCCGCTGGACTGTGTGAATGTATTAATTACTACCGCAGATGAATCTCATTATCTTGCCGGGCCACAATACATATCATGCAATACTAAAGAATTTTACAACATAAATGAGAAACATATTATTATACAAATGTAATTAACTGTCTGGCTGCTGAATTTCTGTAGCATACATTCTCTAAAGGATTTAACTCTGGATGTGATGAATATTTTGAAAACAATTTGACTGACAGTTGTTGATGGCTAAGCCACCAACAACTTTCAGTCAAATTGTTTTCAAAATTTTCAGCAAGTCCAGAGTTATTGCCAATTGGAATTATTATCTGATGGTTTGTAACAGTCACACAGTTAATAAATTAGAGAATAATCAGTAAATTGTGCAATATTGGTAGAAAAATGACCTGTTCATGAGATACATGTCTGAAGATTAAACATTTACGGTTCGGATTTGTCATGAAAATCTAATAATTTGCTACATGAATACCCAGCAAAGACAGGACTATTTTTGAAATTGTGTTGCTAAAATGTCTGTTTCGCTAACCGACCCAGTAATTTTGATGATAAATTTTCAAAAATAATCCCTTGGCCCGCAAATGAACATTCCTCATGACCAGTGCAGAGGCCAGTTTTGTCCAACTTGACCATTAAAGGGCTCTTATCAGGATTAGAGGCTGACATTTTGTAAGCCAAACTCTTGATTTTCGATGAGATTTTGCATATAAATTTATAGTGAAGCACATTTATGTATGAAAGCTTGTCGACAACCAGCAATGAACAATCTATGGGAGTGTACATGTGTTCATACACCCCCCCCCCCCCCATCTACTTCATATGTATATAATACCCATGTCAGTTGTTATTTTGAAATGTTGAATCTTTCCAAACTGCCTCAAATATTGTGTCCTTATGTCAATTATTTATCTATTGCCATTGATAGCAGTGAACAAAATACAATCTGATCTGCACATATGATAGATGCTGAACAACGTGTGTTTTAACTCTTTAGTGGTCAAGCAGCCGAAATTGGCCTCTATAGTGGTACTGGGGAATGTCAATTTGCAGACCAAGAGAAGGCAATTCTAACAAAATTCACTACTGGAATTATTGCCTCCGACCATATCGAGCCAGTATTTCCAGTGGTAAATATTTCTTAAATGATTTTCTCTTGGCCAGCAATTGAACATTTACTAGGCACAAATTTACTTTCTTGACCACTGATGACCATTAAAGTACAGGTGTGTATCATCTGACCATTAAATTACAGGTGTGTAGCAATACATACAAGCACAAGTCATACACAAGATGTAGCCCTTTCACTGACAAATCCTGTATAGTCTGCGATTTCATTTACTTACATTTGTTGAATGTTTTGAAATTAATTGAAGGGGAAGACGTGGCTGCCTATGATTGCGTTGAAAATGAGATACAGGGAATTCATCAGTGAAAGGGTTAATATCGCTGCACCACACTCACAGTGAAAATTACACATTGACAAAGTTCTACTTCTCGGTACATTTAAGATCATTTGACTGAAAGTCGGTGTCGCAAATACTTTCGTCAGAATATAATCATAATTTTGACCATAATGTTTGCAAGGAAAATGAGTTAGCTTTCAGGTGCTTTATGTGAGACAGTTACTTGATACAGCGTATGCTATTGTACAGACCTTTATCTTTTCTCCGACACATCGATTTATAGACATGAACAATGTATAAATGTATATATGAAATATATTATATTCCCCCGATGAATATACCGCTCTCGAACTTGGCATATTAGCCCTTTTATTCCTACAATCACAGTGTCGCAATTGTGTAATCTGTTGAATAATTTGAAATTAATTTGATCGAAAGTTGTTGCTGCTAAGGGCAGCAACATCTTTCACTGAAATTAATTTTTGGAATACTCCACAGAATATTTATTAAATCTTAATGAGTTTGACGTATCTGGTTAATAGGGCTAAGAGAGTTAATTAATTAAACAATGTATGAGTAATGGTTAAGGTATTTTGATTTAATTATTATTTTCTTTAAAACAATTAATTTCATATATATTAATAATTAAAAATTTAATTTAAAAAAATTTATTTTGCTAAATAATATATATGATCTTTTTCGAATCCTTAGCATTTTCTTTTACTTACAAGTTATGTTGTTAGAATTTCTATGCTACGATCTATAGCAAATACAACTTCAAGTGTGTACGTTGTGGTGCACATGTTGTTATAACATTGTGATAGGTAATATAATTAATTATCTAACGTCATTGTACCTGTTTAATATTGTCTTTTAATTGTTATACCGCTGCAATAATTTCAATGGGCAATAATTCTGTACCCACTGAATATTTTGAAAACAATTTGACTGAAAGTTGTTGGTGGCTTAACCACCAACAACTTTAAGTCAAATTGTTTTCAAAATATTCAGCATATCCAGAGTTAAACCCTATGGAAAATATAGTCTGCAAAAACTCAGCAGAAAGACAGTTAATGTCAAAGACAGCTAAAACTGGTCTTTGCAGTCGTCTTGAGAAATGTTCATTTGCAAGTCAAGAAAAGACTATATTTGAAAATGTACCACTGCATTCCAGCTATTAATTTTCAAAAATAGTCTTTTCTTGGCCTCCAAATGGACACATTTCTGCCGATTTTTGGTGTTGTTAAGAGCGGCTGGGATGTGATGTGATGTCGCAATGATGATGACGTCATTTATCAAGTCGGTATTATTATCCTGATGTACATGTAGCATTGTGAAAATGTTCACTTTCCTGCCTGTTTACAGTCCAACCTGAAGAAATGTGCTAGGCTAACTGGTTCCTGTAGTTCTCCTGGTATCAGTCTATGTTTCAGCTACTGGTAAGGATGGTGAAAATCGCCTCTAGTGATCTTGAGAAATATATATTTGCAGACCACCAGAATACTATCTCAGAAACCTTACCATGGGAATGACTATCCTGGTTCCCTGGCTCATGTATTTGGGAAGATACACTCTTCCCCAATACACGGGCCAGGGACTCAGGATAAGGAATGATGGATTTGTTTTAGCTGAACCGGGAGTATATTTGTCAATTAAATTTGTGCCATGTGACTCGTTGTCCAATCAGACTCTGCCATTTCTAGCTATTCCCCGCCCATTTCTAGCTAAGCTTCCCCCATATTTTTTGTGCTTTGTTCTGATCGATTTATAAACTTTGAACCCTGACTTCCCAGAATTCTAATTTCAAGTTAACTATACAGGTAAGGTGTTGACTATTTTGAAAATAATTTATTCGATGGCTGTTTCTACCTAGCAACAGCTCCCAGTCAAATTAGTTTTAAAATATTCAACAGAATGGTTATTCAATTGTAAATCCATCAAGGACGTAGAAATAGTACAGTTCATGACGGACTATCAATTTTCATGACAGAGTTATGGTTGTGACGTCAGTGTACATGTGACGTAATCGAGTATGATGTCATAGCGTTGCTTGAGTAACCCTCATATCAGCTTCAGCACTGGTCTTGAGAAATGCCCATATGCAGGCTAAGAGAAGCGTATTTTTTAAAATCTATGACTGGAATGACTGGCTTGATAACCGAGCCAGTCATTCCAGTAGTAAATTTTCAAAAATAGGTTTCTCATGGTCTGCAAATGGACATTTTCTAATAGCTAAAAATAACTAGCGCTTAACAGACATGTAATTACTATACACATGTAAGTAATATCTATTTGAATGAAAGCAGTTTATGATTATGTGCTACGTTGTTACTGTGAATTTGTTATTAAATATATGCACGCTTCAGTGCTGATATAACATGTTGTATACAGTGTGTATGCCTGCATGCGTGCGTGCTCGCGTGTGTGTGTGTGCTACCTAAATAATTATTGCTAAAATTAACACCATATTTTACTAAATCGTCTTTATTCTTAAACCATTTGATTCTGAATTGTCAGAAATTTATGTTTCGGGTGCGCTAAATACACATATATAACCATCTGCTTATTTTAAAACTAATTTGACTGACAGTTATTAAGGGCTATTGCAATAGTGATGCAGTTAAATGGATTTCAAAATAAACAGCAATCAGGTAAATAGCTGTCAAGTAACAACAGTATTACGAGTAACTAGTGCATGGAATGTTCTACACAGTGAGGAGTTTTTTCCCACAGTTAGTTATTGTAGTTAACCCTTTGTCTTGAGAACTGTTCATTTGCAGACCAGGAGAAGACTTTGAAAATTTACAACTGAAATGACTGGCTCGATAACTGAGCCAGCCAGTCATTACAGTAGTAAATTTTCAAAATAGTCTTCTCTTGGCCTACAAATTGACATTTTCTTTGTTTAAATTGAAATCTCTTGAACAAATTTGAGGCTTAAAGAGGTAATTATCTTTCGCTTATTCATGGTAATGAATTTACTTATACTGCTTTAAAAATATGACAATTTTCAGTATTTATTTATTATACTTCATAAAGCATATTTCCCCCCTACCACCCCTCACCCTCTTTTTACGTTATGAACAAATGCATTGAAAATAATGATTTATGTTAATGTATGAAATACGGTGATCAAACCATTTGTATTGGAGATATTTCAGCTGCACTATGGGTTAATAGAAGACTACCAGTATATATAACACTAACCCCTTAATGCTCTACTTGACCAAAAACGACTACAGCAGTGGTCCTGAGAAATGTCCATTTGCAGACCGATTATGGACCCAGTCATTCCAGTGGTAAATTTTCGAAAATAGTCTTCTATTGATCTGCAAATCGATGAGAAAATTCGTTTTTAAAAACAAATTTCAGGTTTTGTACATGTGTTAATGGTCAAAGTTGGTAAGAAAAACCAAACTTTTTGCTCATTGAATGTCCATTTGCAGGCCAAGAGAAGACCATATTGGATGTACCCCTGCAATGACTGTCTCCGTTATCGATCCAGTCATTGCAGTAGGAAATTTCAGACATTCGTCAGGACCAGTGCAGTGACAGCACTGCCGGTTTTGACTGGTTTGTCCATTAAAGGGTTAAATTACTTATCTATTCTCTCTGATGACTATAAATAGTTATCATGCTTATTGTGCGATGCATCACAGTTCATGACTTACCAATTTAAAATCAAAACAGTTGTATATACGGATATTGGGGTTGTATAAGTCTAAAGAACACATGAATTAAAAGTATGTATGTCATTTATCAAATTGAGGTTATTTAACTGTCTGCCTGCTGAATTTCTGTAGACTACATTTTCCATGGGTTTTACTATGGATATGCTGAATATTTTGAAACCAATTTGACTGAAAGTTGTTGGTGGCTAAGCCACCAACAACTTTCAGTCAAATTGGTTTCAAAATATTCAGAACGTATAGAGTTATAGCCCATTGAAAATATTGTCTGGTGGCTTGCTGCAGTCTGACAGTTAAAGTATAACTAAAGGAATGTTGTTTACAGTTGTCAGCAAAATCATGTGACACGTACAGGTCCGTATTATGAAAACTCAGCACTGCAACATTACGTTTACTGATATATGGCATCAAATATAATCTGTTTATAAATACATATGGTTTGACTGTATGTCTTACATTAGATCTCAGTCATATTCTGTCAACATATGCTGTCAACGTGGAAGAAAATGGGTGTTTATTTTGAAAGTGGTGCTGATACAGAGAACTGTTGGTGAATAATTAAGCTTTTAGCATCACCATTTGCTGCATAGTCAAAATGATAGTGTCATCATTATCCTTGCCCCCCCCCCCCCCCCCCACCATAAGAGGTAGAGGGTATTGTGATCTGGTGTAACCCTTTCATGATGAAGCCGGCCAAGACCGCCCTTTGCAGGAGTCTTGAGGAATGTCTGTTTGCAGGCCAAGAGAAGACTATTTTTTTTAATTTACCAGTAAAATGACTGGCTCGATAACCGAGCCAGTCATTCCAGTGGTAAATTAAAAAAAATAGTCTTCTCTTGCCTGCAAATGGACATTCAATAAGTAAATATTTTAATTTTTGTGGGCACATTTAGTCATTAAAGGGTTAACAATATGATAGGATTATGCCAGCTTTGGTGAGATCAAAAAAACATCTGGAAAATCCAAAAACCTTTTACTATGTGACAAAAATGGGAGGGCGAGGGTCTGCAATCCCGTTGCTATATAGGATGGATGACATTTTGAATGAGCAGTTATACATGAAATAATGGTTTAGCAGTTGCAGAAATGCTGCTGTGGAACAAATTTTGTATAATAATGTCCACAAGATTGAATTCAGCCGTGGTAGTTTATTTGTAAATATTTTTTACAATGTGTATGTGAAAGGTTTTGTGCATGATTTTAGTTGCGCAAGAGGTGAGGCTGAGGATAGCTTGACATACAGTACAGCTCATAAATAAGTTAAAATGTTTCTAAAACAAAAAAACAAAACCCTAGAAACATGTTAATTAGTGCAATTTTGAACACGACGTAAGAAATGTTCTGTTTAATATTTTGAACCTAATTTGATTGGAAGCCATTAATGCCTTAGGCAGCGATATCTTCCAAACAAATTAGGTCCAAAATATTCAACAGTACGTTTTCTTTTGTTTATGAAACGTGTTACGTTATTTCTGAGGTGTACTATAGTGATCTGAATAACGTCCTGTGCGGATTCCAAGCCAAGATTGGGTTGAATGTGTTTTCCAAAAATATCTGGAAGCCTGGACATTCATGTCTAGGTCTCTAGCTGTTTGTTATATTCCTATAACTACGAATTTGATGCTAATTATATCAGCCAGTAGGTTGTCCTGGTAACACTACACATTTATTGAGAAAAATCCATTCCTGGATATATATTTATTTCTGTTATTTGAGAATTTATGTCAGCTGACTGGTCATCTGAGCTATAGTGTTGCCCTCTTGTCCGGTCATCTGTGTGTACCTTCATGTATCATTCATAGTAGTAGGATGTTTAATTATTCACCTAATATTATTTGCGTTGTGAAAATGAGGATTATTTTGATGATAAACATCAAAGTTATTGCCCTTGGACAATATCTTATGTACTAAAGCCAATAGCAGGTTTCCCACAACCTTGAAAAAGTACAATGCATTTTCAAGGCCTTGAATTTGAAAATTTCCTGTAAAAACCCCCTTGAATTTGTCATTGTCCAAGTTCTTCGACAATGGCGAACCAAGAAAAAATATATAAATTTGTATAATATTTTATAAGTATTTTAATGACAGGATTTGTAATTCAGAATTTAGTGTAATCTCCTGTTTCTAAAATGTTGTAATTAGAATGTGATAATAAAGAATTAGGTGGGTGGATAAGACAGCTAGAAGGAGATGTAAGGGAGGCTGTACCTTAAAAAAGTCGTTGAAAAGTTCTATTTTACCATAAAAATCATTGAAAAGACCGTGAAGTAAATTTTCAGCTAGATTGCCTGGTCGATGATGCGTCATTGCAAATCCCTGCGTTCAGCTGAACTTTTGACTCAACCCCCACAACCCACTAACTGGGGGCGGAGCCAAATGTAAAAGTCCTTTTGCACGCTGCAATCAAAGGGTAACTCACATACCAAATTTTGTCGAATTTTGTCCAACTCTCAGAGGAGTTAAGTTACGATCAATTTCATGATCTTTTTACCCATCCACCACCCCCTGGGGGCGGGGCCAAATGTAAATGTGCTCATCCACTCCACATTGATATGGGTAACTCCCATCAAACAGTTTCGGAGGAGTTGCATTACAATTAATTTCATGACCTTTTGACCCCCAAGGGGATGGGGCCAAATGTAAATGTGCTCATCCACTCCACAATGATATGGGTAACCAAATTTGGTTGAATTCCATCCAATGGTTTCAGAGGAGTTGCATTACAATAAATTTTTTGATCTTTTGACCCCCATCACCACCCACCCCTTGGTGTGGGGCCAAATGTAAATGTGCTCATGCACTCCACATTGATATGGGTAACTCACATACCAAATTTGGTTGAATTCTGTCCACCAGTTTCGGAGATGTTACAATCAATTTCCGCTGGTTGATCTCTTGCACTCCGCAATCAAATTGGTAACTCACATCAAATTTGGTTGACTTCCGTGTAACGGTTTCAGGAGTTCTGTTACAAGTGATTTGACCTTTTGACTCCTGCCCCACACCCACTGGGGGTGGGGGGGGGGGGGGTTGAGTCAAATCTAAATATTGTCTCGCAAAGCGCAATCATATGGATAACACACATACCAAATTTTCTTGAATTCCACCAAACGGTTTGGGAGGAGATGGCGTGACGGATGGACAGACGGACGGAGGTGATTACAATATCCCCGACCTTTTTTTAAAACGTAGGGATAAAAACTGGTGGGAACCCTGAATTATATTTCCAATAACAGCCAAGTGATATTTAGCTAATATATTTTGAGCTAATAACATTTATAACCTTTTGACCATTTCTTCAGTAACTCATGCACTATGACATAGCTTTCAGAATATAGGTCAAAAGTCAATTTATCCATTGGTAAATTAAAACCTTTGGACGTTTTGTACCGTTCATATAAAAACTACTTCAGTTGCACCTACTTTCTAGAAAATATAGTTCAATGGTCAAATTAGTTTTTGATAACCATACCAATTCTGTGTGCTTGTATACTTTGTTGTAGTTAAAGTATTGATTTCTGATTTGAGTCCGGCCTGCCTTTAGTGAGCACTGTTTGTGGCATCAAAATATGGTTATAAACCCTTTCATGACGAAACCGGCCAAACCAGCCTCTGCGGTGGCCTTAAAGAATGTCCATTTGCACGCCAAGGGAATACTATTTTTGAAAATTTACCACTGGAATGACTGGCTCCAAAAATTGTCTTTTCTTGACCGGCAAAGGGGCTTTCAATAAGCATATATTTAGATTTCTGGACCTAATTTAGCCATTAAAGAGTTAAAGACAGATGGTCGCTTAAAACAACTCCGTTGCTATGGTGAGTAGCTTTTTGGGGATAACTGATTGTGGCTCATTAAGGTGGACTGCCCTGATGACCACCCTCTTAACCCTTGAATTTGTTCAAACAAATCTGAATTTTCTCATAGAAAATGTTCATTTGCAGACCAACAGAAGTCTAAAATTTACGAGTGGAATGACTGGCTCAGTTATCAGGCCAGTCATTCCAGTGATACATTAAAAAAAATCTTCTTGGTCTGCAAATGGACGTTTCTCATGACCACTGCAGAATCTGTATTTGGCTGATATGAGTGTTTCTCATGACCACTGCAGAATCTGTATTTGGCTGATATGAGTGTTTCTCATGACCACTGCAGAATCTGTATTTGGCTGATATGAGTGTTTCTCATGACCACTGCAGAATCTGTATTTGGCTGATATGAGTGTTTCTCATGACCACTGCAGAATCTGTATTTGGCTGATATGAGTGTTTCTCATGACCACTGCAGAATCTGTATTTGGCTGATATGAGTGTTTCTCATGACCACTGCAGAATCTGTATTTGGCTGATATGAGTGTTTCTCATGACCACTGCAGAATCTGTATTTGGCTGATATGAGTGTTTCTCATGACCACTGCAGAATCTGTATTTGGCTGATATGAGTGTTTCTCATGACCACTGCAGAATCTGTATTTGGCTGATATGAGTGTTTCTCATGACCACTGCAGAATCTGTATTTGGCTGATATGAGTGTTTCTCATGACCACTGCAGAATCTGTATTTGGCTGATATGAGTGTTTCTCATGACCACTGCAGAATCGGTATTTGGCTGATATGAGTGTTTCTCATGACCACTGCAGAATCTGTATTTGGCTGATATGAGTGTTAACGGTTTCAGGAACTGCCATCTTCTGGACCCAAAAGCTAGTGTCAATTATAGTCTTGCACGATTATCCGATATCGAAAATCGCGATTTTTTTTTCAGCCACGATTTTTTACGTGATTTTGAAAAAATCGAAATATTGCCAAAATTTTACTGTCATTCCGTATTCTGTCTATTTGTAGCATAGGTGTCTATTACGTCAAGCTGTTCAATTTATTTCCAAACCAACATCTCTGAAAAAGGGGTGGGATTATACTAGAATAGGTAAAAAAAGGTTGACGTTCATTCTCTAAAATTGCTTTAAAAGATGGACACTAATACGAAAATTCAACGCAATCTACTGGTATAATTTCTTGCCGGCTTACTGTATACCTCAAAACCATGATTGCGGGAGTGAAATTATTACCTGGGAAGGTAAAGATGTTGCATGTTTTGTAATAAGCATGGTTTATAAAATCAAAAGTAATCCAAAATTTGACATTAAATGGCGTCGCGGGAATATATAAATCACGTGATATTGCTTGCTCTCCTGTTTTTGGACGCGAGAGGTGGTGCGTTCACAAATGTGATAGCTAAATGAGATGTATACATGCTTTAGCAAGCATGGCGAACTATCCTCGATGTTTGACTCAATTATAGACATTAGTCAGACTCGGGTGTCAATGGAAAACTAGTGATGACTGGGTCAGTGTGACCCCGTTTCTGCTGAATACATGTAAATGATAAACGTTTTTCTTGATGTAAGCGCGACTAGCCTACCACCACACTTCAAGAGAATTAGGTTTTTAGCAGCCAAGTCAAATATGTCAAATGTCGACTATGTCAGCATGACATTATTTCTGGAGAATACTACTTGCAAACTAATTTATCTCAGGACATCAATAAGATTAAACTATGGATGAAAGAAACCGCTTTCTAAAAGCCTGGCATAATTTTAGAGAGTTGAGCATCAATGTTTCTGGTGTATCTTGTTATGTTTTGTGAATACTGTGTTTGTTGTTTTGTCAGTTGAGGCTAGTAACTACGTGCAATAATTACTTTTAATGGGTCAAATGACATAGATCTACTAAAACATTTAATTGTCAAACCGGCCTCTATCATGGTCATTGGGAATGCCAATTTGCATGCCAAGAGAAAGACGATTTTTGAAGATTAACCACTGGAATGACTGGCTCTATAATAGAGCCAGTCATTCCAGTGGTAAATTTTCAAAAATTGTCTTTTTCTTGGCATGCAAATGGAAATTGTTCAAGTACTAAAATTTTAATTTTTCTTGACCATTAAAGTTAATTTTTAGAAATTGTCCCTATTTACTGCTGCTGTACTTAACTTTCATTCTGAAAACAGTGTTGCTTAGCGATTCAACAGTGGCTTTCACTCATTTAGTGATTGAGCTGGCCAAAGCGAGTCAATATTTTTTTTGAAAATTTAACACTGAAATGTCTGGCTCCATAACCAAGCCAGTCATTGTAGCAGTAAATTTTCAAAGAGACTGTTGACCTGCAAATATCTTTATTTCTTGAGCACTCCTGACAATTAACCCTTTCACTGACAAATCCCTGAAAAAGTATATTCTTTATGATATCAAACCTATTCTGTTGGATAATTAGAAATTAATTTGACTGGACACCATTGCTGCCAGTCATATTAATTTCAAAATAGTCAACAGTTTTCCTGTATGGTTGCGTTGAAAATGAGATGTGGGGAATTCATCAGTGAAAGGGTTAAAGGTGAATATATAGCGAGATCTTGACTGTATTATAAGACCATCCTTCTTAAGAACCACAAATTAAAAATAGCTTCTATAAGGCTGTAAAACAAGTATGGTGTAACACCTTCCAGTAAAATTAATTTAAAAAAATTCAACCGCTCCTGTCTGGTTGTTATGATGTGAAGATAGGCAGATTTCAGGGGGCAAAGGGTTTAAGCCACTATCTCTATATGCAAAAACAGAAATTAATATTAGAATCTGGGAATCCAGCAGTAAAAAGGGTTCTGTTAAAATATATTCCTGTAAGTTTATTTATTCCAGTATTTGTGAATTACACTTCATGCTGTATATGTACATTGTAATGGACCGTTCCAGTTTTAGCTATGTCCTGCCCATCACTAGCTAAGCTCCGCCCACACCTCACTCGTGTTGGGATCAATCGATCCGTGAACTCCCTGACTATCAATTTCCAGTAAACAATCCAGGTAAGCTGTTAAATATTTTGAAACTAATTTGACTGGGTGCCTATGGCAGCAACAGCGTCCAGACAAATTAGTTTGAAAATATTCAACAGAATGTTTATTAAATGGTAAAGACATACAATTCATACATTGTGTCTGACTATTAAGTGTTTAAGACGGACTATATCGAAATCATTCATGACATCATCCTACACTTCATGTAGTTTGATTATGACGTCATATGGATGGATGAACTTGGAAAGGTCCATTACTCAACGCATGGTTGGAATGTTATTCCATTCCATATGATGATTGTAATCTACATTTATACTGTGTTCATGTATTATTATTATTATTATTATTATTATTGAATGATGCTAACTATTTTCTATACAAAAACTCACGCTACATTCTCATATCAATAAAATTCTAATCAATTCATGTATAAATGTTTGGTTCTTTCAGAAAACCCACACATCCTTGGGTGAGATTTCACGAGGGTTTTAAATCTACAATTTCATTTCTCATATAATGGTTATATTATAGGGAGATGCAGTGGCATGGTTTTGCTTTAGTGAAATTTGTCCATATTTAACAGTTATCTCCTCTGACAAACTTAAACTTCATTGAAAATATGGTTTCTTCGAGATTGCTGGAAAATGCTTTGATATATTCATTGAAATTTGGTATGTTTGGATAATGTGTCTTGGTTCAGAGATCTGTTCATATTCACCAGAGTTATCTCCCTTAACAGACTTACATTTCATTGAAAGTTTCTTGACAAGGACAGGTCTCAATGAGTTTTGAGCCTACACATAACTTTGGCTGTGTATCTGTTAAGCAAAAAATGTTATGAATTTGGTTTAGCAAAATATTTATTTTCACCAGAGTTATCCCCTAACAAACCTACAATTCTAATATGGAAAATAGGGTTTTCGCTGGATAACCTAAATGCTTAGACATTTATTTAAAATTTCAGTTGTATTAGAGCTTTATTGAGATCAAACCATTTCAGCAGAGTTATCGTCCCTCAAAAACTTAATTTCATAATGACTATCTGTTTTAGCAACATTGTTTGAAAAATGGTAAATGAATAATTAGTCATTATGAAATTAAGAAAAACTGTCCTGGAACACACTAACAAAAAGCTAGAGCTCCAGTACCAAGTGGTGAACGGTTACAAAACAGCATTTGAAAGGTGCAGCAACAGCACCACCACCAGGGAGGCAGAATTAGCCATTGCCACCACCACCATCAGACATAGCTGACTACCCAGAGCCCGAAAAGACAGCCACGGAACATACCCACCCGCCCGCCGCCAACAACAGAGGGACAAACCGCCGGCCAGATAGACCACAGAACACACAGGCAAAATCCCAGATCAGAGTGGGCAGACCGCTACAGAGGGGACACAAATAAACGTCCGCAGAACAACCCAGCACTGCTAATGGGGACCAGAAGCGCACTGGCGATCGAACATCTACAAGCAGTCAAAAACCTTACGGCTTCAAGATGACTTTACAATGGCGACTTACCAGCCACTGCAAGTCACCAACAACATTTTTTCATCTCTATATTCTGATTCTGTAAATTTAAACTATTTAAATCTAAATTGTACCAATAATTCCGTCAACAAAGATGATGAAACTTATGTCTCCTCTTTCGTTTACAACAATTCTAAATCTCCCCTCAACCAGGGAATCGTCAGTCCTTTAGACAACGGTCTTGGCTTCAGCCCAACAGTCTCAGAACCACAAATGGGTAACCTGTACACTGATCTACAGGCTTTCTTCAGACACATCTGCCTCACGCATTTCTTTACACCAAGCCCGCACCCACCACACACACTTTTACAACAGGGAACCGGCACAGTTCGCCACCCCACTAGTGCCGGCTCCACTGTCTTTCCAGGACATAATCAAGAAATTTGCCACCAAAAAACCTCAATGCCGCCACACATCATGGATGCGCCATTTGAGGCTTTTTTCAAAGCAATCAGGTATGATTTCAGCAAACGTGTCCACCGGCGCTCCCATAAGAGCAACCTAACTGCCACAGAACAAACCACCTTGGGCGATTTGATACAAAACCATACAATCGTGATAAAAAAAGCAAGCCGCTGTAGTACAGGACAAATCAGACTACATAGCTGAAGCAAACCGCCAACTATCTGATGCCAGGTTCTACAAAAAGGTCGACACAGACCTCACTCAAAAACATACAAATCTTGTAGAAAAACACCTGGACCAGCTAGTCAGAGATGGAGAAATAGACCACATAACCGCCAACAATTTAACCCCTAAATCGCCAGGTTTTATCTCCTTCCAAAAATCCACAAACAAAAACAAAATGGACTAATCCCAGGCAGACCAATCATTAGCGGTATAGGCTGCCCTACAGAGCTAATAAGCAGCTATGTTGATGAGCACATCAGAGTGCATGTCACAAAAATCAAATCATATGCGAAAGATGCCACAGACTTCATCAACAAAGTGGACAATTTCGGACCTACTTCACCAGGCACCCTACTTGTCACCATGGACGTCACATCCCTCTATACAAACATCCCTAACAATGACAGACTTAGAACGGTCGCCAAGCTCTGTCAGAAACACAGACTCCCAGGAGACCTCACCACACGGGGTCTCCTCAACCTTCTAAAACTAGTTTTTGAATGTAACAACTTCCGAGTTCAATGGTGACCACTACTTCCAAGTAGGAGGAACCGCCATGGGCGGTAAAGCGGTATGCACCTTTGCATGCATCTTGATGGCAGATTTAGAAACAAAACTCCTAGATAGAGCTCCATACCAACCGTCACTATATCAGATACATAGATGACATCTTCATGGTCTGGGAGCACGGTGAACAAGCTCTGGATACTTTTGTTACACACATGAATTCATCCCACCATAGTCAAATTCACTATGGAATCATCACGAGAACAGGTTTCTTTTCTGGACACCATGGTAAAAAACACCGATGGTCAGACGATCACCTTTGATCTTTACACAAAACCCACAGACACACACAGGTGCCTCCATTACGAGTCAGATCCCCCTCCATCTGAAGACTCGTCCCCATATGGACAGTTTTTGACACTCGGACACATTTGCACACACATAGATTTCGACAGAAACAGCCTAGCACTACTAGGGCATTTTACGAATAGAGGATACCTGCACACCATTCTGAGCAATGCAAGGACTAGAGCCCACGCAAAAGCCAGAAACAACCTTCTGCACCCACCTCAGAAAACACATAGAGACATCACACAACAGAAACCGGTCTTCGTCTGCGATTTCAACAGAACAGGCATCTTACTTTAAAAAAAAAAAAATACTGGCTAATCCTGGAAGCAAGCAACAAATGCAGGATAGCCTTCCCAGAACCACCGCTATTTGGGTTCAGAAGAAACAAACCTATTTAAGACTCCATAGTCAGAGCTAAACTTCCTGCGGCAGGCAGGACGTTACCTCATAGAAGCAGAATAAACACAAGTAATAAATGATCCTTGATATATACGCAACATCTTCATTTAGGTGATCAGTATGTTAGGCACACGTTCTACTGCATATAATCAATAATATAACAAATTGTACTATCAATTTAGATCATTCAATGTGATGATTCAGTATAACAGCTCACGGTGATATAAAATTGAAAGCATGTATATCTCAACCAGTGTACTGGTATCAAATCCAATCAAATATACGTTAAAGCAGTTCTTTTGAGGCTAATAAAGTCTATAATGTCGTAAATCTTGTAATGACAAGGATGATTGCAGAGTGCACCAGTGATTAACATGTGAGCTGTACAGTGTACACCCAGTCACAGGATATAGCCTCTATAGCTCGACGAACATCAGGGTTACTTCTAATTTCTCTCGGGTATGCAATCGTGTGAGGCATCGAGAAGGTGAATCATCTCATCATCGTGATGTACATCAGTTGCATCTCTTATAAACATGCATACAAATTCTCCCTTGTGATCTTCCTGTGTCGTACAATGAGGTAGCTGTGCACTGATTGCGTTTGGATAAGGCTTCATGCACCTGAACTTAGAGCATTTCAGCAGACATATAGCCGAGACCATAACTCACAGATGGCATTGTCAACTTCTCTCTTCCACAATTATTTGCAGGCCTTAATAGCAGAAGTGAATGAGCACTTGGGAGCAAGGGGCCCCGTGTCGCTCACGTGGAATTATTGGCGACGGGAACAACCAAACAAAATGAGATGACCACTGTAAAAATTTACCAATCAAATTTCTGTGAAGAAAGTTCAGCCAAGTTTTATTACAATTCGCCCAGCGGTTAATAATTAAGTCTGTTTTTCTCGGAAATTTGTGGAAAATACAAGACGTCCACCAAAAACGTTATATTTTGATTGATTCATGGCGGACATGTTTTTTTTGACACCAACTTTCCAGGGACAAATTTTAATGGTGTTTCTGCCCTAATTATATCAGCCAAATTTCGGCCCGATCCATTCAGCGGATCTGGAGGTCGTTTTCGCAAAAACTAGGTCATCCAAAATGCCCACCGAACCATTTGGCAAATTAAGTTCCCTCGAAAAACTTGGTTCAGCTCTTGCCCTAGATCATATTTCATAAGATCTGCATCGATCCCCCAAGCAGTTTCAGAGATTTTTAAAGACGTTTCTAAGTCGGCCAAAATCCAAGGTGGCTGCAGGCCAAATTGGCCGATCATCTCCCTTTGAACAACTTTGTATCCCTATTCCCTAAGGATGCCTCCTGTTTTCCTAAGGATGGCTCCTGTCAAATATGCTTGAAATCGGCCCAGTGGGTCGCGAGAATACATTTTTAATTTCCCATTGCTTTAGTATGGGAGATTTTGGCAGGTAAATGATCCAAGATGGCCGCTACACCGTTTATCCGAGTCTCGAAAATGGCAAATTTGAAATTGCAATAAGCAAAAACCTATATAAAACCAATTTCGGCCTCAAAATCCATCAAATAAAAAAATCCAATATGGCCACCAAAACACGCTACATTTTGATTGGCCACCGTTTTTGATGGATGAACTTCCAAACCAACTTCAATGGCCCTTAATCCCTAATCATATATCACAAATTTCGGCCTGATCACTTCAGTGGTTCTGGGGAAGAAGTCAATTTTGCGAAAACGAGGTCATCCATGATGGCCACTGTCACGTTCCCTTGAACAAAGTTGGTTCAGCTCTTGCCCTAGTTCATATTTCATGAGGTCTGAATCGATCCCTCAAACGGTTTTGGAGAAGATATTTAAAGATATTTCTAAAAATCGGCTGAAATCCAAGATGGCCATTGGCTAAATTGGCCGATGGGCTTCATTTGAACAAACTTGAATCTCTATGCTGTGAGGATGCTTCCTGCCATATATATTTGAAATCGGCCCAGTAGTTCTCAAGAAGACATTTTAAATTTCCCATTGCTTTAGTATGGGAGCTTTCGGCGGCAAAATGATCCACGAAGGCCACCAAATCGTTTATCCGAAAGTTTTGGAAATTGCATATCTGAGATCAGAATACCCAAAAACCTACATAAAACCAATTTCGACCTCAAAATCCATCAAACCAAAAAATCCAATATGGCCGCCAAACACGCTATATTTTGATTGGCCCACGGCGGCCATTTTTTTGACAGATCAACTTCCTTTCAACAAACTTTAATGGCCCTTATTTCCTAATCATATATCACAAATTTCAGCCTCATGCTTCAGCGGTTCTGGGGAAGAAATAGTTTTTTCGAAAACTAGGTCATCCAAGATGGCCGCTGAACCATTTGGTCAATCAAGTTCCCTTGAACAAACTCGGTTCAGCTCTTGCCCTAGATCATATTTCGTGAGTTCTGAATCGATCCTTCAAACGGTTTCAGAGAAGATATTTAAAGACATTTCTAAAAAATCAGCCGAAATCCAAGATGGCCGTATGCTTTGCTTTGAATTAAATTTCCATAGTTCTGTTCCAGTAAGTAATCTAATCTCGGTAGTATGAAAATGATCTTTTGTGAGATTGCTGGAAGATACCATTTCTAGCATGCAGTCCTGCACCATCAGAACATGCTCCAGTAGCAATGTTGATATTTTTGTCGACTCTTGAGCATTAAGCGGTTGTGTTGCACCATACAAGATACAGAGATGAATCATTTCCTTTTCCCTTAGGGATAGTATCCCCAGTCAACAATAGAGGCATCAACAGTTCAGTCAGCATAGGACACAAAGCCAGAATTATCTGTATCACATGATCTGTCAGCATTCATGTGCCTGCAAACAATATTCAGTATAATCTGTTCATTGCTTAGATAATGTTATTTGATTGCGACGTTAACTAACAAGTGACATATTTTGACATCAAATACTTGATTGACAGATCAGACCTCTATTTCCAGACAAATGTTTAAATTCACAAAAAGCAAGTGCTGGTAGTTTATAACTCATTTATTCACCACGTTGGTATCCCAAATCTTATATACATTTGCTGAGATTTTATGCAGAGATAGCTTATAAATACTAATAATGTAAGTAATATTATATTATAAATCAGTATGATATAGTGACACCATCGGGTACTACAATACATTCAGACCTGATCAACAGACCACCTGTCTTTTGGAGCCAATAGATGGTGGTTCTTTAAGATAAGTGCTTAAAAGCCCCCATCTACCTTAATTAAGATCCAGCTTGTTTTGGATCCAAGTCATATCCTCTAACTGATGTAGATCACTATTTCACCAATACATTCCACATATCTCAATCTCGGGCCAGACAAACAAGAAAGCGGTTGAATATTTTGAAACTAAATTAGGCAGCAATGTCTTCCAGCCATATTAATTTAACAATATGCAACAGAATATGTTATACACCGTAAAGAATTTATCTTCAAAATGAGGTATTCATTCATGATAGAAACTCTGGCTAGCTCATCTTAAGATGAAGGCATGGCGTGGTTTAGTCCTTACATATTCACATGTATGCATAACGATTACAGACACTAACTACCTATCATGTAAGATAGAAAGCCACAAGTCGGTGTTAGTGTAATACTGCATTCTCAGTACTGTATGTGGCAGACATTTACAACAATCATATTATGCATGTATATCACTGTTGATCTTGAAACCTTTCCATGAATTATTATCGAGATGAAACGTAGCAACTGAGTAACTGAAACAGTCATTGCAGTAGTAAAAAATTTTTAATAGTGTTTTATTGGCCTGTAAATGGACACTTAAAGGGGAACACAAGAAGGGTCACCATCGTTTGCATAAAACACGCAGTTCTATTGTAGAGCCCACATTTAAGCTACTGTGTAAAGCTTATCCCCGACATTTGTACATAAATCCGAGTAAAATGGTGTTAAAAAACGCTATGTTACTATAATTTTCTGCGAGTTAATTAAACCTATGACGTCATAGGTTGAATCCCATCCGACAGGAACCATAATAACGGCACTCTGAGTCTGAAGACAGGAGTGCATGCATTTGGATGGTGATATCTCTATCGGTGATAATGCTATCGACATCATTTATATATGTACAGATTGAAGAGATTAAGATGTTTATCACACCGCAGATTTATGGAATGTATTTGTTATTTTCACACATTAATTGCCGAACCTCAAGATGGCCATTTTCTATGAAGATACCTGCCAATTACATTAACATTGCAAAATCTCAGGAAGTTTTGAGGCTAGTATGAAAACATAAGTACCTAAAGATGGACTGGATGTATGTACAAACTATTTAAACTCTCATATTAATAGACGAAACTTTAATAACATTATCTGCCGTAGCCCCAGTGAGTGTGTTGATTCAATAGTGGCAATTATATTGAATTGCCTATACTATCGCGTCATTCATTTATCTCAAGATCAAAACTTCATGTCAAAATTGGCACCACCAGAGAAATCAGACAAAGGACTGTTAGTATATATTCCTCAACATTTCCGCAAATATAGTTTATATATTCCTAAAACCGCTGAAGAAAATCCCCTGATAAAAACGCAATTCGCAATTTTATTGCAATAGCGTTGGATGACAGCGAGAAAAACGTTCAACTTATGACGTCATACGCCTCATCCGGGAATAGAAATTTAACCCATGCACTACATATTTAAATAACGAAGATATATATTTCTAATTTGAGCACAGATCTTACAATTATATTTTTGAAAACGTTACGGTGTGTAGATTCATTTTATACACAGTAGTATAGAGGGTCTGGTGATTCCCTTTAATAAGCAATAATCTAAGTTTTCTTGACCATTAAAGGGTTAACTATCTAAAAAAGTGCATATGATGTCATAATCAACTACATGACGCGTATGATGATGTCATAATCAACTACATGATGCGTATGATGATGTCATAATCAACTACATGACGCGTATGATGATGTCATAATCAACTACATGACACGTATGATGATGTCATAATCAACTACATGACACGTATGATGATGCCATAATCAACTACATGACACGTATGATGATGTCATAATCAACTACATGACACGTATGATGATGTCATAATCAATGACGTCATGAATGATGTAGGTAGGTTCGTCATGAATGCTTAATTGATGATGGACTAAGCATTGTTGTTCGAATTGTATGTCTTTACTATTTACTAGACATGATGTTGAATGCTTTGAAACCAATTTGACTGGGCGCTGTTGCTGCCTATGGTAGAAACAGCATCAAGTCAAATTAGTTTCAAAATATTCAACAGCTTACCTGTAGTTTTCTGGAAATTGATAGTCAGGGAGTTGATGGATCGGTAGATTCCAACACGGATGAAGCGTGAGTGGAGCTGGGCTAGAGATGGGCGGGACGTAGCTAAAACTGGATTCCTCCATTCCCATACATTAACCCTTTAACCCTCGAATTTATTCAAGAAAATTTCAATTTTCTCATAGAAAATGTCCATTTGCAGACCAGAAGACAATTTTTTTTAATTTACCACTGGAATTCCAGTGGTTAATTAAAAAAAAATAGTCTTCTCTTGGTCTGCAAATGGACATTACTCAACACCACCGCAGAAGCTGTTTTTGGCTGATATGAGTGTTAAAGGGTTAACATGAGATAGCAGAGAATATCATCTACATCACCAGTATAAATTGCTGCAGCGTATCATATGCTATCAGGTCTGCTCTGGACTAAATATTCAGTGGACATAAATATATAAATTCTTGATGTTCAAACAATGTAGATACATGTATACAGATTAAACGCTATCAGAAGATAGGATGCAGTTTACTTGTATTTATTAACTTTCACAGGATATGACTGACCACTGGATAGCCTCGTATTGAAAAGGTAAAGTATGGTACGTGGCAAATCAAAATTCGCCTGGGATTAAGCAATGGAGAAGCGATAAGGACATAGTTTGAAGACTGACCCATAAAGCCTCACTGCCTGGTGGTTACCTGTAGTACAAGGACTACTGACACACTGGCAAATGGTTAAAAAAATAAACAAAGTTCAAAGGCAAAAATAGAAAATTCTAACTTAACTGTAAGCAGATAGATCCAGAGACTGGACACAAGCAAGGATCTAGTGAACTACACTACGTTGCACCACATTGTCCTTAAATGTTAACACAAAATAAGAAAGATTTCTAGTGAATCAATAAAACCGCTTCCTAATTATTGCCTTAAAGTTGAAACAATAGATGGAGAGGGGGGTTGAAAATGTACAAGGGCATCAATCAGCATTGTACTTAGTACATAAATATATGGAAAAGAACTTTTTCTTGATTTAAGTAAATTCTTATCCAAACTCATCACCATTAAGTGATCATTATACTATAACTAGTATACATAATTATTCTAAATATAGTATGTATCTTACAAAGATATCAAGAGCAATCAGCAATCAATCTCGCCCTCAATCTTGTCAGATTGAGTTACTTTTTCTTCGGATTTTCTGGATTTTTTCGGATAATGACCAAAGTTGTCGAATCCTAGTGAAATATCACACCCTTTACCCTTTCTTGTGTTAAAACTTGAGCCGAATCAGACCAGCAGTTTCCAAGATATTCGTAGATACAGAGGTTCATGTCCAGTCTGGACATCCTCTTTCACAGTAAAATCCTTTGTTCCGTTAAAATTTGAGCCAAATTGGCTGAGCAGTTATTGAGATACACAGATAGCCCGAATGCAATACCATCTTCTTACGGGGCAACGGAAATTATATTATATAATATGAATAGTTTAGCTCTATTATATACAATACGCACTGTACGTGCACATGTGTTTTTATAATTTATACAAAACTTTTATATCAACAGTTGCATGTGTATATTCAGTAGTGAGTGACTCAGAGAGTGGTAGGGGCTCACATGGCAACTAGAGGCTTGACTTTCTTCTGTGACATGTTAATCTTGTCTCCCATACTGAGAGCCATTCCCTGTGTCAAACAAACAATACATCAAGATTAACCATTCAGTGGACATATGCATTAGCTTTCCATTTAACCCTTGAAATTAACGAGTCTCAATTTCAAGACAATTATAGAAGAAAGGTGTTGGATATTTTGATAATATGATGCTTTCATAAAGCCATGTCTGGTTTCATCATTACACTGGTTAGCAATTCACTTATTTATATATCAATATGATTTTAACTTTCAAATACATTACAATCTCTAGCTATTAACCCTTTAACACTCAAATTTGTTCAAGAGAATTTCACATGGAAAATATCCATTTGCAGACCCAAGAGAAGACTATTTTTGAAAATCTGTTACTGGAATGACTGACTCTGTTATCGAGCCAGTCATTCCAGTAGTAAATTTTAACCAAAAAAACCCACTCTTCTTGGTCTGCAAAAGGCAAGTTCTCTAGAGCACTGCAGATGCCCTTTTGATGAGCTCGAGTCTTAAAGAGGGTTAAAAAAAGCATCCGCTTTTGTTTCTACGAGAATTCTTAATACTTACCAGATGTACTATTATGATAATGTCTATTATCTAGTCTAGCTCAAAATAAACAATTAGAAACTCCGCACTCTCCTGGTCCTGCCCATACTGTGTCCGGGAATCACCATAGCCGCAGGTACCGAGTCAATTCCCAATCACAGTCAGATTCGTCTTATATTTGCCTTGACACAAAGCGAAAGCAGCTCAGCCTCACCTCAGCGGGGCGGCTGAGGCAGGGCCATAGTACATCTGGTAAGTATTAAGAATTCTCGTAGAAACAAAAGCGGATGCTTTCTTTATTCTACTTCGAATAATACTTACCAGATGTACTATTATGATAAACTCCGGATTTTGACAGCCAAGAAATACCGGTGGGAGGAGGTGAGGCTCGAAACAGGACTCATCTACCATCCGACAGAGAAGGTTGTGAAGAGACTAGAACCCTGGCATACGCTTGGGTTCTGCCATCTGACTCATAGAGTGCTAAATTTCCATGGTCTAGACCGGGCTTCCTTCCCCCCCCCCCCCCTCATTTGTCCGCACAAATTCCAGAGGGCTGTCAAAATGGGGAGCAACACCCACCAGACCTGTGTCAGCCTCAAGTCTCAGCTAGGGCAGTCCAGTAAAGTGCAAAGAAGCTACTACAACTTCTAAATTTTGAAAAAAACTCAGTATATCGATTAGATTTTAAAATTGGAATGAGTCTAATGTCTGCAAAAGAATAAGATGTTCTTGTCCAGTCTACTTACTTAGATAGTCTGGTATTTCGACTATAAGCAAACTTAAAATTAGTCACTTAATTAAGGCAAACACTCACCATTTTTGAGTGCTTGGTCTTTCCTGTTCATCACAGGAGCTCGGCCCAATCCACGGTCGTCCTCGGGTCATGTGCATGGCCATTGTTCAGTGCAAGTGGAAGAGACCTGTGAAGTGTCCAAAATAGTGGTCGGATGTGGCTTAGTTCAGATTCGATAAATTGGCGACAGCTACCGGATTAAGTGCGCTGGAGATGTCGCGAAGGTAGAAATCAGTGAATGACGACTCGGCATGCCATTGTGCTACAGACATCACCTCCTCTAATGAGAAACCTGTATAAAGGGCCGATGATGCTGCTAGTGCTCGGACCTGATGGGCATTCACACGATCAATCTGCTTTCCAGTAGCGATTTTGTGCGACATCTGGATAGCATAGACTATCCAACGAGAAATAGTATCTTTCGAGGCACGCAAATGAGGAGCTTTGAGACATAACCAGAGATTTCGGGTCATCTCTCCACTCCTCAGTACGTTTCTTATATATTTTCAGACATCTGACAGGACACCAAGCAGAAGAGTTTGGGTCATGTCTAATTAAACTTGGCAAATTGATCGGCTGTCCTGGATATTTAAGTGACTGATTCTTTGCCAGGAAACAAAGATGTGGAAGTAGTCTTAAACCTTCACCCGTGACGACAAAGCGGTCTTGTTCGGCAGAAAGCGTATGTATTTCGCCTCTCCTCGCCGACGCTGCTGCAACCAAGAAAACTGACTTAATAGTTAACAGTTTAATATCTAATAGATCTAATTGGTTCAAAGGGAGCATGCCCTAAAACCTGTAGAACAAGAGATAGATTCCATGCTGGGATAGGAATTGGCTGTCTAGGTCGCATATTGCTCATTCCTTTAATAACTTCATTTAAAGTGTCATTCTCCATTCCTTCAATGGCCAGACTGGGAATGACTGAAGCTAATGCAGACTTATATGCTGCTAGGGCTGAAGGTACAAGTTTGTCAACTTCGTATAAATGACAGATAAAATCTGCTACGTGTTGAACAGATGCAGAAAAGGGATCGATATCTCTTCCCTTACACCACACTGCAAATTTTTTGATTCTATAATTATATGTATTAGTGATTGACCCTCTTCTGGCTGAAGCAACAAACTTCGCTGCTTGCTCAGAAAAGCCACCCTTAATTGCACGCTGCTTGATAACATCCATGCAGTCAATTTGAACATTTCTGGTCTGTCGTGGAAGTACAGACCCCTGTTCTGAGAGATTAGATCTCTTCTGTCTGGAAGAGGGATTGGATTGCAGACCAGAAGGTCCAGCAGATCCGTAAACCATGATCGGCCTGGCTAATAAGGGGCGATCAGTAGTACTTGGCACATACCCTCTCTTATCTTTGCCAGAACTTTTGGGATGAGAATCATTGGAGGATACGCATACGCGTACATTCCCTTCAAACTTATCGCCAGTGCGTCTACTGCTAGAGCTAGCGGGTCCGGGATCGGTGACACGTATGCAACCATCTTTGCGTTCTGCATAAGACGCTAAATCGCTTGGGTGAAGATTCTCGACTCCCTTCGTTCCTGACATCATCGGAACTGATTCCGCCGGAAACCCGTCAGGACCGACCTCCACGGCCGCCCCGCGGTTTCTTGGAGTATGATGGTCCAGGACCGCCGCCACGACTATCTTTATGATAACCGCCGTGACCCGAACCGCCACCCTTCCTGTCCTCCTCATACGGCCTCTTATTAGAGGACTTGTATGAGGACGAACGGCCAGGTCCCTTCGATCCGGATGCCCGTTGGGCATCACGGCCAGAAGGACGGAAGGGCGATCTCTGGCGCTGCTTCTGTTGCTCCTGCCGATGCTGCTTGTACGACTGCTGCTGTCCTCTTAATCGACTTCCATGACTTGCCAACTACTTCCTGCTCCGCGACCATTGACGCGACCTTGGATAAGGCTTGCCGTGATGAGCCGCCGAACAAGCCTGGACCAATGAAAGGTGCAGAAGACACCGCAGCCCTCATCTCAGGTCCTGGGTCTACACAATCGAGAACCATTCTCCTACGCTCCGCCAATGATCTGGTGATCACCCTGGCCAGGCAATCCTGGGACAAGCGCATGGTGTCCCGGACAACTCCGGGAGCAGCTTCTGGCACTTCCCCACCTTCCGCGCCGCGTCCGTGCGAGAGTGGAGCCATGGCTGCCCTCGCCGCATCCTCATGAGCGTTAGCTTATTAAAAGGATCCTTATTGGCCTGGGAAACTAAGGGACGAGAACGACCCTTCGATTTGCCAGCCAACGGCCTATTCAACGCCTCTCGCTCCCCGACGGAAAGCCGTGGAACCTGGGCATACTGATGGTATGCCTGCTCAGGAAAACGGACCCTACTCCTTATCTCCTTCAGGGCCTTGAGCAACGAATAGTCTGGTTGAACCAAATAATACGCCGCAACCTCCAACATGTCAGAAGTCTGCGTGTCCAAGGGGAGCGTCGGCATGGCCGAAGAGCCACTTGACAGAGCGCTAGCCGCTCGCTCTGACATCTGTTCCATCGCCAGATCGCGTCGAGATCATCCAGACAAGGACCTGCACCCATTCAGCTTCGATGCAAAAAGAGGACTCATCCATCAATGGACTACCGTTCTCATCTTCCTTCTCACCCGTGGATGAGTAGGACACCGACGATCCATGCTGAGAACTATGGCCCGCACTTCTTCCAACATGAAGCGCATCCATAGCCCGACTACTAGCAGCACCAGTGTCCAGTGAATCGCCGGACACGGATTCACCACAGTCCATCGGCTCCAGCACGGGAGCCGAGACTACAGCCGCTTTCACTACGGTAGATGTCGGAACTCCGAGAGGAGCCGCACCTAACGCCGCCGGGATGCCGCTAGGAACTGCAAAACACGGCTCCAACGACAACGCGGGTTGAGCGAAATCCGGGTGAAAAATGCCCGACAGAACGTCGACATCACCACCCGCCTGGCAAACCCATACAGAACCCGAGGGAGATCCCTGGGATGTACCTGGTTGAGCCGTTAACGAAATATCCAGCATGCTAGAATCTTCCATAAGCAGAAGATCTTCCTCCTCCACCGTCGGCTCTTGAGCCAAGGTCGGAGAAGGGACAGGTGCTCGTCCCTCCGCAGAACAAGCCAGACCACCGAAAGGTTGCCCTGTACCAGCCTGCATCGTCGGGATCGTGGACTGCAAAGACTCAAACATTGCCTTAAACTGGGCCGCCCATATGCCCAATGCTGAGTCCATTCGCTCGTTCAGACGCTCTTCCAGTCCCTTCACTGACGCCTGATCCAGCTTGGCCGCCTTGTCTCTCGCGATCCTCTCCAAACACGCACGTCGATCACGATCGACCTCTGCCACCAACTCCGAAGACCACTTAGCGCACACGTCACAAGGACATCCCACTTTGCACTTCGCGCAAGCCACAGTGATGACCATTGAACTTGCGCTTCATGAACCTGTTACACTTTTAACACAGTGTCCTGGTTCTTGGTCTTCTGCGAACACAGAGTAAGAATTAAAACACTGCACATGACATATGATGACGAGCAATACGCACAATTGACTTGACTGTAAGATAGAATTACTTAGAAACATTAACTTTCCCTTAAATTAATGATAATCAAGCCTTTAGGCAGGAAATATTTGAAACCTTTTAGAGTGAAATTTAATAAACACAACTTGGAAATTAACTAACGTTAATAAAGTCAAGAAATAAATGCCGATCGCTACAAACACCCTCGACAATGAAGCGAGAGCTGAAAATCGGCATAAAACAGTGCATAGACACGCCTACCCAAAACGAAACATTAATCATGGGCGCCGCCATCTTGGCTAAGGGCGCATCCATCTTGGAAGGAACCGAGTTGCAAGAGAAATTAACCGAGTACCCGGATAAGATTAAACAGTTAACGAGTACCGGAGCGACTCCATCAATGGCTACCATTTTAGAATAATGTGCCAATTTAAGAAATTTTCAATGTCATTACGGCACGAATGTATAAATTCTAGATTGATACAACCTGCCCCTGTGATGACTTTCCTTTTCCTTCCATGATGCCAACAACGAATAGGCGAGAGCACGCGTAAATCCGAAAATTTGAGCAAATTTTAGACTAGAAAAAACATGCGACTTTCCAAGTCAGCAAAATAAGCGAATCTGACTGATTGGGAATTGACTCGGTACCTGCGGCTATGGTGATTCCCGGACACACTATGGGCAGGACCAGGAGTGCGGCGTTTTTAATTGTTTATTTTGAGCTAGACTAGATAATAGGCATTATCATAATAGTACATCTGGTAAGTATTATTCGAAGTGGAAAAACCCTTTCACCTACATATCCCTGAAAAAGTAAATTCTTTATGACCTAATACTTATTCTGTTGAATATTTTGAAATTAATTTATCTGGAAGATTGCTGCCTGCAACGGCTTCCAGTCAAATTAATTTCAACATATTAAACGGTTTTCCTGTCTGGTTGCCTTGAAAATTAGATATGGGGAATTCATCAGTGAAAGGGTAAAGTTTGATTCAGCCAATATCAAAAGCTTTCAGTCAAATTATTCTAGTTCCGACTTGCAACTAGAATAAGTCTGTCGCTCTGTCAATTTTTGGACAGTTTTTGGAAAAACTATCTATATCACCACATCTATATAGTGCATTCACATCAGTTAAAATATTATGCATAATTTTCCACTAAAATAGCTATATTCTGCTATCACTCTCCATAATTTTCCATTTGGGCAACTTTTCAAGTTTTTCACCAGTATTGAGTTATAATGCTAGAATACAAACATTGGTGGTGATGGTAGAGTGAATAGTTTGACATATCATCTTATATTGACATGCTAAACCTGTGCTGTCACACTCCTCAACATTCTATCTTATATTAACACACCAAGCATAGATTATCATCATCCACTCACCTGACTTTTTGCCCTGATTCTAACATGTCCCTGAACAGGCGACTCGGCCCCCTTCATTGCATTCTTTTCAATACTCAAGTTAGCCAGTACATCCTCACCAAATATAGAGCGAGCGTACAGATTGGCGGCCATGAATCCACAGTCACCCATCAAAGCCTGAAACAGGAAAGCATTAAACGGCTAGAGTGTGATTTGTAACTTTTGTTTGAATGACTAAAATATATACAAATTTAGAGGCAAATAATGAATCAGAGGTTTATTATAACAAGCTGATTTAACCCTATAGCCCTTGAATTTGTTCAAGAAAATTTAAACTTTCTCATAGAAAGTGTCTATTTGCAGACCAAGAAAAGACTATTTTTGAATATTTACCACTGGAAAGACTGGCTCGGTTATTGAGCCAGTCATTATCGAGCCAGTCATTCCAGTTGTAAATTTTTCAAAAATAGTCTTCTCTTGGTCTGCAAATAGATATTTCTCAAGACCACTGCAGAAGGCATTTTTGGCTGCTATGAAGGTTAAAGGGTTAACCCTTGAAATTCTAGCATCATCTTGTTTTACATGCATGTTCTCCCACTTCATGAGGCACCTCCTTCTGGAGTGTCTCTGGATACAGTACATGCGAAGATAACGAATATATTGTCAAAAGCTCGCAACGCATAACAGTAAATCAAAGTTCATTAATATGTAAAACAGCGAGAGCGAATAGATGTATACACAGGGTTTGATCTCTAGTTATGTCCGCTAGTCCGAGACTACCTGATTCTCATACGGACTACTCATAGTCTGTTGGTCACAAGTCCGGTGGACTAGTGCAAAATTTCTGTCAAAATTATTCATTGGACTCGCAAAAATGAAATATTCCATGACATTGAGAAAACCAATGTATACATTCCTTGCAAACACACAAGCTTACCAGTTTAAAATTACCGCAGAAACTCTCTATATATATATGTTAAAATCTACGATAGCAGTGCCTGTTAATAGTCAGCAACCATTCCGGAGCGTTTGCATTTAATTCACGTTTGGCTTTTTTTCGGTTTCTATATGATAGGCCATACAAGACCCAAAAACAACCGAATTGCGAAATCGCTTGCTGTGTGCAAAAGTGCTGACGTCCTAAAATGAATTACTTGGTCAATTCAGCCTAGAGGGATACAAGCATTGCCTCGTAGCCGAGTTGCATGGCTTATGAATTGATCGGTAATTATGTAGAATTCATAAACCTGATTTTGACCGATACTGACATATCTGGCATATGTATATGGCTTGGAAACTACATATAATATAGTATAACGATTAAACCAACGCGAATATTTGTACACTCTACATTTAATAATTAAACAAGTATACTGATGACAGATTTTGCCGAGGAACATATACACTCCCAACGTTCCTGATGAATTGAAACTTCCGGTTTATTTTGTCCTAGAGGAGGATATGAGAATTGCTATTATCCAGGAACATTGTCGTGACAGATTTAGTAAAGTAATCAACCAATTTTGGGACAAATGTTATGATAAAATGTATTAAATTATTACTAAGCTACTATTAGAACATCGTGAGCACGCTTTCTAGACAATGCAATTCAATATTTAATCATTTCACGGCGAATTGACGACTTTTTAAAGATAAAATGGCGGTAGGATAGCGAGTCAGAACTGAGAAAAGTATGCTGTTACACATACTCCAATTCAGTGACTGACCGTCTAAGAGCCTGTTTTAGATAAAATATCACAGCGCATAGTAGCTACATGGCATATGATACCATGTAGCCTGGTTCCCACATAAATGCCCAGGGAACCCAGCTACCGTAACTGGTAAGGTGTACTGCAGTTCTGACAAAATTAACTTCCTGGTTAGTGTGTTATAAAAATATGCGCATGCATGTCAAGGTATTGCCATGACTTACAAAACAGTAACGCAATTTGTTCACATAATATACTAATTCTTCTTAGATGCACCAAAATCTATGATCATGGCGCGTATTATTTAAGACTTGCAATGCACTAATCCTGTATTTCGCTCACAACTTTAAAGAAAAAATCTTATTTAGCATGAGTGCGCATATATATTCATACACGTCATTTGCCGATTACTGGAACTACACAACAAATAACATGTGGTGCCTGGTTCCCTGTACAATATAATATTATAGCACTAAAAGAATTGATAGCGGTTCCAAACTAATTATGCAATATCAAGTCAAGCGATAAGGGGATAAGGTTAGTAAAAACTTTGGCAGGAAATTGAGTAGCATACGATATGTATTGTGTGGTATGTAAGAACCCCCCCTTAACAGGACTAGTGCCCTTATCTGCGGACTAGTCTATTTTCAAAATCACTGGTCCGACGGACCCCTGTATACAGTGAGTATGAACAGGAAGTAATGTAGCATCATGACAATGTGAGCAATAGTCGAATTCTCTCTTTGCGGCAGACAAATATCCCATCTCTGCTAATCTGTTCTATGCATGAGATTGCATCTCAATTACAAGAGAGCTCCGGATCAGATCTAAAGTACAGTACTCTCACCATTATGCAATAATAATAATACTTAGTAATTTCTGAGTCCAAACCACATAACTGTGAGTCGCAGACGATTCTGCCGAGTATGCCCAGCTCCAAATATTGAATCTTATCAAATTCCTGATATCACATGATTTGTACATCTTTCACGACGTCGACATGTAATGTCAGATTCTAGATTAATTTTGATGCAACAAACGTTATTACAGACTACCCAATATTTATGTGATCCCCGATAATAATTTCACTCCCGCAAACAATGGGCATGGTATAAATTAAGCATAGGTGTGAGATGGCAAGAATTTATAGTGGGAAATTGTGTCCTATTTCCGTGGTATTTAAGATCGTTTTTTAAGCATTTTAGAGAATGGATTCCAAATTTATAGAAATATACCCAATAGAAGTCAACTATAAAACCAATATTCGGTTAACCCTTACCACACTGATGTCAATATTCTGTCTTTTACTGTGCATCAGTAGAAGAGAAACTGGTATACATTTTTCAACAATTTTGGTGGACGATGTTGCTGTCTACGACAGCACCATCTTCTACAAAATTTGTAGAAAAATTAACACAAGTTCATCTTTTAATTTAATTTGAAAATTTTTAATTTTGACATCAGAGTGGTAAGGGTTAAAGCCATATGAAGCCTAGTAATGTGTTGTAAATTGCTCCCATGTTGTTGATAATTCTGCTATTTATCAGATGGAATAGCTGTAATAGGAATGCATTGATAAGTAAAGTCTTGTTAGCAACAACTGACAGGTCAAGTTATATCATTCTAGACATTTGCTGGACAAAATACTTAACAGAATATTACACTCTATTAGTGCTTTAACCCTTTCACTCAGGAATTCCCCATATTTCATTTTCACGGAAACCATACCAGAAAACGGTTGAATATTTTGAATGTAATTTGACTGGAAGCCATTGCTGCCTGACAGCCAAATTAATTTCAAAATATTCAGTAGTTTTCCTGTATGGTTGCCTTGAAAATGAAATATTAGGAATTTTTTCAGTGAAAGGATCAAGTTAACTGATACACTTATGCACAAACACAGAACTAGACCTGTTCAATTAGCTCTGTAATAGCCAATACTGCCCCAGAACATATAGAAAGCTTCCAAACAAATCTCAATTTTCAGTCCAAGATAATGTGTTCAACAACTTACCAGTGATATAACAGCTTATTGACCCCTTCTTCAACTGGTAAGTTTTCCTAAAATAATTTTATCTTGGTCTGCAAATTAACATTTCCCAAAACCAGTGCAGAAGCCATTTCTCGTGTTTATAATAAATTATGTAATTTAAACAACCTCTTGATCAGCTCCTACCTTCTCTGGTGTAAGACACTTCATGTTTGTGCATGTAATTAAATGCTGCATGTAACCCAGTAGATCCGTAATGTTTGTGTTCACGACCACTTTGTTCTCCCATTCAAACTCCGCCCACATCTGTCTGAATTCTGTATCAGTGCACGAAGCGGGCATGATGTAATCCATGATGTCAATATGAATGTCATTCAGAACTACACAGTTACGATCACTGGCCGCACCCGTGATGTCATACACTAAAATACAAATAAAGTATAAATACCTACACAAATTTATAGTGTATTAACCATTTAAATCTCAAATTTGTAAAAGAAAATTTTCTCATAGAAAATGTCCAGATGCCTACCAAGAGATTATTTTTGTTGAAAATTTACCACTGGAATGACTGGCTCGATTATCGAGCCAGTCATTCCAGTGGTAAAATTTCAAAAAAAATTGTTTTCTGGTTTGCAAAACGACATTTACCAAGACTAAGTATATAAAAGCCATTTGTGTTAAATGTTATAATAGTGACTTGCATGTCACATATTTACCAGCATTTCAATAATCAAAGGCCCACCCACATTCACAGCACAATGCTTGAAATGAAAATTGCTTAGATTGTTTACTTCTAGAAACGTGTACCTCAATGCAATGAACCAAAATCAGTCTTAACATATGATTTCATTCCGCATAAATTAAAATAACTTGTGAGTGTAATTAAGGATACTGATCTTATTAATCACCTACCGATGTTCCCAAAGATAATTCCATTTTCAGTAGATGCGACTTTAACATTGGCTTTGATGTTCGTGAAATCATGAGGTGCCATGGTTACAGGCTGAGGTTTCTCTACCAAACGTAAATCACCTGAATGAATAAAGAATGCAAACCAAACATTAACTTTTCATACTCTGATAAAGTACAGCTTGAATTTACTATATCTAAAGCTACCGCCAAAACAAAGACGTGAATACCTCAATGGTGGGAACCGATCTGTTACTCATGTATCTGACATCGTAAACAACCCGCCGTCGCGATAACTTAGCTCAATTAGGACAATTTTTATGTCTGTCACTAAAGTGAAGGAATTTCACGTCTGATGACTTTACAATTTAATAAACATTCTGTTCAATATTTTGAAACTAATATAATTGGGAGCTGTTGCTGCTATAGGCAGCAACAGCTCCCAGTCACATTAGTTTCAAAATATTCAACAGCGTACATGTATAGTTACCGTAAAGTTTAAATATTTGGAATTCAAGTTTCAAATTAATTCCAATACATGTAAAAAACGTAAGCCAAAAATTAAAGGATAACTAACCCGCTATTCAGGTGATCTAAGATGCCACTCATAAACTATGCAGGTAATTATAAGCTTCTTATTACGCCGCTCAAGAAAGATATTCAGGCTTTAGTAGCTAAATGTTGATACATTTCTACACCCTATGATGGCTGTCATAAATTACATTTCAACCAATCAGAAAAATCCTAGCTTGCCCGCCTCGGTATATACGCTCGGTCATAGAGGTGCCAGCTATAGTTTGGAAATTTCGTATAAAAGCAATCATACAGGTAAGCTGTTGAATATTTTGAAACTAATTTGACTGGAAAGGCAGCAACAACTTCTAGTCAAATTACTTTCAAAATATTCAACGGGATAAGAATTACATAAAGAATGTAATGCATTGGCACTTGCATGACATCACATACTATCGCTTGAGGAGACAAAATGGTAGCAGTCACTGTTCAACATTTACGCGATATTACAAAGCAGATAATTGTGATATAGATAAGGGAATGTAACAGGATATGAATGATATGGAATCTATAAACCATAACCTATCGGTACAATACAAGATCTGAGATAAGATTAGCATCCCTTTAAGATATTTTAAGAACAGAATCCACAGTCTGTGATCGACATTATCTTGCAGGAACTAAGAATGAGCACTATCAATCGCCTCATCACCTTACCTAAAGTGGCCAGTTCTAGAGTGAGGTTTTGTAATGTGTCAGATGTTTGATTGACAATCAGGACATCAAGAACAATATCATACTGATTCACATTGACATAAGCCTCGGCATACACAGGGTCAGAGAAACCAGTCAACTGTGTTACCTGCGAATAAAAGTGTGTATTACATATGTTACTCTGTGTTCTGTTTATGCTACACCATACTAGCATGGTATAACACTCAAACAGTGTTGTTGTAAACTTGTCCAAGACAGAAACAGCTTTCATCAGCACTATTTGTTAGATTTGATACCCTTCTTGCCACCTGCTACTACCACTGGAAAAACCTGCGGCTGTATGCATTCTTTGACAATTCACCTCCTAATACTACATGTAACAACATCCAATTCAATCAAACAAACAGTGAAGGTTGGAAACTGCACATTATGACAAAATAAAGATTTCATGAAAATATTAGGAAGACATTATCGATGATAGATACCTGTCTACATCCAGATTCTTATATACCATAATCTTTGTGAAGTCATCTATCATTTCTGTGTACAATAGATAACTAATTTACCTACCTTGGCCAGGAGTAGAAATGGGTGGACAGAATTACAATATTTAAAGAAACTTTTTGGACACCGGTTCCAAAACCAAAATAACGCACCTCATTTGTATACCAACTAAACCTTGTGATGCACTACATCAAAGAGGATAACCCAACCCCATTAATGGTCAAATTTGGTCAAAAAAATTTAACTATTTTCTTATTGAATATCTATTTAGAGGCCAAGAGAATGCAACTTTTGAAAATGTATCACTGGAATGACTGACTCGGTTATCGAGCCAGTCATTCCACTGGTAAATTTTCAAAAATTGTATCCTCGTCCTGTAAATGGACATTCCACATGGCCAAAGTAGAGGCCGGTATGACCATTATATGGTTAACACTCATATCAGCCAAAAATGGCTTCTACAGGGGTCTTGAGAAATGTAAATTTGCAGGTCAAGAGTAGACTAATTTTTTAATTTTACCAATGGAATTCCATTGGTAAAATTTTAAAAGTAGTCTTCTCTTAGGCTGTAAATTTACATTTTCTTTGAGAAAATTGAAATTTTCTTGACCAAATTCAAAGGTTAAAGGGTTAAGATCCCTCCAATAACCTTAAACAATAATGCATAAATGAAAGACAGATTGATGCAGAAATCCGAGGGCAGAAGTGATTTCATGCTCTGTATAATGGGATCATGTGCATGCATTGGTGTGGGAATTGTTACATCTGTACTTGTCTCAGGCACATACAAAACCAGGCCTGCTCTAGTGAATTTAGCGGTAAAAATGCCCATCTCTTTATGACATGTGGTTCAATCACCTATCTTAAACAACCATCAGCTTGTGGTGGCCAAAGTTATATAATAAGGTAAATAACATGGAATACGCGCCAACCTTTCACCAAGGGCCCCTCTGATGTCGCTTAAGGTGGTTCATTTCGGACAGATTTACCTGTATTTGAAGTAGATCCTGATTACATACCTTGTTGAGTTTAGATGCACTTAGTGGATCATTCTGTTTTTTGGTTGTCATTCCGAGGGCTTGAGATAAAGTCAGCTCAAATAGGTTCTAGAAAGAGAAACAAAGACAAAATATAACTGCAGGGATTTGATCTGTCACTCAAATATCTGATGTCCTAATCAAATAAGTCACATGTTAGCCGTCACCAAAATCATAATGATGTACAACTGTCAGAAAAATCTAAAAGTCTGTCAAGTGTACGAATTGTATGTCTTTGATGAATTTCCAATTTAATAAACATTGTTGAATATTTTGAAACTAATTTAACTGGGAGCTGTTGCTGCGATCGGCAGCAACAGCTCCCATTCAAATTGGTTTCAAAATATTCAACAGATTACCTGTCTGATTACCTTGAAATTGGGATTCTGGTAATTCCAGGTTCAAAGTATATAAATTTGACACTCAAATTCTTTCACACCCCCCAAGTTAGATGTCGAATGGAACTCTATCGCGAGTTGTTTTTCCCAGCAACAGTATGTGCCTGGAACACCCTTCCAGCACGTCACTATGTCTAATACCCTACCAGAATTCAAGACCAAAGTAAGAGCAATGCCCCATATACCCAGTCCCCCTCCATGGTACGTCAGCTCAAGAGTGGCTAATATATGTTTAAGTATGCTTCATAACGGCTGCAGTGGATTAAATAGACATCTATTCGATAACTTCCTCTCTGACTCTGCCAGCTGCACCTGCGGCCATCCTGATGAATCTGTCAATCCCCTCAATGACCCTAACCACTCAGCAACTTCTATATGGCTGCGCTGACGATGATGTAGAGTAAACGAAATCAAGGATTTCTTTTTTCACGAGAGAGTTGATACTTACCTCCCTAATACTTTTGATATTGCTAAATATTGGCTTTCACTCAATAAACACTCAAATTAAAACAGCTAGGTGCCCCTACTGGGCAGGGAGTCAGAGCGTAGTCTGGCGGATGCCAGCCCCACCACCGCGCATGCGCAGACTAGCACTTCCTCTGACTAATTTATTGGCTGATACACATGCAACTATAAAGAGCCTGAAGACCGAGCCTCTGTGGGGTGGAGAGGCCGGGTCCGTATCTAGGGAGGTAAGTATCAACTCTCTCGTGAAAAAAGAAATCCTTGATTTCGTTTATTTCACATCAAGAGTATACTTACCTCCCTAATACTTTTGATATTGCCAGAATTCGACAGTGAATTCGGCGGGAGGGAGGCGAGGTCAAAAGACCAGCTCATCCCTATACATTTTTCTGCGTTTAAGGCACTTAAACTTCTGAAACTGTATGAAAAAACAGTCAGGATTTGACTAACCATCGGATAACACCCCCGATGTATGAGAGATGACCGAATGTCATATGCGCTCCCCCCCTCCTTCCTGGGAGGAAGAGTCGAATGACCTCAATGTCCTATACGCTCTCTACGTACAAGTGCCATGTACTACAGGACAGAGACGAAAAAACTCCATTTTCGTATACTCTCAACAATGAACCACATAAATACACAAAACCATCATCATATTAATAACGGGTAACGTGACAAGACAATGAACAATGGACAACACATACACAAGACTGACCTTGTTGAAATGGCTGCTGACATCCTCTTTCCATTGGTGAAGAACGATGTAGTCCCAAATTAGTGGTTGTTTCCATAAATTAATTGTGAAATATATAAGCAATGAGGAAACCCCATCAAAAATATATGCCTAGTTATTTTTTCAAAATCGACAAGGCGAGAGGATTAGAGGTGTCACGGAGATAATGGTCTGTAAAACTTGACTCACAGTGCCACTGAGCCACCGACATAATATCATCCACAGGGACCCCATTAAATAGGGCAGTGGATGTCACTACGCCGCGGACACTGTGAGCCTTGGCCACGTCAACCTGCTTCCCGGTGGCGGATTTATGGCAAAACTGAATGCATTCTACAATCCACCTGGAAATGGTGTCCTTAGAAGCCCTGCCATGGGGTTCAATATATGACAACCATAACGCTGACTGGTCGGTCCGCCACTCCGAAGTACGCTGTTTGTACCGGAGCAGCGCCCGGACGGGACACCATGCTTTAGAATTAGGATCATATCTAGTTAAAGCAGGCAAAACAATAGGTTGACCTGGATATTTCAACGACTGATTTTTAGCCAAGAAATTAATCCTATGTAGCAGCTTAAGGCCTTCCCCTGAAACCACAAAACGGTCATCCTCGGCTGATAAGGCATGAATTTCACTCCTACGCCTAGCCGAGGCCGCAGCAATTAAAAACCCAGTCTTCAGTGTTAATAGTTTCATAGAAATGGAACTAAGTGGTTCAAACGGCTTATCACCTAGTACTTGAAGCACTAGCGATAAACTCCAAGACGGAATCACAGGTGGATTCCTTGGTCTTAGATTGCCCATGCCTTTAATTAATACATTTAATGTATTTACTTCATCACTTCCCCTCTTAGCCAAGCAAGGAATAACAGACATTAAAGCTGACTTATAACCAGCAATAGAGTTAGGCTTGAGGCTATAGGCATCATAGAGGTGACAGAGGAAATCAGCTACTACCTGAATAGATGAATCCATTGGATCAATACATCTTTTTGAGCACCATTCTGCAAATCTGTTGATTTTATAATTATATGCTCTGGAGGTTGACCCCCTCCTGGCTTTGGCCATAAACATGGCTGCTTGCTCAGAAAAGCCCTCCTTAATTCTAGATTCCTTGACAACATCCACGCAGTCAATCTGAACATTGACGGATTGTTGTGAAGATCGTCCATCAGAGGCAGAGGAACCGGATTGCAGACCAGAAGGTCCAGCAGATCCGTATACCATGATCGGCTTGGCCAATCCGGGGCGATCAGAAGCACTTGGCATTCCTCTTGTCTGATTTTCTGAAGAATTTTTGGAATCAGGATTGCTGGAGGGAATGCGTATGCATACATTCTCCCCCAGCTGATAGCTAACGCATCTGTTGCGAAAGCGCTTGGATCCGGAATCGGAGAGACGTACGTCGTCATCTTCGCATTCTTCTTCGTTGCGAACAAATCGATGTTGGGTTTCCCCCAATGGTCGAACAGACGATCCGCCACACATTGATTTAGTTGCCATTCCGTGGGTAAAACACTCATCCTTCGGCTCAATGAGTCTGCTAGCAGATTTAACCTTCCCGGAATATGAACTGCTTTCAAGGTAATCTGGTGAACCAGACACCAACAAAGCAGTCTCCATGTCATCATACAGAGACTGGGCGACTTCGTTCCGCCATGGCGGTTTATGTAAGTCACAACTGTTGAGTTGTCTGAACGAATAAGAACAATCTTGCCCTGAACTTTCTGTAAGAAATGTTCCAGGCCCAGGACTACTGCTCTTAGCTCCAGTAGATTTATATGTTCCTTTGACTGTTCCAGATTCCAAAGCCCTGATATCGTGGACTCTTCCAGGCAAGCTCCCCAGCCCTCCATCGATGCATCTGTATACACAGTCACCTGAGGGTGGGGAGGGGTTAGCATAACCCCCACCAAGAGATTCTCTGTGTCCAACCACCATTGCAGGTGATGAATCAGAGGCGCCAACACTGACACATTCGAGTCCAGGGAACCTGTACTCTGGGTCCATTGTGTCATGAGAAATAACTGGATCGGCCGCCTGCGTAAGGCGGCCTAAGGAATGACTGGTTCCAATGAAACCATCAACCCCAGCATTCTCAAGTAAACCCGTGCCAGGACATGACGACTGTCGCACACTGACTGAATTAATGAGATGAGTTTCTGAACTCTCTCCTGAGTAGGATAAACATATCCTGTCTCTAGATCGAAGAACATCCCCAGGTAAACAAACTTCTGGGATGGAATCAGCTCTGATTTTGGGAAATTGATCATCCAGCCTAAGTCTGTGAGAGTTTTCAAAACAATCTCCAGACTGGCCGATAAACTTTCCCGGGTGTGTGCTTTCAACAGCCAGTCGTCTATGTACGTGTGGACTGCTATGCTTCTCCTGCGGAGGTATGCGGTGATCGCAAGAACCACACGGGTGAAAACCCGAGGAGCCGTGGAAATTCCGACGGGTAGCACCCTGAATTCCCACTGTCTGCCCTGGAATGCAAATCTCAGGAAGCGACGGAAACTCCTGTGTATGGGGATGTGGAAATAAGCGTCCTTCAAATCTATCGACGCTGTCCACATTCCCCTCTCTAACCCCGCCAACACCGAGCGCACAGTCTCCATCTTGAAACTGGGCGTCTCTATGAACTTGTTCAATGGCTTGAGGTTGAGAATTGGTCTCCACCCTCCGGTGTTCTTTGTTACTAAGAACAGGGTTGAATAGAAGCCCGGACACCTCTGTGCCGGCTGAATAGCTCCTTTTTGTATGAGGGAATTTATTTCCTCCTCGATACACAACCTTTGATCTGGATCTCTCGGATTTGGAGTCCAGATCGGCACTAGAGACAGTCGCGATGGCGGGCCTGTCATCCAATCGGGATGATACCCGACTGAAAGCCATCGCAAGACTAAACGGTCCTGAGTTAACCGTTCCCACTCTTGCATGTGGTCGGCTAGCCGGCCTCCCACCGGTCCACCTAGGGATAGAGGTGGACATAAGGAGTGCAAGAGCGGCACTGTCTCCTTTGCCAGAAACACCGGCGTGGTTCTCACCGCGGTAACCGTCCCATCAGGAACGATTACCCCGCCCAGATCCTCGCGCGCCACGACCAGCACCGCGCGCACCTCGGTGCGCGGGCGGCTGCCTGGCTGACTGCGCCTGAGGAGCCTGCGCCCCCCTCGCTGCTGGCCGAATCGCACGCGGCCGAGGCCGACGCTGCGATGGTGGTTGGCCTCTGACCTGGCCACTACCACCTCGAGCCTGCAGGGGACGATACGCAGGGGGTGCGGCGCGAACGTTGGCACGACGAAGCACCTCAAACTGCTCGCGCAGCGCCCTCTGGTTATTGACCAGAGTAACCGTCTCCTGGAGGTGCCTACATCCCTCACCTCCAAAGAGACCAGGACCTGTCATAGGCGTACGTAGTAGCCTATTGTATAGGTCCTGGGACGGGCACAGATTATCCAAGGCAAAAGTGCGCCTTGCCCGGACACTCCTGGTCACCGCCCGCGTCATCCAGTCCAGCGCCAGGTTGATACCATCCTGGATGGCTCGCTGGACTGTGACCGGACTTGGCTGGCGCGATGCGGATGCTGTTACTACCCCTTGTAACAGCTGGGAGACGTGGGACAGAGCGGCAATCGAAGCCCTCCCACTCTCCTCCGCATCACGCAACGCGGTATTTGCTGAACGCAACGCGTTCGAACACAAGACTCCCGTGTCAGAACGGGAGCCTGACCGCGCATCCTCACCCAAAGCCGCGCGGTCATCCACGCTCGGCTTAGGTACCACACCGTACCGCTGGTAGTCCAGGGGCACGATGCGGCAACGCCTGGCCACCTCGCGCGGGGCCTTAGCGAGACGTCCACTAGACTTAATGGACGTCTCCGCCGCCTCGAACATGTCAACGACATGCTCTGCCAGCGGCAGAGAAGGCATAGCGTTAGCAGTAGGCTTACCAGCTAACCACGGCCTGTGATCACGCTGGCTAGCCGACTGCTCCACGGGCAGATCTGGTCTAACACTCACCAACCACTGGCAAGCGTCAGACCAATCCTCCTCCGTGGCTAGCTGCGAGCGCTCTACAAGACGGGGGCCTTCGTCTTCCTCCTGAGCGCAAGCAACAGAGCTTGACGGCGGATACGCTGATATCCCTGGCAAGCCAGGGAGAGCATGCGAGCCTGACAATACCGGCATGCTAATCTCACTGGCTTGACCAGGAGCAGGCGCCGTGGTAGAGCGCGGGGCATATACCGCCCCACCACGGCCCCGGCCAGCACCAGCGACACTCTCGGCAAGCCGAGGTATGCAGTAACGCTGGCCTTCAGCGCCCAGGGCCACAGTCTGAACCGTGGATTCTACCCCTGGGAGAGTAGAACCGTGGAATAAGGCGCCTGTATTCCCCGCGAGGGGTGCACAGACGTCATAATCCATGGCCACGTCTTCAGACGGCGACCCCAACAGGTAATCCTCATCCTCCTGGCCAGACAGATTAGACTCCGGGTCAGCAAAGAGAGCTAACCCGGACTGGCCAGGGAAGGTGCCATACGAGGTACTGGCACCCGCGGTGTGCGGATAGCCCTGGACTGATAAGCAGCCCGCGGGTTCCAGCGACAACCGTCCACGGTCCCTATTGGGCGCGGCAATAAGCCTGCTGCCAGGGTCGTGGAACGCCCCCTCTAATGGGGCCACCTCTGAATCTTCAAACAACGGAAGCGTACTAAGGAACGGTGATTCAGAGGCGGGGATTACCTGCTCTGAAGCAGATGATGAGGCCAACAAAGGATTTGGTCCAGGAAGCATGCCACGAAGCAACTCTGGAACCAAATCCTTGATTGTCCTCCTCATCTCTCCCAACATCTCGGTCCGGAAGGCCTCCATGTCCACCGCGGACGAGGCCTTCCTCTTACCCTTCTTACTTACAACCTCTTTTTTCAGCTTCTTCTTCTCCTCCTCCACCTTGTCCTTCGCCTGCAAGCACAAGAATTCGGACATTAGCTCGCCCCCCCCAGTGCTTACATATCTCGCAATTAAGCAAGGGACCACAGGGGCTACACTGAAAACAGAGATGAGGACCAAACTCGTCCCTCAAAAATCGTCCACAGGACGCACAACCAGGTCTCTGAAAAAAGCCAAAGGACGAGGAGTATGAGCAATCTAGTTAAGCTTAGAAACTCACCAACTCAAGAGAAGGAAAAATGATCATAAAGATCATAATTTATCAGAAAACCAGCTTCGGACAACTTTAATTGTTAATAAAGAGCAAGGCTGATTATGACGTCATTAATCCTATGACAGGAAAAAATCGATCCCCAACAAACATCCCAGTGCAAGGACGAATTGTATCTCTAACCAGAACATGTGCAGAATGGACATTTCGACTACACAACCATCAGATATATACTGATAACAAGGGCAAATACTGTTAATTATCTCCCTTTCCTCTAAATAATTAACATCACCTCATATCAATAATTAGATACCTGAGACCTTGTCTAGACAAACCATCCAACCTGATGAACTGGAGTACTCCACCACTGAACGCCTCTTAACTCTCTCCACCTCTAGGGGAAGGAATTGGATCAAGAGGACAAAGTGAGAAGACCTTTATAATAGGCCTCCAACTCACTGGACATAGAATTTTTGGTTAGATAACCTAACAGTATTAGTAGGAAATGGAACCATGGTGGAGAGACACAAACCCTCTGCTGATGTAATGTCCATTATATTTCTTCACACAGACCTGTGGACATAAACACAAAGAGAGATTAGTATTATATAGCACCTAGTTGAAATAAACCAACTAAACAAGGCGCTTATCACGTTTAGCGCGAGTCCCGGAAACACATTACAACGGGACAAAACTCGCTAATTTTACTAGAAGTCACCTGATTTAAAGGTCCTGGGCCTTCCTCTGGCGAAGTCACTCTTCCTGCCATCTTTATCAGGGATAAACACTTCTTAACTTTCACAAAAACACTTAGAATTGAGCCACGAAAAGCACTAGCACAAAAGCATGTGTAGACTCTCTGCCAATAAATTAGCAAAGAGGAAGTGCTAGTCTGCGCATGCGCGGTGGTGGGGCTGGCATCCGCCAGACTACGCTCTGACTCCCTGCCCAGTAGGGGCACCTAACTGTTTTAATCTGAGTGTTTATTGAGTGAAAGCCAATATTTAGCAATATCAAAAGTATTAGGGAGGTAAGTATACTCTTGATGTGAAATTAAACATAACGGTTTCCACCATTCTATGTCAATATATTACTGACACCTGTCGGTTTAAATGACCTACAATAATTTCTAACACCACTCATTGATTGTCGACAAATCCATAGCTGCAGAAGTTTCTTGATGGTCATGCAGTGTGGACCAGCACGGGTGACTACAGCACATCAAGCTCCTTTCTCCTTATACAGCTTTGTGCTTCATCGAACCACGCTTTTCTCTTTCTCCCGAAGATTTCGTTCTGCCATTATTAGGCTAACTACAAAATCACTTCTCCTCCTTATTATTATTGTTATTACTGTTATGACAGTTGGCAATATTATTATTCCGCCTCTTGATTTATTTAATGCACTATATCTGTAGGTAAATGGGAGACACGCTCATAAGACATGTCTTATTGTGCTCCCACATAGACTAAAAAATAAGCTTTGGTTAAACCAAAGTATATAAATTGATTCCAACACACATGCAGAGTGAGCAGAGCTTAGCTAGGAATGGCCATGGAATGGATCCGTGAATATCCGAGAGTAAGAGCATAATAAAGCTACCAGTACTACTAAACAGTATAATATTATCAATAGACATACTTCTCCTGTGCCGAGTTCATTCTTAGAAATAAGCTGTGAAAATGAGATTGGGTCATCAGCTTGTATCCGCACATGTTTCTTCTCTGCAGCCTGCAGAATAACAAACATTAAAAGCTATATTATATTCTTTATGACAAATTTACATATAGCTAAGAAATAGTAGACAGACCGATCATAAAAATTACAGTACAGCCCATAAATAGGCTAAGATGTTTCTAAAACACAAACATGTTAGTTGTTAGTAAGAAATGTTCTGTTGAATATTTTGAACATAAGTGGATTTGAAGACATTGCTGGTTATGTTCAAAATATTAAACACTACATTTTACTTTGTTTTGGAAACATTTAAAGTTATTTCTAAGCTGAACTTGTAGAAAAATAGGAAAATATTTTAGCTATCAAATTCAAAGGAACCATGTTAATATAGTTAAACTGTTGAACATTTTGAAATTGGATAGCTTCTGATTGGGATAGGGACATGTGTTCCCCATATTTTAAAAATGTCTCCACATTCTGGATGGTACACATGTACGGGTGATTTGTGCCTACATATTTTTACCGTGGCATGACTACCGTAAATGAATAGTAATCTTCACTATTAATTGCAAGTAATCAGATTATTAGAAATATATATATAATAAAACTACCATAACCCTTTAATGCTCAAATTTGGTCCAATATATTTAAATATCTGGCTATTTACATGTCCATTTACAGGCCAAGAGTTCGGTTATCGAGCCAGTTATTCGTGGTAAATTTTCAAAAACTGTCTTCTTTTGGTCTGAAAATGGACATTTCTCAAGATGATAACAGAGGCCGGTATGACCATTAGATGGTTAATCATCCACCAAAGATTTAGTCAATCCTGTTTTTATTAGTCATATTTCATTTTTATAACGCATTTGCCTAATATGTAGGTCAGTCTTTGCTTATAGCTTCCGTCAATGGTGGAGTGGGAAACAATAACAGGCTCTTATGTAGTATACGTAATTAATTACAATTTGCTGTTGTTTCTCCTCTTCAATCTTTGCCTGAAGCATGGCACCGAGGGCCTGACGACATCCATTGTTGAATATCTCATTCATTAACTCATTTCGCTCAGCCAGTACCCGCAAGCAAAGGGCAATGCGGTCAACATCATCGTCAGTTATTGGCTGTAAGAGAAGTTACATTGAACTGTAAATTAGGCTTGTGCAATTATTCCTTTGAGTGATCGCGATCGATTATTTAAGAATAATTGTGATTACTTGATTAATCAGCTGGGATACAAATTAACCACACATAAAAATAAAGGCATATCAATGATGCATGTAATGCATTAGAAAGTATTAACGATTATTTGATTATTCAATTTTTAATATAATTTCACGATTTGAAAAATAATTGCAATTCTTTATTAAATCATGTAATCATCGCTTAGTGAATGTTCATTTGCAGGCCAAGAGAGTGATATGTTTTAAAGATGTACCACTGGAATGACTGGCTTTGGTATATAAACAGACATTTCAGTGGTAAATTCTCAGAGTCATCTCATAACTTGCTTCTCTCAACTTCACCGCAGAAGCCATTTCTAGACAGCTCCACAGAAAAACTATATTTTACTACATCTTTTATATCAAAATTGTTTTATGCTAAACAGAAGTTGTACAAAATGATCTGATAAGAAATGCTACATATTTTAACAGTTCAATTGCTTATGTACAAAATAATGGTTACCTAGCTCACTAGTGATTTTAAATTACAGAACTCTCATATCGTGTCGAGATCTCAGTTCAATTATTCAGTTCACAATAGTGCGCTAACTGAGGAATCCAGTTTTAGCTATACCCCACCCATCTCTAGCTAAGCTCCACCCACGCTTTGCCCAAACATCCATTCCACAAAACCACTTGAGCGGCCGGTTTTGGCCCGTGTGACCAGTAAAGGGTTAAGTGATGGATTTTGATATGTCATTCATGATGTAATCGATTGTGATGTCAACCTTCATGTTCATTATGATGTCATATATTTGACCGACAGACTGGATTCTTCTATTGCTACTGAGTGAGAGAATGGTGTTGGAGAAATCCATGGCTGTCTATGATAGCAACAACATAAAGAAGCACTCTTCTCGAAAGTACTACAAGTCTGGCTTCCATAAGTTCTTGTAAAATTTGTCCCTCATACACAGCATCATAAGGGGCAATGTATGCAGTTCAATTTCAAATAAATAGTTTTTTCAAGATGCTGATCATATTTCTTGTAGATATTAACATTAGGCCTCAATAACTTAGTAATAAAAGAATTTGTCATTACATCACTCTGAAGCAACACATCTCAATACTGAATTGTTAATCAAATTTGACAATCAAAACATGTGAACCTACTATTATAAAGAGGTGAGAAAACAAAAACATGTTTCGTAATAACGCGTGTGAACACTGGTACACTTACCTTAGTCGCAATTCCAGACTTGCCCAAGTGAATAATGGTAGCCATCACCAGCATAGCTTCTGCCAAGAAGGCCTGAATAATACAATAAGACTGACCTAATAATGGCATGCTCATTTTCACAAAACAGAAATTAATCCTTTAACTGGTGACAGTCCAAGTATACAAGGCAATCATATTGGAAAGCTGTTGAACAGGCTCTGGGCAAATCAACTTCAAAATGTTCATCATACGGAATGAATCGTTCCAGTTTTAGCACTGCGCCGCCTATCTCTAGCTAAGCTCCACCCACACCTTGCTCATGTTGGGATCGATCAATCCCTGACTAAAACTATACAGGTAAGTTGCTGAATATTTCAAAACTAATTTGACTGGGTGATGTTGCTGCCTACGGCCTTGTCATATTAGTTTCAAAATAGTCAACAGAATGTTTATTAAATGGTAAAGACATACAATTCGTATGTGTCGGACTATTAAGCGATAAAAAAGACGGACTAAATCGAGTCATTCATGCCATAATTAATTATGACGTGATCCTACAGGTCACCTAGTTGATTATGACGTCAGATGATGGATGGATAAACTGGAAACGTGCAGTGTAAAATCTGCTATACAGCATTAATCCTTGGAACCATAAAGGTCAAAATATGAAAATGATTTACAATTTAATAAGTATTCTGTTGATTATTTTGAAACCAACTTGACTGTGAACTCTTGCTGCCTATGGCAGAAACAGTTTCCTGTCAAATTAGTTTCATACTATTCGACTCAGAAAGACTCGCAATCACTGAAAATACCTTTCTCTATGTAGTAGGTAGCAATTTTATTCATAGCAGTTATATTATTAAACAAGAATTCCGCGGAATTAAATGTCTCGCCTGTCTCCTGTATGTCACAGTGGCATTGACGTTTGACCGTGTGATCCGCAATCCCGAAATATAACATGATAATATTTGCTAGGCATAAAAACTTAACGTTGAAAAATAACACATTTTTGTAGAGGTCAGAATGACCGTGACCTTTGACTTTGCCTTTAGTGTCAACAAGCTGCTTCCTAGCATTATAGGTAACAATGTATCTAAGTTTTGTTTCAATAAGATTAACCAATCCTGAAAGATAAGCCAAGAGGTTTGGCTAAATGCAAAAACTTAACACTGAAAAAAATGAGATTTGTATCAAGGTCAGTGACCTTGACCGTTACCATTGTGACCTCAGTGTGAACATGCTGCGTCGTAACATTATAGGTAATAATGTATCTAAGTTTAGTTTCAATAAGATTAACCAATCCTGAAAAATAAGCCGAGAAGTTTTGCTAAACGCAAAAACTTGACATTGTTGTCACCGTCATTGGAAAAGTGACAATTATGTCTCACTTTCTGCTTCGCAGGTGAGACAAAAAAATAATAAAAAATATGAAAAAGGAAACTGACAAAAATTATGAATTTTTGCATCAAAACGTCCATTTCCAACGAAAATCTTGGACCTATAAAGGTGAATCCTTCAAAAGGCACATCTGCCCATCATAAAGAAGCCACCTGCCAAGTTTCATTAAATTATTTTAAGTGATTCTATACGATATGATGTTATGAGAAAATTAAAAAAAATTGTCAGTTTTTACGGTAAAAAGCCCATTTTCATCCAAAATCTTGGACCTATAAAGGTGAATTCTTCAAAAGGCACATCTACCCATCATAAAGAAGCCACCTGCCAAGTTTCATTAAATTATTTTAAGTGATTCTATATGATATGATGTTATGAGAAAATAGAAAAAAATTGTCAGTTTTTACGGTAAAAAGCCCATTTTCATCCAAAATCTTGGACCTATAAAGATGAATTCTTCAAAAGGCACATCTGCATAGCATAACTGAGGAATATACCAAGTTTCATTAAAATATCTGAAGCAGTTCTATAAGATATGCTGTTTATGAGATATTGTAAATGGACGGATGGACGGCAATACAAATAGACAGACGGATGCCGTGATTACTATGCACCTTCCGGTGAGAGGCCCTAATAAACAGTTACTAACACACTATCATTCTGAATTCAGGAGCTACTAACCGCAGCAATGACTTTACAGGGATTATTTTCACAATAAGCAACAGAATGTTAAACAGGTTCTTGTATATACAATCTATGAGAGATTCTAGCTAGCATGAAATATGTCAACCAGATGTTTATCACACATGATAAAGGAGATAACTCTCACCACAGAATAAGAAAATTTACCAAATTTCTTTTTCACGAGTGAGATGACATACTTACCTCCCTAACACTCTTGATATACTAGTATATCGGCTCTAAATTCAATAATATTCAGAATTATAAAAAGTTAGGTGCCCCTAATGGGCAGGTGGATGTACACAGTCATGCACATGACAGACCCCACTCACTGCGCATACTGGTACTTCCGTTACTAAATATTGGCTGACATAGAAGCAACTATTCAAATACCCAAAGGACCAGGCCTCCGTGGGGTGGAGGCCGGGGTCCTGTTAGGGAGCTAAGTATGTCATCTCACTCGTGAATAAGAAATTTGGTAAATTTTCTTATTTCACATCATGAGAACATACTTACCTCCCTAACACTCTTCTTAAAAACCAGAATTTGAAACTCAATTTGGCGGGAGGGAGGCAAGGTCCTGAAAACCAGCACACCCTCAAAGAGCCCTAGCTCTTTGAATTTTCAAGAGATTTCAAAACATCTGAAATTGTATCTGAAAACACAATCAGGAATAGAATGTTGCATCGGATAATCGACCGATGAAGAGAGATTGATCAAAAAACAAATGCGCTCCCCTCCCCTCCTCTTTCTGAGGAAGGCTAGGAAAAAACGCTGCTCTAAATGACTAGCACGTTCTCTAATACTTGATGAAAAGTATTACTAGACATTGGAAAAAGAAGAATTGCTTCATTTTCAAAAAACCTCTCTGAAAGAACCACAATTAAGAGACATTAACCATCATCATATTAAAAATAAAAATGACACCATCACCAAGACAAAAAAACAAAATGGTCACATATACTGACCTTTGATGTCTTGGGCGCGGAACTCATCTCTTCCCCCACCGGATGAAGCGAATTGTAACAGCTAATAGTAGGGATACCCTACCAACAAATGTGATATTTGTAAATAGCAGAGGAGGAAAACTAATTACAAATACATACCTCTACATTATTTATTTTCTGAGGACAGAGATGGCGAGCGGGTTAGAAGTGTCATGAAGGTAATGGTCGGTAAAACTTGATTCACAGTGCCACTGGGCTACTGACATGTTTTCAATAGAAACACCATTAAATAATGCTGTGGAAGTTACCACACCACGGACACTATGAGCCTTGGCTCTATCGACTTGAATTCCAGTGGCTGTCTTATGACAGAATTGAATACATTCTAATATCCATCTGGAAATAGTGTCTTTTGACGCTCTACCATGGGGTTCAATATATGACAACCATAGGGAACATGGGTCTGTCCGCCAAACCTGAGTTCTTCTCTTGTACTTATTTAAAGCACGGACAGGACACCATGCTTTAGCACCAGGATCATATCTGGTTAAGGCAGGTAAAATAATAGGTTGACCCGGATATTTTAAAGATTGATTCTTAGCCAAGAAATTCAATCTTGGTAGAAGCTTAAGGCCTTCACCTGTAACAATATAACGGTCAGGCTCAGCAGACAAGGCATGAATTTCACCCCTGTGCCTGGCTGATGCTGCCGCAACTGGAAATACAGTTTTCAGTGTCAATAATTTTACAGATATAGCACTAAGTGGCTCAAAAGGTTTATCACTCAAAACCTGCAGAACTAGAGAAAGACCCCATGGCGGTGTCAGTGGAGGATTTCTTGGTCCGAGATTGCCCATACCTTTAATAAGAGTATTTAAAACACTTACTTCATCACTTCCCCTCTTTGCCAAGCAAGGGATAAGTCATTAATGCTGATTGGTATCCAGCAATAGAATTAGGCTTAAGACTATAGCAATCATACAGGTGACAGAAAATCAGCTACTACCTGAATAGATGCTTCCATCGGATTGATACACCTCTTTGAGCACCATTCTGCAAATCTGTTGATTTTATAACTATATGCTCTGGAGGTTGATCCCCTTCTGGCTCTGGCCATGAAATTGGCTGCTTGCTCAGAAAAGCCCTCCTTAATCGCGGATTTTTTGACAACATCCATGCAGTCAATTGAAACATTGTCAGATTGTTGTGACGGGTCTTGCCCTGGAAGATAATATTGTCCATGATCGGCTTGGCCAATTCGGGGCGATCAGAAGCACTTGGCATTCCTCCTGCTTGATCTTCTGAAGCATCCTTGGAATCAGGATTGTTGGAGGGTATGCGTATGCATACATTCCCTTCCAACTGATAGCTAGTGCATCTATTGCGATAGCGCTTGGTTCTGGAATTGGAGAAACGTACATCGTCATCTTCGCATTCTTCTTCATTGCGAACAAATCTATGTTGGGCTTTCCCCAATGATTGAACAGGTGATCCGCCACACATTCATTTAGTTGCCATTTCGTAGGCAGAATGCTCATCCTTCGGCTCAATGAGTCTGCTAACAGATTCAGCCTTCCTGGAATATGAACTGCTTTCAAGGTGATCATATGATCCATGCACCAGCAAAGCAGCTTCCATGTCATCAGCGACTGGGCGACTTCGTTCCGCCCTGGCGGTTTATGTAACTCACTACTGTAGAGTTGTCTGAACATACCATCACAAATTTTCCCTCCACTTCTTTTAAGAAGTGTTCCAGACCTAGAATTACAGCCCGCAATTCTAACATGTTGATATGTTCCTTTGACTGTTCTAGATTTCAAAGCCCTGATATAGTGGCTTCTTCCAGGCAAGGTCCCCATCCCTCCATCGATGCATCCGTAAACATCGTTACTTGAGGGTGGGGAGGGGTCAGAATGACCCCTGCCAGATTTCCTCTCTCCATCCGCCAATGAAGGTGATGAATGAGAGGGTCCAACACTTGAATGCGCGAGTCCAGTGATCCTGAACTGTGCGTCCACTGAGCCATGCGAAACAATTGAATCGGCCGCCTGAGGAATGACTGGTTCCATTGAAACCATCAGACCTAACATTCTCAGATAGACTCGTGCTAGAATATAACGACTGATGCAAACCAACTGAATGCACGAGAGATTTTCCACTCTCTCCTAGGATGGATAAACATATCCTATCTCCAGATCGAAGAACATACCCAGGTAAACAAACTTCTGAGATGGAGTCAGCTCTGATTTCTGAAAGTTGATTATCCAACCTAAATCTGTGAGAGTTTTCAAAACTATCTCCAGATTTGCTGTCAAACTTTCTGGGTTGTGTGCTTTCAGCAACCAGTCGTCTATGTAAGTGTGAACAACTATATTTCTCCTGCGGAGGTATGCCGTGATAGTAAGTACCACTCGAGTGAAAACCCTTGGAGCCGTCGAGATGCCGAATGGAAGAACCTTGAATTCCCATTGGCATCCCTGAAAAGCAAATCTCAGGAACCGACGAAAACTCCTTGCAATTGGAATGTGGAAATAAGCATCCTTGAGATCTATTGATGCTGTCCACATCCCCTTCTCTAACACCAACAACACCGATTTTATTGTTTCCATTTTGAAACTCGGTATATCTATAAACTTGTTTGGAGGTTTGAGGTTGAGAATTGGTCTCCACCCCCCCCCCCCCCCCCCCCACCCCCCCCCCCCCCCACCCCCCCCCCCCCCCCCCCGGTGTTCTTTGTCACAAGAAACACGGTTGAATAGAAGCCCGGACCATCTTGCGCTGGTTGAATTGCTTCCTTTAGAATTAGAGATTCTATCTCCTCTTCTATGCACAACCGCTTGTCTGGATCTCTTGGAATTTGAGTCCAGACCGGTACCAGAGACAGATGCAACGGCGGACCTCTTATCCATTCTGGACTGTATCCACGCGAAAGCCATTGCAAGACTAAGCGGTCCTGAACTAACCGCTCCCACTTCTGAATGTGCAGGTCAAAGTCTAAGATATGTTCAGCATACGGCAGAGACAGTTGTGTTGGCCAACGACTTTGCCTGTAACCATACCCGAGGGTTACCGGCCGCCGCTTCGCCCACGGAGAGCTCTGGTGTGACAGCGAGGAGCCACACGCACGCTTCAGACCAGTCTTCATCCGTGGCTACCTGCGAATTGCCGACGAGCAGCGGGCCCTCGTCATCCTCAATGGCATTCACAGGTAAGGCCGAGGTGGAGGCTATAGATGAACACGGCTGCCCAGGGAATGCATACGGGCCCGCGAGGGCTGGCATAACATTCTCCATAGGCTGACCGGGCACCAAGGCCGCGCTTGTGTGAGGGGTAACATGCACACCAGCGCGGTCCGGATCGCCTGCATGAGATTCCACGCTTAAGCGTGGAATCTTATACGGGCGGCCGTCCACTCCAAACCAGCCCACAGGCTGAATCATGACGCCTGCTCCCAAGGGAACAGTGCCATAGGTGCGAGCGGCCGCGCTTCCGATGAGAGGGGGTGTAGCCACTCGCATCCATATCTTCATGCTCATCCTGTGGACCGAGCACGTAGTCTTCATCATCTTCCTGGTCAGGAAAGTTAGACTCTGGGTTAGCAAGAAAAACTAACCCAGACTGACCAGGAAAATGCCTGAAAGCAGATGACGAGGGTTCTCCGCGAGTGATCGTGGTCAGGCCCGCTGGTCGGGTCGCGCCTGATGCTGCTCGCGCCGCTGGATCACCAGGCGATGCTAACATCAAGCCTGGGTCCAAGACGGCCGCCCCTGGATCACTAAACACTTTGTCCGAGCTAGTAGCGCATGATCCAGGGACAGGGCTACCTATACTGAGGTCGATGCGTAGGAAGTTGAATCACCTGTGCCAGGCAACAAGCCGCGAAGCATGTCAGGCATCAGATCTTTCAAAGTCCTGCGCATTTCACTCACTAACTCAACCTTGAAGGCCTCGAGCTCACCCTTCTCAGAGGCCTTCTTCTTACCCTCCTTCTTTGCCTTCTTTCCCTCCTCAGCCATCAGCTTAGACTGAAAAGCAAAGAATTCGGAGATTTGATCCCACCCACCCCCCCCCCTCTTTACAAATGACACATTTGTTAGACAGCCTACACACTGAACAAAGAGGCAAGGGTGGGAGGAGAATAAACGAAATCAAGGATTTCTTTTTTCACGAGAGAGTTGATACTTACCTCCCTAATACTTTTGATATTGCTAAATATCGGCTTTCACTCAATAAACACTCAGATTAAAACAGTTAGGTGCCCCTACTGGGCAGGGAGTCAGAGTGTAGTCTGGCGGATGCCAGCCCCACCACCGCGCATGCGCAGACTAGCACTTCCTCTGACTAATTTATTGGCTGATACACATGCAACTATTAAGAGCCTGAAGACCGAGCCTCTGTGGGGTGGAGAGGCCGGGTCCGTATCTAGGGAGGTAAGTATCAACTCTCTCGTGAAAAAAGAAATCCTTGATTTCGTTTATTTCACATCAAGAGTATACTTACCTCCCTAATACTTTTGATATTGCCAGAATTCGACAGTGAATTCGGCGGGAGGGAGGCGAGGTCAAAAGACCAGCTCATCCCTATACGCTTTTCTGCGTTTAAGGCACTTAAACTTCTGAAACTGTATGAAAAAACAGTCAGGATTTGACTAACCATCGGATAACACCACCGATGTATGAGAGATGACCGAATGTCATATGCGCTCCCCCCCCCCCTCCTTCCTGGGAGGAAGAGTCGAATGACCTCAATGTCCTATACGCTCTCTACGTACAAGTGCCATGTACTACAGGACAGAGACGAAAAAGCTCCATTTTCGTATACTCTCAACAATGAACCACATAAATACACAAAACCATCATTAATAACGGGTAACGTGACAAGACAATCAACAATGGACAACCCATGCACAAGACTGACCTTGTTGAAATGGCTGCTGACATCCTCTTCCCATTGGTGAAGAATGATGCAGTCCCAAAAAAGTGGTTGTTTCCATAAATTAATTGTGAAATATATAAGCAATGAGGAAACCTCATCAAAAATATAAACCTAGTTATTTTTTCAAAATCGACAAGGCGAGAGGATTAGAGGTGTCACGGAGATAATGGTCTGTAAAACTTGACTCACAGTGCCACTGAGCCACCGACATAATATCATCCACAGGGACCCCATTAAATAGGGCAGTGGATGTCACTACGCCGCGGACACTGTGAGCCTTGGCCACGTCAACCTGCTTCCCGGTGGCGGATTTATGACAAAACTGAATGCATTCTACAATCCACCTGGAAATGGTGTCCTTAGAAGCCCTGCCATGGGGTTCAATATATGACAACCATAACGCCGACTGGTCGGTGCGCCACTCCGATGTACGTTGTTTGTACCGGAGAAGCGCCCGGACGGGACACCATGCTTTAGAATTAGGATCATATCTAGTTAAAGCAGGCAAAACAATAGGTTGACCTGGATATTTCAACGACTGATTCTTAGCCAAGAAATTAATCCTAGGTAGCAGCTTAAGGCCTTCCCCTGAAACCACAAAACGGTCATCCTCGGCTGATAAGGCATGAATTTCACTTCTACGCCTAGCCGAGGCGGCAGCAATTAAAAACACAGTCTTCAGTGTTAATAGTTTCATAGAAATGGAACTAAGTGGTTCAAAAGGCTTATCACCTAGTACTTGAAGCACTAGCGATAAACTCCAAGACGGAATCACAGGGGGATTCCTTGGTCTTAGATTGCCATTGCCTTTAATTAATACATTTAATGTATTTACTTCATCACTTCCCCTCTTAGCCAAGCAAGGAATAACAGACATTAAAGCTGACTTATAACCAGCAATAGAGTTAGGCTTGAGGCTATAGGCATCATACAGGTGACAGAGGAAATCAGCTACTACCTGAATAGATGAATCCATTGGATCAATACATCTTTTTGAGCACCATTCTGCAAATCTGTTGATTTTATAATTATATGCTCTGGAGGTTGACCCCCTCCTGGCCTTGGCCATAAACATGGCTGCTTGCTCAGAAAAGCCCTCCTTAATTCTAGATTCCTTGACAACATCCACGCAGTCAATCTGAACATTGACGGATTCTTGTGAAGGGCCTTGCCCTGGAAGATAATGTCGTCCATCAGAGGCAGAGGAACCGGATTGCAGACCAGAAGGTCCAGCAGATCCGTATACCATGATCGGCTTGGCCAATCCGGGGCGATCAGAAGCACTTGGCATTCCTCCTGTCTGATTTTCTGAAGAATTTTTGGAATCAGGATTGCTGGAGGGAATGCGTATGCATACATTCTCCCCCAGCTGATAGCTAACGCATCCGTTGCGAAAGCGCTTGGATCCGGAATCGGAGAGACGTACGTCGTCATCTTCGCATTCTTCTTCGTTGCGAACAAATCGATGTTGGGTTTCCCCCAATGGTCGAACAGACGATCCGCCACACATTGATTTAGTTGCCATTCCGTGGGTAAAACACTCATCCTTCGGCTCAATGAGTCTGCTAGCAGATTTAACCTTCCCGGAATATGAACTGCTTTCAAGGTAATCTGGTGATCCAGGCACCAACAAAGCAGTCTCCATGTCATCATACAGAGACTGGGCGACTTCGTTCCGCCCTGGCGGTTTATGTAAGTCACAACTGTTGAGTTTTCTGAACGAATAAGAACAATCTTGCCCTGAACTTTCTGTAAGAAATGTTCCAGGCCCAGGACTACTGCTCTTAGCTCCAGTAGATTTATATGTTCCTTTGACTGTTCCAGATCCCAAAGCCCTGATATCGTGGATTCTTCCAGGCAAGCTCCCCAGCCCTCCATCGATGCATCTGTATACACAGTCACCTGAGGGTGGGGAGGGGTTAGCATAACCCCCACCAAGAGATTCTCTGTGTCCAACCACCATTGCAGGTGATGAATCAGAGGCGCCAACACTGACACGTTCCGAGTCCAGCGAACCTGTACTCTGGGTCCATTGTGTCATGAGAAATAACTGGATCGGCAGCCTGCGTAAGGCGGCCTGAGGAATGACAGGTTCCAATGAAACCATCAACCCCAGCATTCTCAAGTAAACCCGTGCTAGGACATGACGACTGTCGCACACTGACTGAATTAATGAGATGAGTTTCTGAACTCTCTCCTGAGTAGGAAAAACATATCCTGTCTCTAGATCGAAGAACATCCCCAGGTAAACAAACATCTGGGATGGAGTCAGCTCTGATTTTGGGAAATTGATCATCCAGCCCAAGTCTGTGAGAGTCTTCAAAACAATCTCCAGACTGGCCGATAAACTTTCCTGGGTGTGCGCTTTCAACAGCCAGTCGTCTATGTACGTGTGGACTGCTATGCTTCTCCTGCGGAGGTATGCGGTGATCGCAAGAACCACACGGGTGAAAACCCGAGGAGCCGTGGAAATTCCGAAGGGTAACACCCTGAATTCCCACTGTCTGCCCTGGAATGCAAATCTCAGGAAGCGACGGAAACTCCTGTGTATGGGGATGTGGAAATAAGCGTCCTTCAAATCGATCGACGCTGTCCACATTCCACTCTCTAACCCCGCCAACACCGAGCGCACAGTCTCCATCTTGAAACTGGGCGTCTCTATGAACTTGTTCAATGGCTTGAGGTTGAGAATTGGTCCCCACCCTCCGGTGTTTTTTGTTACTAAGAACAGGGTTGAATAGAAGCCCGGACACCTTTGTGCCGGCTGAATAGCTCCCTTTTGTATGAGGGAATTTATTTCCTCCTCGATACACAACCTTTGCTCTGGATCTCTCGGATTTGGAGTCCAGATCGGCACTAGAGACAGTCGCGATGGCGGGCCTGTCATCCAATCGGGATGATACCCGACTGAAAGCCATCGCAAGACTAAACGGTCCTGAGTTAACCGTTCCCACTCTTGCATGTGGTCGGCTAGCCGGCCTCCCACCGGTCCACCTAGGGATAGAGGTGGACATAAGGAGTGCAAGAGCGGCACTGTCTCCTTTGCCAGAAACACCGGAGCGGTTCTCACCGCGGTAACCGTCCCATCAGGAACGATTACCACGCCCAGATCCTCGCGCGCCACGACCAGCACCGCGCGCACCTCGGTGCGCAGGCGGCTGCCTGGCTGACTGCGCCTGAGGAGCCTGCGCCCCCCCCCCCCGCTGCTGGCCGAATCGCACGCGGCCGAGGCCGACGCTGCGATGGTGGTTGGCCTCTGACCTGGCCACCACCACCTCGAGCCTGCAGGGGACGATACGCAGGGGGTGCGGCGCGAACGTTAGCACGACGAAGCACCTCAAACTGCTCGCGCAGCGCCGTCTGGTTATTTACCAGAGTAACCGTCTCCTGGAGGTGTCTACATCCCTCACCTCCAAAGAGACCAGGACCTGTCATAGGCGTACGCAGTAGCCTATTGTACAGGTCCTGGGACGGGCACAGATTGTCCAAGGCAAATGTGCGCCTTGCCCGGACACTCCTGGTCACCGCCCGAGTCATACAGTCCAGAGCCAGGCTGATACCATCCTGGATGGCTCGCTGGACTGTGACCGGACTTGGCTGGCGCGATGCGGATGCTGTTACTACCCCTTGTAACAGCTGGGAGACGTGGGACAGAGCGGCAATCGAAGCCCTCCCACTCTCCTCCGCATCACGCAACGCGGTATTTGCTGAACGCAACGCGTTCGAACACAAGACTCCCGTGTCAGAACGGGAGCCTGGCCGCGCATCCTCACCCAAAGCCGCGCGGTCATCCACGCTCGGCTTAGGTACCACACCGTACCGCCGGTAATCCAGGGGCACGATGTGGCAACGCCTGGCCACCTCGCGCGGGGCCTTCGCGAGACGTCCGCTCGACTTAATGGACGTCTCCGCCGCCTCGAACATGTCAACGACATGCTCTGCCAGCGGCAGAGAAGGCATAGCGTTAACAGTAGCCTTACCAGCTAACCACGGCCTGTGGTCACGCTGGCTAGCCGACTGCTCCACGGGCAGATCTGGCCTAACACTTACCAACCACTGGCAAGCGTCAGACCAATCCTCCTCCGTGGCTAGCTGCGAGCGCTCTACAAGACGGAGGCCTTCGTCTTCCTCCTGAGCGCAAGCAACAGAGCTTGACGGCGGATACGCTGATACCCCTGGCAAGCCAGGGAGAACATGCGGGCCTGACAAAACCGGCATGCTAATTTCACTGGCTTGACCAGGAGCAGGCGCCGTGGTAGAGCGCGGGGCACATACCGCCCCACCACGGCCCCGGCCAGCACCAGCGACACTCTCGGCAAGCGTACTAAGGAAAGGTGATTCAGAGGTGGGGATTACCTGCTCCGAAGCAGATGATGAGGACAGCAAAGGATTTGGTCCAGGAAGCATGCCACGAAGCAACTCTGGAACCAAATCCTTTATTGTCCTCCTCATCTCTCCCAACATCTCGGTCCGGAAGGCCTCCATGTCCACCGCGGACGAGACCTTCCTCTTACCCTTCTTACTCACACCCTCTCTTTTCTGCTTCTTCTTCTCCTCCTCCACCACCTTGTCCTTCGCCTGTAAGCACAAGAATTCGGACATTAGCTCGCCCCCCCAGTGCTTACATATCTCGCAATTAATCAAGGGACCACAGGGGCTACACTGATAGCAGAGATGAGGCACAAACTTGTCCTTCAAAAACCGTCCACAGGACGCATAACCAGGTCTCTGAAACAGGGCAAAGGACGAGGAGTATGAGCAATCTAGTTAAGCTCAGAAACTCAACCAACTCAAGAGAAGGAAATGATCATAAAGATCAATATTCATCAGAAAACCAGCTTTGGACAAACTTTAATTGTTAATAAAGAGCAAGGCTGATTATGACGTCATTAATCCTATAACAGGAAAAAATCGATCCCCAACAAACATCTAAGTGCAAGGACGAATTGTATCTCTAACCAGAACATGTGCAGAATGGACATTTCGACTACACAACCATCAGATATATACTGATAACAATGGCAAATACTGTTAATTATCTCCCTTTCCTCTCTAAATAATTAACATCACCTCATATCAATAATTAGATACCTGACACTTTGTATAGACAAACCATCCAACGTGATGAACTGGAGCACTCCACCAACTGAACGCCTCTTAACTCTCTCCACCTATAGGGGAAGGAATTGGATCAAGAGGGCAAAGTGAGAAGACCTTTATACTAGGCCTCCGACTCACTGGACATAAAATTTTTGGTTAGATAACCTAACAGTATTAGTAGGAAATGGAACCATGGTGGAGAGAAACAAACCCTCTGCTGATGTGATGTCCATTACATATCGTCACACAGACCTGTGGACATAAACACAGAGAGATTAGTATTATATAGCACCTAGTTGAAATAAACCAACTAAACAAGGCGCTTATCACGGTAAACGCGAGTCCCGGAAACACATTACACCGGGAGAAAAACTCGCTAATTTTACTAGAAGTCACCTGATTTAAAGGTCCTGGGCCCTCCTCTGGCGAAGTCATCCTTTCTGCCATCTTTATCAGGGATAATCACTTCCAAATTCACACAAAAGGACTATGAATTGAGTAAAGAAAAGCTCTAGCACAAAAACATGTGTAGACTCTCTGCCAATAAATTAGCAAAGAGGAAGTGCTAGTCTGCGCATGCGCGGTGGTGGGGCTGGCATCCGCCAGACTACACTCTCCAGTAGGGGCACCTAACTGTTTTAATCTGAGTGTTTATTGAGTGAAAGCCGATATTTAGCAATATCAAAAGTATTAGGGAGGTAAGTATACTCTTGATGTGAAATCTAGCCTTTATAGGCTTGAAGCAAGATGGACATGACCTCTGAAAAAGGGAAGGCTTACGAAGACAATGAGTATTATAGTTTGCAAAGCCTGTTAATTGACTATTAGTACAAAACAAGAACAAACTCGAGAGAAGACATCCACTTTTATTACAGACAACCCTGACGGGACAGCTGACTTCTCTAGTTAATAATAAACAATCACAACCAGGATCCCAAATTAAGAAAGAGCAAGAGAAAGGGTGATAAACACATCAAAGACTTCTCTAAACTAAGATTATGACATCAAGGAAAGAGAAAAACTCTGGTTGATTATGACATCAACCTCAATGCAAAAGCTCCTTCAAGGAGAGGGGACGTCAGAAATGAATGCAAGAAATATCTAGAGACTAAAGACATTCATACCTCCCGAATAATATAATATCAAATTATATATATTCGAGAACCCATGCACACACAAGAGAGAATACAGTGCAATAACAAAAGGCAGCAGAAAATTGTGATTATTTGCAAATAATTATGTGCCATAACTAATAAACTCCCTTAGCCTGAGCACAGGCAGAACCATCCTCTTGTGCATGAGAACATGTCCATCCATCTGCCGAGACTCTTCCTTCAGCAGAACTGATGACGGGGATGGGACAAAAGGAGATATTTCTTTTATTCATTTAATATATCTCCAACCCGTAGACATATCACAATGATAAGTAAAAAAAGAGACGTGACAACCTTCGAGAGAAGAACAGGACCCCTTACTCATCCATAAGTTGAACCTGTGAACACAAAGCACAAGGGATTAATAGCCCTAGGTGCTGGGAGAAATTTAACAAGGATTCCCAGTGCCTGAAAACGCGGTAACGCCAAAACGGCCGCGACGAAAACCGGTAACATATAAAAGTTACAAGTCTATAATTAATAAATGAAACAATATCACATTAACAGATGATGAGGAAGACTCCTCTGCAGACTTTGAATCAGCCATAAATCCAAAAGGTGATAATTATTATTGAAAATTCTCAAAAAGAGACTAGGAAAGTTTTCAACATGTGGTTGGTCAGCCAATATATTAGAAAACGGAAGTACCAGTATGCGCATGCGCAGTGAGTGGGGTCTGTCCTGTGCATGACTGTGTACATCCACCTGCCCATTAGGGGCACCTAACTTTTTAGTATATCAAGAGTGTTAGGGAGGTAAGTATGTTCTCATGATGTGAAATATAACTCAAATCTTTCAAGCCCTTTATTGGTGAAGCTGACTACAGATGACCTTTGTAGTGGACATTATTATTGTGAGAAATGACCATTTACCATCCAAGAGAAGACTATTTTTGATAACCGAGACAGTCATTCCAGTGGTAAATATTTAACTAGATGGACTGCATCGCCTGTGCAGAGCCCTTTAATTTTTCTGCATATCACACATCGTGTGTGGCAGTGTCGCGAAATAAGGATTTCCAAAGATGTTCAAACCATGTAAAAGCATTGAACATTTTTTTAATCGTTTTAATTATGGTGCAAACTGAATGCAATGATGATATAGAACAAATCTGCTCATTGGGATCGGATAAGCCCTCGATAAATTATAATTCCATTGAAAAACTAACATTTACCTAATTCTTGTTGCAAAATAAATCCAACCTCGTAAAAATATGGAAGAAATTTGAAAATCATTTCAGTTATGATGGAGACTGGATGCAATGATGGTATAGATAAAATCTGTAGTTTTATTAAGATCGGATAAGTCCTCGATGAATTAAATGTCCATTGAATAACTAACATTTACCTAATTCTCCTCATGCCGGACATCGGACGCCAGACGTCATTTGGATAGCTTCGCTATGGGCTCGACAAAAATTGTCTTCCCCTAGCCTCAAAATGGACATTCAATTGATATAAAGTCAAGTTTTCTTGCCTAATCTCAACCATTCAAGGTGTAACAGACAGACATGTTACTGACACGTTTTCAAATACATGTCTTTAATTTTTAACAAAGTTCCCTAAGAAGGCACACAGATGTGTCACACTTGTTCATTCATGAAATTATTTCCCTTGCTGTGGATGAGCAGTGAAGGGTTACTGGTACGTACATTTTGTTTCCGTGGCTCTGTAGTCAATGACAGATATCTGAGAGAGAGCTTCGTAAGTGAAGTCGCCAAGGCAGCACCGACAAAGAAATCACCATCCATTAAATACTGGCGGAGAATTGGTCTGAGAAAATAATAAAGTCAATGTGAATACGCCAGATTCAATATATATCCATTGAGTTGAAAATGGGCCTGTATTGGTCACCTGAAACATTGGCATTTCAACTAACCGTACTTAAGTTTTACATCCATCGGTGACACTTCCAATGACTTTCAGTAAAATGGTTTAGTTTTCGAGATACTGACAACAATCTCTGGACTGGTTTTTTTTGCAATAGTTCTTTTGAACAATGTTTAAGCGAAAATAGATGATACCAGTGCTAACTACAGCCGATTTCTTAACTGTCTCACTGCTGCATGTTTCACTTGTTGAATATTTTGGAAACAATTTGACTGAAAGTTGTTGGCTGCTTAGCCACCAACAACTTTCAGTCCATTGTTTTCAAAATATTTTTCAGGTTCAGAGATATAACCTTTGGAATATGTCTGCAAAAACTCAGCACTCAAGGCGGTTACTAGAAGTTTAAATACAATTGAAGAAAATGGTGTCTAAAGGCAGGTAGGTGGTCTTTATAGCAGGTTACTCCCCACCACCACACAATCCATTTAACACATGCACATCTGGCTGAATCACCAAGTTAGCAGCAGGGGTAGGGTGAGCTGGAGTTGATTTAGAAAATAATTTGACTGAACAACTTTCATTGCTGCCTAAGGCAGACTTTCAATCAAATACATTTCAAAATATTTTTAAGAGCATAGATGTCAGAGCACATAATACATATCGTAAATATTTTGGTAGTATTGGAAAGGTTAATCTGTTAATTGGAGTTTAATATCTACTTTGGCAATAAAACCTGACATGGTGATAAAGCAATGGACGGTGGGAACAAACCTGTATTTGCCCTATGAAAGTGAGTCTGCAAATATTTAAGGGGTGATAACTCTGGCATTTGACGTCCTATCAGTTTCATTTTCACAACACAGATATTAGATGCCGACATTAACTTTGTGACCAAGTTTGGTGTCAACCCGTCACGAAATAACAAAATGAGACGCCATTGTTGTTGATGGACAGACAGATGGATGGACGGACATACAGAAGACGGATGGGGTCATCACTATACGACAGCTGACTGACAAGTAAGCTGAGTTAAGAAAAACAATTTCGGCTCCAAAATCCATCAAATAAAAAAATTGAATGTGGCAGCCACACACAAACTAAAATTTGATTGATCCACGACGGTCATGTTTTTTACCTATCAACTTCCCATGAACAAACTTTAATGGCCCTTAGTCCATAATCATATCTCCAAAATTTCAGCCCGATCCGTTCAGCGGTTCTGCAGAAATCGTTTTCACGAAAACTAGGTCATTCAAGATGGTCGCCAAACCATTTGGCCAATCAAGTTCCTTCGATCAAACTTTGTTCAGCTCTTGCCCTATATGATATTTCATGAGTTTTGAATCGATTCAACAAGCGGTTTCGGAGATTTTTAGACATTTCCTAAAACGGCCAAAATCCAAGATGGCAGCCGGCCAAATTGGCCGATCGGCTTCGTTTGAACAAAGTTGGATTCCTATGCCCTAAGGATACTTCCTGCCAAATATAATTAAAATCGGCACAGTGGTTCTTGAGAAGTCGTTTAAAGAAAAAAGTTGATGGACGGACGGACGGACAGACGCCAGATGGTCGCCATGGCATAAGCTCACTTGGCCATTCAGGCTGGGTGACCTAATAAACCGTTTCATTACAAATATTTCAAACGCCCCCTTTCAAGGCAACATTACACAAGTTAAACTGACATTTTGCAATTAAATTGACTTGAAAAGGCAATGGACCTTTCCATTTTTAGTTATGCCCCTCCAACACATCACTCGTGTTAGGATCGATCGATCTCTGAACTCACTGACTATCAATTTCCAGAAAACGGTACAGGTCAGCTGTTGAATATTTTGAAACTAATTTGACTGGGTGCTGTTGGTGCCTATGGCAGCAACAGCGTCCAGTCAAATTGGTTTCAAAATATTCAACAGCATGTTTATTAAATAGTAGAGACATACAATTCTTACGTGTCTGACTTTTAAGAGTTAAAGACAGAATCATTTATGATGTAATGATTATGACATCATCCTACACACCGCACAGCTGATTATGATGTCATATGACATCATTACTCTGGAAAGGTCAATTGCTATCTGTAAAGGAGCAATCACTTCAAGTAGTTTACAGTAATTTCAAAAGGTTGATCAAAATATTTCTTATATATAAAAACCAATTTGTCATATTTGCTGATATTGAATGTTTTTGACCTCACCTTTCCTCTTTCTTTGTTGAGACTGCAGTGCTAAAGGCACTCTGAGTAGCATAAGTACCATCGGCCGTCACAAGTCTCTGAACAGGTCCGCCTTGTAATTGTGTATCTGATCAAACAAAACAGGAGAAACTTCATAGCCTATATTAGCTACATTTACATTACCTTATTAACCTTTGACCTCATATCAGCCAAAAATCTCTTCTGCAGTGATCTTGAGAAATGTCCATTTGCAGACAAAAAGGCTATTTTTGAGAATTTACCACTGGATTGACTGGTTCAATAACTGAGCCAGTCATTCCAGTGGTAAATTTTCAAAAATTGTCTTATCTTGATCTGCAATGGCCATCTTCTATGAACAAATTTGAGGGTTAAAGGGTTAATGGTCAGATTTGGTCAATAAAATTAGAATTTTATAAGATAAATTGTCCATTTACAGACTAAGAGACCATCTTTGAAAATTTACCCATGGTAAATTTTCAAAAACAGTCTTTTCTTGGTCTGCAAATGGACATTCCTCAAGACAACGGCAGAGGCCGGTTTCAGCCGGATTGAGCTTTAAATGGTTAACTACATAGCACACATAACCCACATAGTTCTGATGCCTGTACTTAATTAGAACTTGTCTCAGCAGCTGGTATAGATGACATGAAGAAAAGCGTGTTATATTTGTGATTGATCATGAACATTTTAACACTAACACTTTCATGGTCAAGCCGGCCCAAAATGGCCTCTGTAGTGGTCTTGAGGAATGTCCATTTGTGGGCTAAGTGAAGACTATTTTTGAAAAATTACCACTGCAATGAATGGCTCAGTAACCGCGCTAGCCATTCCAATGTTAAGATTTTCCAAAATAGCCTCTTGGCCTGCAAATGGGCATTCAATACGAAATATTTAGATTTTCTTGACCATATTTGGACATTAAAGGGTTAAACCTCACAGATCAGAACCAACTAATTCTTAACGACATAGTTAATATTATGCTGAATATTTTGAAACTAATTTGACTGGGACCTGCTGTTGCCTATGGCAGCAACAGGTTTCAGTCAAATTTGTTTCAAAATATTCATTAGCTTTACTCTAGTTGTAATGAAATTGATACTAAAACTTTACGGGTTAAAGAACAAGGCTTGGGCCTGTGGCGCTCACCTGGACCATTAGCATTCGAACAATTTGCATTTAGAGACATGATGGATAATTTTCGGAAAATCCAAGATGGCCACAGAAAGAATTGATCAATCAAATTTCTGTATATAAGTTCTGAAGCCTACCCACCTAGGGTGCTTCCAGCCGAGACTGATTGAAATCTGCCACGCAGTTAATGACGTGTAGGATTTTAACTGACTTACCAAAACTTTTGGAAAATCCAAGATGGTCACCGAAAACTGACCAATCAAAATTCTGCATACTAGATCTGAAGCCTGCCACCATAAAGGGTTCTTCCATCCATGTTTGGGTGAAATTGCTCAAGCAGTTAATGAGTAGGGTTTAAATGATCCAGTAAATTTTCATAAAATTCAGGATTTTCACACAAAAATTTACCAATCAAAAATCTGTATACATGTTCTGAAACCTATACCCATAGGGTCCTTCCAGCCAAACTAGGTTGAAATCCGCCAAGCGGTTAATGAGCGCTCAAGGTTAGACAATTTCCGGTATCTGTTTACAAAATTTAAGATTTTCACCCAAAATATTGATCAATCAAAATTCTGAAAACATATTCTAGAGCCTACCACCATAGAATCCATTTATTTCATAAAATCTCATTTCACCATAAAAATTGATCAATCAAAATTCTGAATAGAATTTCGAGTCTACCACCATAGAATCCATCTAGTCAAACTTGGTTGAAATACGTCAAGCAGCTAAGGAGGAGTAGCATTTTGACCATTTCCGGTAAATTTTTCATAAAATCTGATTTCCACCCCAAAAAATTGACGAATCAGAATTCCGAAAAAATGTCTGAAGGGTACCAGCATAGGTTCCTTGCAGCCAAATTCGGTCAAACCATTAAGGAGACGAAGCCATTTGACGGACAGACGGATGACCAACGGACAGATGGCTGGCTGGCCGCCATGGCATAAGCTCACTTGGCCTTTCAGGCCAGGTGAGCTAATCAATACATGTACCTAAACACATTTCAGGGGCACTATCATCCTGAAAACAATGTATATAGATGCTAACATTGGTGCAAATGTACCCAAATGGCTTAAAATCATACGGCAGTGCAAACAATGTAGATTTACTATTTCTTAAATCAGTGCATCATCATTATTAGGAACCTAATGAATGAATGAAATGTATTTAAATCATTGTTAATAGTACTAAACTACAGTACAGCTCATAAGTAAGCTAAGCCGTGTTTCCAAAACGGAAACATGTTAGTTAGTAAGAAATATTCTGTTGAATATTTTGAACATAATTGGATCAGAAGACATTGCTGTCTTCCAATCCAATTGTGTTCAAAATATTCAACAGTACATTTTATTTTGTTTGGGCAATATATTAAGTTATTTCTGATGTGTGCTGTATCATGGTTTATTTGAATAATCTTGCAACAAGCACTGAATGATACATGATCATAACATCCAGCAGGACTAGCACCCATACGGACATAGACTCTATTAGACACTGAAAATAATCTGACTAGAAACGGTTGCTTTCACTTTTAAATATTCCTTACATATTTCTTACATATCAGAGGATATATTCTGTTTTCTGTATGATTGAAATGTTTAATATTTTACTAGGTATGTCCATCAAGCATGGTCGCTTACCCGCTAATGGTCAAGATTGGTCAAGACAATTTTCAATTTTGCTTACTGAATGTACATTTGCAGACCAAAAGAATATTTTTGAAATTTATCACTGGAATGACTGGCTCCACAAACGAGCCAGTCATTTCATTATCAAATTTTCAAAAACAGTCTTCTCTAGGTCTGCAAATGGACATTTTCTATGAGAAATTTCTTGAACATATTTGAAGGTTAAATGGTTAATACAAGTCACTTGTTATAGATATGCTATTTGGAGACAAAACGATGACAGCTTCTTGAGCCATTAACTGGCTAAATTTGACCAAGAATATTAAAATATTTGATTATTGAATGTCCATTTACAGGCCAACACAATTTTTGAAAATTTACCACCGGAATGGAATGACTGGCTCAGTTATCGAGCCAGTCATTCCAGTGGTAAATTTTCAAAAATAGACTTCTCTTAGCCTGCAAATGGACATTCCTAAAGACCACTGCAGAAGCAGTTTTTAGCTGATATGAGGGTTAAATGGTTAAGATTGGGTTGAAAAGGTACAGTATAGCACAGAAATAACATGTTTGTGTAACAAAATAAAACATACTGTTGAATATTTTGAGCATTAACAGAGGAATCCAGTTTATCGCTCATCATATGATGTCATAATCAACAACGTCATAAGTAGGCTGACGTCATATTCGATTGCATCATGAATGACATAATTTAGCCTGTCACAAGTCCATCATACATTGAATTGTGTCTTTACTATTTAATAAACATTTTGTTGAATATTTTGAAATTAATTTGAACGGCGGCTTTCACAAGTTGTCTGGAAATTGAGATTCAGAGAATGTGGGGATCGATCGATCGATTCCAACACTGGGAAAGCGTGAGTGGAGCTTAGCTAGAGATTGGCGCGGCATAGCCCAAACTGGATTCCTCCCTTGAATTGGAAGGCATTGCTGCCTGAGATTCTAATCCAATTATTTTCAAAATATTCAACAAAGGTCTTTCTTACATCCAAAACATGTTAACTTATTATGAGCTGTACTGTATATAGAAATCCGAAGTTATCTCCCTTGCCACAGCGTCATATACATATTTACCTTCTGTTTTTTCTCCAGCTGCTTTCTTCATCTCATCATCAACAATAGGAATCTGCGGACAGTAAGTTATACACACGTTTGTTAGCATAATGTTCTCACAGAACATAGCAACGATTATCTCTTTTACCTTCGAAAATTGTTCAATAAAATTTCAATTTTCTCATAGAAAATGTCCATTTGCAAACCAAGACTATTTTTTGTAAATTAACAAGTTATCGAGCCAGTCATTCCATTGGTAAAATAGTGTTCTCTTGGTCTACAAATGGATCACATTCATAAGATCACTGCAAAAGCTGCTTTTGGCTAATATAAGTGGTAAAAGGTTAATTGACAAATGTCACCATGACGTATCTATCCTCTTAAGCTCGTTAGTTAATTCCGAGGAGAACCAATTCCAAGATATAAGACTGGATGTAGAGCCGAGATATAAGACAAGATGTAGAGCTAAGTTGTAAACCAAAAACATAACCTTGTCAGTGACCTTGACTTTTGACTTCAAAGTTATTGAGCTACACCTACTCAATGTAGGTATTAGGTAAACATGTGCTTAAGTTTAATCGCAAAAGCGTGAACCAATCCTGAAATACAAAACAATATGTAGTTAAACAAAACTGTATCCTGTCAAAAACAGCTTTGTATGAAGGTCACACTGACCGTGACCTTTCACCTAGTGGCCTCGGTGCCATTGCGCTGCAACAACTTGATATAGGTAGGGATGTATCCATCCTTATTTCCAATAGGGTGAACTAATTCCGAGAGAAAAATAAGAATATAGATCTAAACCTGAAACTTAACCTATCATTTTACTAGTTTTGTCGCACAGTGATCTTGACCTTTAACAATGTGACCTCAATGCAATAGAGGGATACATTTCTAGCTAAGCTCCACCTACTTTTTCCACGTGTTGGTATCAATGTGAAACGTCGCATCATGAATTTCAAGAATCTAAATTTCAAAGTAACTATACATGCAAGCTGTTGAATATTTTGACTGATTTGACTGGGCGCTGTTGCAGCTCTACTCTACGGCAGCAACAGCTCCCACTTGAATTAGTTTCAAAACATTTAACAGAATAGCCTTTTAGATTGTAACTTTATCAAAGGCAAACAATTCTACACTTTGACAAACTTGGAATTTCATGAGAATTATAAAACGGCACTATAATTGTGCTGTCACCCTACATGTAATGTAATTCATTATGATGTCATATTGACAGATCAGATCCTTCTATTGTTCTGTATCCGCTTGAGATACGTTGGTTGGCCTGTGTCCTAGTTTAGTCACAATAGCAATATAAGACAAAATGTCGAGCGAAACCGAAGACGTAACCGCCACAGACTCAAAGAAGCATCCGCTTTTGTTTCTACGAGAATTCTTAATACTTACCAGATGTACTATTATGACAATGTCTATTATCTAGTCTAGCTCAAAATAAACAATTAAAAACTCCGCACTCTCCTGGTCCTGCCCATACTGTGTCCGGGAACTACCATAGCCGCAGGTACCGAGTCAATTCCCAATCACAGTCAGATTCGTCTTATATTTGTCTTGACAAACAGCGAAAGTAGCTCAGCCTCACCTCAGCAGGGCGGCTGAGGCAGGGCCATAGTACATCTGGTAAGTATTAAGAATTCTCGTAGAAACAAAAGCGGATGCTTTTTTTATTCTACTTCGAATAATACTTACCAGATGTACTATTATGATAAACACCGGATTTCGACAGCCAGGAAATGCCGGTGGGAGGAGGTGAGGCTCGAACCAGCACTCATCTACCATCCAACAGAGAAGGTTGTGAAGAGACTAGAAACCCTGGCATACGCTTGGGTTCTGCCATCTGACTCATAGAGTGCTAAACTTCCATGGTCTAGACCGCGCTCCCCCCCCCCCCCCTCGCGCTCCCCCCCCCCCTCTTTTGTCCGCACAAAATTCAGAGGGCTGTCAATGGGGATGCAACACCCACCAGACCCGTGTCAGCCCCAAGTCTCAGCTAGGGCAGTCCAGTTGAGTGCAAAGAAACTACTACAACTTCTAATTTTGAAAAAACATCAGTATATCGATTAGATTTTCAAATTGGAATGAGTCTAATGTCTGTTTGAGAGGATAAGTATACTCTTGAACCAGACTATTTACCTAAGCAGTCTGGTATTTCGACTGTAAGTAAACATATTTATAGTCACTTAATTAATATGAACACTCACCATTTGAGTGCTTGATCTTTTCTTGATCATCACAGGAGCTCGGCCCGATCCACGGTTGTACTCAGTCATGTGCATAGCGATTGTTCAGTGTAAGTGGAAGACTTTGTGATGTGTGCGAAGTAGTGGTCAGATGTGGCTTAGTTTAGATTCGATAAATTGGCTACGGCTACCGGATTAAGTGCGCTGGCGATGTCGCGAAGGTAGAAATCAGTGAATAATGACTCGGCATGCCATTGTGCTACAGACATCACCTCCTCTAATGAGACACCCTTATAAAGGGCCGATGCTGCTGCTAGTGCTCGGACCTGATGGGCATTCGCGTGATCAATCTGCTTTCCTCTAGCGATTTTGTGCGACATCTGAATATTGTCAACTATCCAACGAGAAATAGTATCTTTCGAGGCGCGTAAATGAGGAGCTTTGAGACATAACCACAGAGATTTTGGGTTATCTCTCCACTCATCAGTACGTTTCTTATACATTTTCAGACATCTGACAGGACACCAAGCAGAAGAGTTTGGGTCATGTCTAGTTAAACTTGGCAAATTGATCGGCTGTCCTGGATATTTAAGTGACTGATTCTTTGCCAGGAAACAAAGACGTGGAAGTAGTCGTAAACCTTCACCCGTGGCGACAAAACGGTCTTGTTCGGCAGAAAGCGCATGTATTTTGTTTCTCCTCACCGATGCTGCTGCAACCAAGAAAACTGATTTAATAGTTAACAGTTTAGTGTCAATAGATCTAATCGGTTCAAAGGGAGCATGCCCTAAAACCTGTAGAACAAGAGATAGATTCCATGCTCGGATAGGAATTGGCTGTCTAGGTCGCAGATTGCTCATTCCTTTAATAACTTCATTCAAGGTATCATTCTCCACTTCAATGGCCAGACTGGGAATGACTGAAGCTAATGCAGACTTATATGCTGCTAGGGTTGAAGGTACAAGTTTGTCAACTTCGTATAAATGACAGATAAAATCTGCTACGTGTTGAACAGATGCAGAAAAGGGATTAATATCTCTTCCCTCACACCACTCTGCAAATTTGTTGATTCTATAATTATATGTTTTCGTTGTTGAACCTCTTCTGGCTGAAGCAACAAACTTCGCTGCTTGCTCAGAAAAGCCACCCTCAATTGCATGCTGCTTGATAACATCCATGCAGTCAATTTGAACATTTCTGGTCTGTCGTGAAAGTACAGACCCTTGTTCTGAGAGATTAGATCTCTTCTGTCTGGAAGAGGGATTGGATTGCAGACCAGAAGGTCCAGCAGATCCGTAAACCATGATCGGCCTCGCCAATAAGGGGCGATCAGTACAGTAGTACTTGGCACATCCCCTCTCTTATCTTTGCCAGAACTTTTGGGATGGGAATTGTTGGAGGATACGCATACGCGTACATTCCCTTCCAACTTATCGCCAGTGCATCTACCGCTAGAGCTAGCGGGTCTGGGATCGGTGACACGTAAGTAACCATCTTTGCGTTTTGATTCATCGCAAACAGGTCGACATTTGGCTTGCCCCATTGTTTGAATAGAACCTCCGCTACCGACTGGTTGAGCTGCCATTCCGTCGGACGACAAACCATCCTTTGACTGAGAGCATCCGCTAGGATGTTCAATCTTCCTGGAATGTGTGCTGCCCGAAGAATAACATTCCTCTCTTGGCACCACAGCAGAAGGTTCCAAATCATCATACACAATTCTGGTGATCTCATCCCGCCCTGGCGGTTCAAATAAGACACCACTGTTGAGTTGTCTGTCCTTATTAGGACAATCTTGTCTTGAATTAGACTCTCGAACTTTCGAAGTGCCAATACCACCGCTAATAGTTCGAGCACATTGATATATGTTTCTGCGCATTGGTCCGATCCCATTCCCCTGACACTGACTGATCGTCCAATACTGCTCCCCAACCCGTCAACGATGCATCCGTGAAGATGGACATCTGAGGTTGTGGAGGTTGTAGAGGAACACCTCGCAGGAGATTCTGTTCCGATAACCACCACTGAAGGTGGAATATCAATGGTTCTTTTACTTGTATCTTCAGAGATAACGGATCCGTTTTCTGAGACCAGAATGACATTAGATACATCTGAATTGGCCTGCACCTGAGTGCCGCATATGGAACCACCTTCTCCAGAGATACTAGTAAACCCAGTATCCTGAGAAATTGGCGCGCCGTCAGATAGGCTCCTAGAGAAACTGACTCCAAAACTGCAATCAGGCTCTTGACTCTGCTCTCCGCCAGAAAAGCTATGCCATCCCTGAGATTGAAAAATATTCCCCAGATAAACAAACTCCTGGGATGGAGTCAATTCTGATTTCTCTAGATTCACAATCCATCCTAGATCCTTTAATAAGGCTAGGACTACCTGAAGATTGCTGCGCAGAGTGACTGGATTCCCCGCCTTTAGCAGCCAGTCGTCTATGTAAGTATGAACAGCTATGTTTCTCCTGCAAAGTAAAGAAGTCATGGCGAGAACCACTTTGGTGAAGACCCTCAGAGCTGTGGTCAGGCTGAATGGAAGCGCATTGAATTCCCCAACATTGTCTTGGAATGCAAAGCGAAGGTATTTCTGAAAAGGAATTGACATTGGAATATGAAAATAAGCATCCTTCAGATCTATCGACACTGTCCACATGCCTTTTCTCAGCCCTGTCATTACCGCTGCTAGTCTCCATCTGAAACTTGGGAGAAAGAATAAATTTGTTCAACGGTTTGAGATTGAGAATTGGTCTCCATCCTCCGGTACGCTTCGGAACGAGGAACATCATCGAATAGAAGCCCAGAGAAGACTGATTGCGAACTAGATGAATCGCATTCTTCTGACGAAGAGATTCTATTTCTGAGCAAATGGCGTCTAGACGATCTTCTTATCCATTGACAGACTCCCATTGGCTTAAGAACAGTTGAAGCCTGCCTCCGACGGAAGGAATCTGCACACAGCTGGCGGTCAAGATTGCACGAGAAGACGCTAAATCGCTTAGGTGAAGATTCTCGACTCCATTCGTTCCTAACATCACCGGATCTGTTTCCGCCGGAAACCCGTCAGGACCGACCTCCACGGCCACCCCGCGGCTTCTTGTAATACGACGGTCCGGAACCGCCACCACGGCTATCCTTACGGTAACCGCCGCGGCCCGAACCGCCACCCTTCTTGTCATCCTCATACGGCCTCTTATTAGAGGACTTGTATGAGGACGAACGGCCAGGTCCTTGTGATCTGGATGGCCGATGGGCATCACGGCCAGAAGGACAGAAGGGCGATCTTGGACGCTGCCTCTGCTGCTCCTGTCGATGTTGCCGGTAGGACTGCTGCGGCTGTGTCCTCTTAGTCGACTTCCACGACTTGCCGACCACTTCTTGCTCCGTAACCATTGACGCAACGTTGGAGAGAGCTTGCTGTGTCGAGCCGCCGAACAAGCCTGGACCGATGAAAGGCGCAGAAGACAATGCAGCCCTCATTTCCGGTCCTGGTTCTACACAATCGAGAACCATTCTCCGTCGCTCTGCCAATGTCCTGGTGATCACCCTGGCCAGGCAATCTTGAGACAGGCGCATGGTGTCCCGAATAACTCCGGGAGCAGCCTCTGGCACCTGCCCACCCTCCGCCGCGCAGGCGAGCATACCCTGCAGGACGGTACATCCATGCGAGAGCGCAGCCATGGCTGCCCTCGCCGCATCTTCAATGAGCGTCAGCTCATTGAACGGATCTTTATTGGTCTGCGAAACCAAAGGACGAGAACGCCCCTTAGACTTCCGAGCCAACGGCCTATTCAGCGCCTCTCGTTCCCCGACGGAAAGCCGTGGAACCCGGGCATACTGATGGTAGGCCTGCTCCGGAAAACGGACCCTACTCCTTATCCCCTGCGGGGCCTTGGGCAATGCATACTCCGGCTGAACCAGACGGTATGCCGCAACTTCCAGCATGTCGGAAGTCTGCGTGTCCAACGGGAGTGTTGGCATGGCAGACGAGGCACTTGACAGAGCGCTAGCCGCTCACTCTGACATCCGCTCCATCGCCGGATCGCGCTGAGATCCAAGATCAGATGCCAACCCGAGACGGTCGGACATCCATCCAAGGACCTGCATCCATTCAGCTTCGGTGCAGAAAACGGATTCGTCCATTAAAGAACTTCCGTTCTCATCCTCCCTCTCTCCCTTGGATGAGAGGGCCACCGACAATCCATGCCAAGAGCTATGACACACAACTCTACCAAGATAGAGCGCATCCATAGCCCGACTACCAGCGAATCGCCGGACCCGGATTCCCCGCAATCCATCGGCTCCAGCACGGGAGTCAGGACCACGACCGCTTCACCTACGGCAGGTGACGGCATTCCGATAGGAGCCACACCCAAAGCCGCCGGGATACCGGCAGGAACCGCAAAACACGGCCCCGCCGACACCTCTGGTTGCACAAACCCCGGATGGAAAATACCCGACGGAACGTCGATATCACCATCCGCCTGGCAGACCCGTACAAATCCCGAGGGAGACCCCTGGGAAGTACTGGGCATTGCCGTCATCGAAATATCCAGCATGCCAGAATCTTCCATAAGAAGATCTTCCTCCTCTACCGTCGGCTCTTGAGCCAAGGACAGAGAATGGGCAGGTGCTGGACCCTCAGCAGAACTAGCCGGACCACCTAAGGGTTGCCCTGCACTAGCTTGCATCGACGGGACCGTGGAATGAAGACTCAAACATAGCCTTAAACTGGGCCGTCCATACACCCAGAGCTGAATCCATGCGTCATTTAGACGACCTTCCAAGCTTAGCCGCCTTGTACCTCGCGATCCTCTCCAGACGCGCACGTCGATCCCGATCAAACTGCCACCATCGCCGACGACCACTTGGCGCACACATCACATGGGCTTCCCACTTTACACTTCGCGCACGCTACACAGTGATGGCCCGAGTACTTGCGCTTCATGAACCTGTTGCACTTCTGACAAAGCGTGTCCTGGTTCTTTGGTTTCTGCGAACACAGAGAAGAATTAAAACGCTGCACATGACAAACGATGACGAGCAATACGCACAATCGACTTGATAGTAAAAGAATTACTTAGAAAACATTAACTTTCTCTTAAATTAATGATAATCAAGCCTTTAGGCAGGAAATATTTGAAACTTTTTTGAGTGAAAATTAAGAAACATAACTTAGCAGTTAACTAACGTTAAACAATCAAGAATACAACGCCGATCGCTACAAACACCCTCGACAATGAAGCGAGAGCTAAAAATTGGCGAAAACAGAGTGCCTAGACACGCCAAGCCAAGCAAGACATAATTCATGGGCGCCGCCATCTTGGCCAAGGACGCATCCATCTTTAGAGGAACCGAGTCGCAAGAGAAATTAACCGAGTACCCGAATTAAAACTAAAAGTTACCGGGTACAGAAGCGACTCCAACAATGGCTATCATTTTAAAACAATGTGCCAATTTAAGGAAATTTCAAACAGTCATTATGGCACGAATGTATAAATTCTAGATTGATACAACCTGCCCCTGTGATGATTTCCCTAATTCCTCCATGAAGCCAACGATGGTTTTCAAGAAACAACGCTAAATCCGCTTAAGTTAGAATTATTTGAGCACTACAAAACATGCGACTTTGTAAAAGCGCAAAATAGACGAATCTGACTGTGATTGGGAATTGACTCAGTACCTGCGGCTATGGTAGTTCCCGGACACAGTATGGGCAGGACCAGGAGAGTGCGGAGCTTTTAATTGTTTATTTTGAGCTAGACTAGATAATAGACATTATCATAATAGTACATCTGGTAAGTATTATTCGAAGTAGAAAATACCTACACTAGTTATCCAGTGTCATGAATATGTGACTGCTGTGTACTGAATATGCTTATTACCCTCACATGGTAAGGGGAAGAGGGCATTGCGATTGGGTCTGTCACTGTTTGTGTCTCTCTGACCATCCGTACCTGTATCTCAAAAACTACTGAGACGATTTGGCTCAAATTTTAACACAACCAAGGAATTTGCCATGCAAGATTCCCAGATACTGGATCTATGGATATCTCGGAAACCGTTGGTCCGATTTTGCCCAAATTTTAACAAGGGTGCGACCATAGACTAGGATTCAACAAACTTTAGGCGTGATCTGAAGAAATCCAGAAAATCCTAATGAAAGACCAGGGCGAGTGTCTGTAATGTCTGCTTTCTCTAGTTACACAATTGATCAGTACCTCTCCCAGTGACTGTCGAATGATGGTCATAACACTCTGAATATCTTCAATGCCAGTGCTGTATTCACACAGGATCCATAGACCGGCACGAAAAATTCTGCAACAATCATACAATATTAACAGAAGCTAGATTTTGCAACAGATGTCGAGAATGAAGAGCACATATTTTACAATATAAACGAAATCACGGATTTCATTTTTCACGAGAGTAGTTATACTTAGCTCCCTAACACTATGATATTTCCTAAATATCGACCTTCATTCAATAACCCCAGATTTAAAAAAAAAAGGTGCCCTTATTGGGCAGGTAGACAGGTGACAGTCAGCCGGATGCCGGCCCCAACCTCACGCATGCGCACTGTCACTGCCTCAGCTTGACTATTGGCCGACATATGCAACTTAAAAGCCTGAAGACCGAGCCTCTGTGGGGCGGAGAGGCCGGGTCCATGTTAGGGAGGTAAGTATAACTACTCTCTCGTAAAAAAAGAAATCTGTGATTTCGTTTATTTCACTTCAAGAGATATACTTACCTCCCTAACACTCTATGATATTGCCAGAATTCGTAAGAGAACATGGCGGGAGGGAGGCAAGGTCAAAAGACCAGCTCATCCGTTGCGCGTTTTTGCGCATGAAGCACTAACATCTGAAATTGTGTGACACACACAATGAGGCAATGATTTGAACATCGGATAACACAACCGATGGTGAGAGTAATGACTGTATGTCAAATGCGCTTTCCCCCCACCCCCTCCTTTTGGGAAAGGAGAAGCTCTGACCTCAATGTTCCATACGCTTTCTAAGTACTACACGACACGAGATGAAAGATTTCTTTTCATATACTCTCAATAAATGAACCACATAATACACAGGTACCATTACATTCTTGATAAATAAGGGTAATACATCGTGACAATAAATTATGTAACAACAAAAGGCAGTACTGACCTTATGCATGAAATCTGTATCCATCCAGTCCACATCAGTGAAGGAAATATGATACACGAATATGCGGTTGTTTCCACAATTAAAATATGCTGTCTGTCATCTTTTGAATATCGATAAGGCAAGCGGATTAGTGGTGTCAGGGAGGTAATGGTCGGTAAAACTTGGCTCACAGTGCCACTGAGCCCCTGACATAATATCATCCACCGGCACCCCGTTAAACAGGGTGGTGGATGCCACTATGCCACGGACACTGTGAGCCATGGCTAAGTCAACTTGTTTACCAGTGGCGGATTTGTGGCAAAATTGAATACAGTCAACAATCCACCTAGATATAGTGTCTTTTGACACCCTGGCATGGGGTTCAATATAAGACAACCATAACGAGGATGGGTCCATCCGCCATTCCCGTGTACATTGTTTGTACCTGTTTAATGCGCGGACTGGACACCATGCTTTTGAATTAGGATCAAACCTAGTCAAAGCTGGTAAAATAATTGGTTGACCTGGATATTTCAAAGACTGGTTCTTAGCCATGAAATTTATCCTAGGTAGGAGCCTATGGCCTTCCCCTGTAACCACATAATGGTCTGCCTCGGCGGACAAAGCATGAATCTCGCTTCTTCGTCTTGCAGAGGCCGCAGCAATTAGAAATAGTTTTAAGTGTCAACATTTTCATAGAAATGGCACTTAGTGGTTCAAAGGGTTTATCTCCTAGCACTTGAAGTACTAGAGATAAACTCCAAGACAGAATCGCTGGTGGATTTCTCCATCTTAGATTACTCATGCCTTTTATTAGTGTTCAATGAACAGACTTCGTCACTTCCCCTATCAGCCAAGCAAAGGATAACTGACATCAAAGCTGACTTGTAGCCAGCAATAGAGTTAGGCTTGAGGCTATAGGCATCATACAGGTGACAGAGGAAACTGGCTACTACTTGAATAGATGCATCCATTGGATTAACATCTGTTTGAGCACCATTCTTCAAATCTATTGATTTTATAGTTATATGCTCTGGCGGTTGACCCCATTCTGGCTTTTGATATAAACATGGCTGCTTGCTCAGAAAAGCCCTCCTTAACTTTAGATTCCTTGACAACATCCACGCAGTCAATTGGAACATACACGGGTTGTTGTGAAGGGGACTTGCCATGGAAAATAATAATGTCCATCAGAGGCAGAGAAACCGGATTGCAGACCAGAAGGTCCAGCAGATCCGCATACCATGATTGCCTTGCCCAATTTGAGGTGATCAGAAGCTCTTGGCACTCTGCCTGCCTGATTTTCTGAAGAACTTTTTGAATCAGGATTGCTGGTGGGAATGCGTATGCATACATTCCCTCCCAACTGATAGCTAACGCATCTGTTGTGTAAAGCGCTTGGATTTGGAATCAGAGAGATGTACATCATCATCTTCCCATTCTTGTTCATTGCGAACAAATCTATGTTGGGTTTCCCCCAGTGGTCGAACAGATGATCCGCCACACATTGATTTAGTTGCCATTCCATAGGCAAAACTCTCATCCTTCGGCCCAATGAGTCTGCTAACATATTTAGCCTTCCAAAAATGTGAACTGCCTTCAAGGTGATCACATGATCTAGACACCAGCAAAGCAGTTTCCAAATCATCATACAGAGACTGTGGGTGACTTCGTTCCGCCCTGCCGGTCTACGTAAGTCACTACTACTGTTGAGTTGTCTGATCGAAATAGAACAATCTTGCCCTATACTTCCTTTAAATGTTTCAGGCCCTGAACTACTGCTCGTAATTCCAGCAGATTTATATGTTACTGTGACTGATCCAGATTCCAAAGCCCTGATATTGTGGCTTCTTCCAGGCAAGCATCCCCACCACCACCCCCATCCCTTCATTGATGCATCTGTGTACATCGTTATTTGAGGGTGGGGTGGGGTGAGCATCACACCCGCCAGGAGATTCTCTCTTCATCCACCATTGAAGGTGGTGAATAAGAGGTTCCAACACTGACACCTCTGAGTCCAGGAAACCTGTCCTCTGAGTCCACTGTGTCATGAGAAATAACTGGATAGGCCGCCTGTGGAATGACTGGTTCCAGAGAAACCATCAACCCCAGCATTCTCAAATAAACCTGTGCCAGTACATGACGACTGTTGCACACTGACTGTATTACTGAGATGAGTATTTCTACTCTCTCTTTTGAGTAGGTCCGTAGGATAAACATACCCTATCTCTAGATCAAAGAACATTCCCAGGTAAACAAACTTCCAGGATGGAGTCAGCTCTGATTTCTGAAAGTTTATTATCCTGCCTAAGTCTATGAGAGTTTTCAAAACTATCTCCAGATTTGCTGCAAGACTTTCCCGATTGTGTGCTTTTAACAGCCAATCGTCTATGTAAGTGTGGACTGCTATGTTTCTCCTGCGGCAGTATGCTGTTATTGCAAGAACCACCTGGTGAAGACCTGAGGAGTCATTGAAATTCCTTATGGTAAAACTTTGAATTCCCACTGTCAGCCCTGGAATGTGAATCTCAGGTAACGACGAAAACTTATCGCAACTGGAATGTGGAAATAAGCATCCTTCAGATCTATTGATGCTGTCCACATTGCCATCTCCGACCCCACCAACACCGTTTTGACTGTTCCATTTTGAAACTCGGTGTGTCTATGAACTTGTTCAATGGCTTGAGGTTGAGAATTGGTCTCCACCCTCCAGTGCTCTTTGTCACTACAAACATGGTTGAATAAAGCCAGGGCAATTTTATGCCAGTTGAATTGCTCCTTTTTGTATGAGGGAATTTATCTCTTCCTCTATACACAAACATCGATCTGGATCTCTTGGAATATGAGTCCAGATCGGAACCAGAGACAGGTGCGATGGTGGGTCTATCGCCCAGTTGGGCTGGTACCCGGCTGAAAGCCATCGCAAGACTAAGTGGTCCTTGGTTAACCGCTCCCACTCCTGCTTGTGGAAGGTCAATTGACCTCCCATGAGACCACCTAGGGAGAGGTGGACATAAGCAGTGCAAGAGTGGTACTGTCTCTGGTTCTAGTATTGGTTTGGTTCTTGTGGAAATAGGCCCATCAGGCATGATTACCACGACCAGATCCTTGTGCACCACGGGTTGCGCCACCCGCAGCTCGCGCACCGAGGTGCGCGGGTGGCTGCCTGGCTAGCTGCGCTTGAGGAGCCTGCACCCACCCATCCTGCAGGCCGGTGCTGGCATGGCCGGGGCCTACGTTGCGCCGGTGGCTGGACTCTGACTTGACAAGCGCCACCTCGGGCCTGTTGTGGATGGTACCAAGGGGGTGCTGTGCGAACATGCTCCATACGAAGCACCTCAAATTGTTCACGTAGCGCCCTCTGATTGTTGACTAGACTGACTGTCTCCTGGAGGTGTCTACATACCTCACCCCCAAAGAGACCAGGACCTGACATCGGCATCTGCAGCAGCCTGTTGTACAAATCCTGAGATGGACACAAATTATCTAGTGCAAATGTGCGTTTCGCCCTGACACTTCTAGTCACTGCCCTAGACATACAGTCCAGAGCCAGGTTAATACCATCCTGGATGGCTTTCTGAACTGAGACAGGGCTTGCTGGGTGTGATGCAGACGCTGTTACTATACCCTGTAACAGCTGTGAGACATGCAAGAGCGCCGCTATGGACACTCGAGCTCTCCTCTGCATCGCGCAGCGCTGTGCATGTCAGAACGGGAGCCTGGCTTAATGGACGTCTCTGCCGTCGTGAACATATCAACTATATGTTCTGCTAATGGCAGAGTGGTAACAGCCGGCTTTCCAGTCAACCACGGGTGCTGGTCCCACTGGCTTGCCGACTGTTCTACACAGAGCTCTGGCCAAACGCTTACCAGCCATTGGCATGTGTCAGACCAGTCCTCCTCTGTGGCCACCTGTGAGTGCTCGACAAGGTGCGGGCCTTCATCATCCTCTACTGCACTCGCAGGTGTAAATGTGGCTGGAGCCGTGGATACTCCTGGCAGGCCGTGGAAAACATGCAGGCCCAAGAGAGCAGGCATGTCCTGCGGCATGGCTGAAAGGCCAGGAGCCGGCGCCATGGAAGTGTGCTGGATGTAATGAACGACAAACTATCTCTTATGGGAGCCTATATCACTCTGGGCAGTCTTTTTTCTTAATATTTATACGGAAATAGTGAAGGCAAACCTCTTTAGATGTGTGCAAACCTCCTTACAGGAACCCCGTAATTAAGACGTAATTAAAACATAATTGTAGTAGAGATCACCTGATAACTCGGTCCTGAAGTGGCCTCAGATGAAATATTATAATCAGACATGATAATAACAACTCTACAACAACTTTTCGATAGAAAATTTAGCAAAAACTAAGCAAGTGGTTGGGGCCAGCATCCGGCTTACTCTACCTGCCCAATAAGGGCACCTATCTTTTTTTAATCTGAGGTTATTGAGTGTAGGTCGATATTTAGGAAATATCATAGTGTTAGGGAGGTAAGTATATCTCTTGAAGTGAAGTCTTAAGGATGAGTGAGTAAAGCCATTGCAATGACCATTGGAAAATACCTAATGAATAATTTGTCCACCATTAACTGCCTGACAGCTGCAACCCAAACGACAAAAATTTCAATGGGCAATAACTCGGGACCTACTGAATATTTTGAAACCAATTTAACATTTAACAGAAAGTTGTTGGTTTAGCCACCAACAACTTTCAGTTAAATTCTTTTCAAAATAATCAGCATAACAAGAGTTAAATTCCATGGAAAATGTAGTCTGTCAAAATTCAGCTGACAGTTAACAGAAGGTGCCTAAAATTAATTACTGTAGCATGACTAATGTCAAACGATGAAGCGTGGGCACTAAAGTTGCTTTCATAATTAACCGTGTATGGAAAATTTAACCACTTAACTATTTTCTCAATTTTAGGGCAACTATGCATGACAGCTATAGGCAGTAACAGCTCCAAGTCAAAGAAGTTTCAAAACATCAAACAGAATATTCCTTACAAGATACATCATCGTGCATTTGCTGTTTCTGCTCTGTAAGGGGTAACTGTCTGACTGATGCGAGCCAACGGACAATAATTTCTATGGGCAATATCTCTAGGCCAGCTGAATATTTTGAAAACGAATTGAATGAAAGTTGTTGGTTGCTTAGTCACCAGCAACTTTCAGTCAAACTGTTTTCAAAATATTTAGCATATCCAGAGATAAACCGCATGGAAAATGTAGGCTGCAGAAATTCAGCAGGCAGACAGCTAATGGGTTATGGCAGATCACTGTGGCTAACATGCTATGTATTTAGCCATTTAATGGCCAAATCCGGTCAAAAAACTTTAAATATCTGCCTATTAAATGTCCATTTACAGGCTAAGAGAACACATTTTTTGAAAATTTATTACTGGATTGACTGGCTCGGTTATCGAGCCAGTCATTTCAGTAGTAAATTTTCTAAAATTGTATTCTCTTGGCATGTAAATGGACATTCCAGAAGACCATAACAGAGGCCAGTTTTGGCCGGCTTGACAATTATTAATAAACAGGAGTGTCTATTGAACCTGATGCATGTGAGATGACCTCAGGAGATCAATGTATGTAGTTCTCCAGTCTCATTCCTAGTGTGTAAACACTGGAATAACTCCAAACTAATAAACCACACCCATATAGGCAAACTCACTTGTTAGCTTTGATCATGGGGAAGGCTTCAAGTAGTTGGTGCACAATGAGCAGTCTAAGGTGTTCAAATCTCTGTATAGCCTCACGCATAAACACCAGCACATCAGCCGCAGCTAATTCATTCTGATCACTAAGGAACTCCATCAGCTACAAAATACACACACACACACACACATTGATCAATAGCCAAAACGAGAATTCGGTAGAATAGAGGCAGAGTCCATTTATATCTAAGCTCTGTCCACTTTGTATATGCATTTAAATCGATTTTAAGAGTTTGAAACCTGAATTCCCAGAATCCCAAGGTAACCATACAGTTAAGTTGTTGAACATTTTAAAACTAATTTGATTGGGTGATGTTGCTGCCTGAGGCAGTAACGTCACCCACTTGAATTAGTTTTAGAATATTCACCAGAATGGCTATACAATTCACCTTTCCAGAGTACCCACCCTTCATATGACATCATAATGAACTGCGTGATGTGCACAATGACATCATAATGAATGACGTCGATAAGTACATCATGAACGCATATTTGAAGACGGTCTATGCTTTGTTGTACAAATTCTTTGCTTTTACTACTTAATAAACATTCTGTTGAATATTTTGAAACTAATTTGACTGGGCGCTGTTGTTGCCATAGGCAGCAACAGCACCCAGTTAAATTAGTTACAAAATATTCAACAGCTTCCCTGTATAGTTTTCAGGAAATTGATAGCTAGGGCATTTGGGGATCGATCAATCCCAACACGGCAAGGTGTGGGTGGAGCTAAGCTAGTGATGGGTGGGGCATGGCTAAAAATGGAAAGGTTCATTCAGATAGCTTCAAGGTGGACAATTGCCGCTTTCATGATGGGCCTACTTCATTTTGATTATGATGTCAGCTAACAAGCGACATATTTGATTATGATGTCAGCTAACAAGCGACATATTTGATTGCGACACCAACTAACAAGTGACATATTTGACTAGGACGTCAGCTAACAAGTGAAATATTTGATTATGATGTCAGATAACAAGTGACATATTTGATTGTGACGTCAGCTAACAAGTGGCATATTGGATTATGGCGTCGGCTAACAAGTAACATATTTGATTGCGACACCAGCTAACAAGTGACATATTTGATTGTGGCATCAGCTAACAAGTGACATATCTGATTACGATGTCAGATAACAAGGTACATATTGGATTATGACATCAGATACCAAGTGATGTATTTGATTGTGACGTCAGCTAACAAGTGACAGATTTGATTGTGATGTCAGATACATGGGTGACAAATCAGATTCCTCACATCTGTCATTGGAATTCCATATTATTCACAGAGCCGAGGGAAGTCAGGATGGAATGAAACTGTTACATCTAGTGCAGTATATTATGGCAGAATCTAATGTTCATAGACAGGAAATGCGACCTTGACATCTTAACAAGGAAATTCAAAGGTCTCTTTACTCATCTCGCATTATGGAGCAGAAAGAAGTAAGCTGCTTCATTAGGTCAGGCATGAGGCATATGAATTGGGAACTAAAAACTTAGTAGTGTCTGGATATGATCTTAAGTTCTAAATGGCTAGTATTTCCTTACCACTGGTATAATAGCAGAGCCGACATCAGAAAACTTGACACTACATTGATGAAGAGTGCGTACAAGCAGCTGTCGATATTTGCCAATGTCCTCTTGTTCAACAGCACTGCCAGTTTTTACAACTTCCTTTTTCAGCACCAGAACCATCTGTAGATACAACAGAAGAAGAAATGTACAGCTCAGAAATAACTTAACATGTTTCCAAAAGAAAAGAAAACATCCTGTTAACTATTTTGAACGTAATTTTATTGGAAGCCATTTTCTAAGGCAGCAATGGCTTCTAATCAATACACCTTTCCAGAGTACCCCACCCATCATGACGTCATAATGAACTGCGTGATGTATACAATGACATCATAATGAATGATGTCATGAATGACGTCGATAGGTACGTCACGAATGCATATTTGAAGACGGTCTATGCGTTGTTGTAGAAATTCTTTGCTTTTACTATTTAATAAATATTGTTGAATATTTTGAAACTAATTTGACTGGGCGCTGTTGCTGCCATAGGCAGCAACAGCACCCAGTTAAATTAGTTACAAAATATTCAACAGCTTCCCTGTATATTTTTCAGGAAATCGATCGCTAGGGCATTTGGGGATCGATCAATCCCATCGCGGCGGTGTGGGTGGAGCTTAGCTAGCTAACATACATGTTTCTGTTTTGGAAACATGTTCATTTCTTTATCAGTTGTTGAATATTCAGATGTAGAACACAAAAATAAATTCTTTCAGTAGAATGAAGTAATATTTTCAGCGTGCGAAAAAATCATACAATTCGTCTACAGATACTGATCCAGTACCGTGATCACAACAATGTGTTTAACCCTTTCAAGGACAAATCCTTGAAAAAGTTAATTCTTTACAATGCATAGCATGTTCTTTTGCACATTTTGAAATTAATGACTGGAAGCTCCCACTCCAATTAGCTTTAAAATATTCAACAGCTTACATATATAGTTTACCTTGAAATTTGGATTCTGGGAAGTCAGGTTTCCACGTTTCAAATCGATTCCAACACGCGTAAATTTGACATATATTCACTAGCTTTGCCACTCGACATGTCTGAAGCACTAGTTACATACCTCTTCAATGGACCTCGTCGTAACAAGATCAAAAGCGAGATTGAGTGTTTTCTTGCGCACTTCCAGATCAGGGGCAGCCAGCATGCGGAGAATATCCATCACCAAGTCCTACAACCGGATGAAAAATATATCTCATTACAGCCATCCAATACACATTTCCAACTCTGACATCATTACAGCGGGATTGCCCTTAATCAATGCTCTGGTTGGTAAAGCCAACAACAAACAGCCGACACGCATTGAGTTACTATTGCACTAAAATACACCGCAGTTTATACTGTTCCTATGATAGACTAAGATCACACTTTTATCGGTCATACAACACTGGAAAGTATATCCAATTGCCTAAACATTAATGTAAGTTTTTTGTAAAATTTCACCGAGTTATTTGTATATATAAATTACACCATTATACCTAGGTTCATTAAATCCAGTGGACAATAGGGGCTATTTTAAAATTACAATAAACGGTATAAAATTTTACAAAAATTAAAAAACTTATACATAAATGTATTATGAATTTAGTTTTTCATATAAACTGTTTAAATTGCATTGTATCCGAGCCTAATTGTAAAGTAATACTGTTCTCGCATTGCTCATTGAGTTTACCAACCAGATGTGTTTTGAGTAATGCATTGTTGGAAGGTATTTTCCCAAAGTACGTGAAAGCTCTATTAATACATACAACCAATATGACATATAAATTTGACTTTCTAAACACAAGCAGTTTAAACCATACAAATAGGCAGTTTCAAAAAGCATTTATTTGGTACTAAATGTGTTATTTTGAAGCAGCCACTAGGTGTTGCAAGAGGAGATTTGTTCATGCATACTAACTTTAATAGATGATTTAATTACTGAACAAGCACATGCATCTATTAATACTTGAACCCTTTAACACTCATATCAGCCAACAGCTTCTGCACTGACCCTGAGACATTTCCATTTGAAGACCGAGAAAACTATTTTTGAAATTTTACCACTGGAATGACTGGCTCGATAACCGAGCCAGTCATTCCAGTGGGAAATTTTCAAAAAGTCACTTGGTCCGCAAATCGACATTTTCTATGTGAAAATTGAAATTGGACTTGAAATTCGAGGGTTAAAGGATAATGGTCCAGCCGGCAAAAACCAGCTTCTACACTGTTCTTAAGAAATGTTCATTTACAGATAAATAGAAAACTATAATTGACACTTTTCCACTGGACTGATCCAGTAAATTCTAGTGGTAATCTTTTTAAAAAACTTTTTAACAAAGATCAAAAATTTCAATTTTCTTGACAAATCTTGATCATTAACTCTTTAACATTCATTTGAGCCAAAGACGGCTTCAGCAGTGGTCTTGGAGAAGTGTCATTTTGCAGACAAAAAAGACTATTTTTGACAATTTGAGGGTTAAATGGTTAATCATTAGTTATTAAACCCTTTACTGGTTGCAGCCGGCAGATGGCAGCTTACATGATCAACAGTGCCTGTCATAGCACGAGCAAGTTAAATAAATATATTTGCTGTCCATGCTATTTTCTATTAACAAGAGTTGTCTCCTCTTGTATTTCTTCAACAAAGTGATAATGCATTTATCATAATTACACCAGATTTACATAATTATATATATATATACCATTTCTTAGCCATCCGGATATGACTAATTGCTGCAGAATAGAAGGTAAAGACTTGCTGTAGATTTTGAAAGCAATTTAACTCAGACAATGACATTCAGCTAAATTATTTTCAAACTGATCAGTAACTTTCAATTTAGATCATTTAAATCTAAGCTTTTAGGAACAAAATGAAATAAACAATACTAATTCAAAATACCCAGATTATATTACATAACTTTTAATTATACAACTATTTTTCTGAAGTTTGTCATCTTTAAAATCTTAGCATTGAATAAAACATGCAATCATACAGATAAGACATTAAAAATATTTTGTAAATTTGGAAAAGACCAGTAAATTAGTCTCAAAATATTTTGAAACTAATTTGCTGCTCTTCTCCAGTTACAAAATTTATATAATGGCTTATCCATATGCTTGCATGTTTTATGCGATGATGAGATGCAGAGCACACCTGGTGCATAATTTAGAAATGGTTGACGTACCTGTAGGACTTTTTCATGAGATCTCACTTCTTTAAGGGCAATCAGACGATCCAGTACAATCAGCTTGACATTATTGTCACTTTCCTTAATAATTAATTCAATATAACAGCTGGCAGCCGCCTGAAAAACATGCACACACACACATCAGTGCTTAGAGACATAAGAGACACACACAGTGTTTACAGATATAATAGAGTTTCAGTGAGAAAGTGCATCACACACGATACCCATACACACATCCTGAAGACAATAGCCCTTTCCAGTTTTAGTTATGCCCCGCCCATCTCTATCTAAGCTCCACCTACACCTCGTCTGTGTTGGGATCAACCGATCTCTGAACTACCTATCAATTTCCTGAAAACTATACAGGTAAGATGGTGAATATTTTGTAAGTAATTTGACTGGGTACTTTTGCAACAGCGCCCAGTCAAATTGGTTTCAAATTATTCAAGACTTTATTAAATAGTAAAGACATACAAGTCGTACAACAACGCATAATCCGTCTTCAAATATGCATTCGTGACGTACTTATCTACATCATTCATGTCATTCATTAGGATGTCATCCTTCATGCCACGTAGTTGATTATGACGTCATATGTTGGATGGACAGAGTGGAAAGGTGAATTGTTCTTTGATGTTCAGTCAACTGTATTCTGAGATGTGCCAATACTAACTCAAACATAAATCATGCTTGATTCAGCTAGCTTAGTGTTAGACAGATTTTATGAACATGGTGACTCAAAGATACTCAGGAATATTGTTGCTTTTTTCTTGATAGTATTTTTGATGACACTGTAATGCGTATCAATGTGTTTAAAAATCTGATTAGACTACTCAAGTGCTTGCTTGTGAATAGTCTTAAAACACAAGTTCTTCTGGGTTCACCTTTAAGTGCTGAGATTCTTGACCTTAAGCTACACTGACCATGAGCATTATATCTTCCGCACAGCCAAGAAGTCTTTTTTCCTCTATTCTGTGTTGTGGCCAAATACTTCTCGCACATAAACTTCTCGCTTGGCATGTTTGCAGTATATGCTCTGAAGTCTGAAGCCATTGATTCCATTGACATTGAGGTGTCTGTTATTACATGTAACACTTTCAATCATAAAAAACCAAGAATTTCATAAATTCAAGGAAACATAACTGGACAGCTGTTGGACTGGAACAATTTGGAAATAATATGAATGAAAGCAGTTGTGGCCTTGCACAGCCGGCAAATCCCTTTCAAAATATATATTATATTTAAAGTGTAAACTATCATGGATCTTTACAGGTTAGGCTAAAGAATATATTAATAGAACAAGTTCAAGCTAATAAGTGCCTTACCTTGACAGCAGTTGGTGCGCTTGAGAGTGTCACTAAGGTACCAGCTGCCTCATAACGGACTGCTGGGCTGGATGAATTCAACAGGTTGTAAATACATCGTATGAAGCGTGAACGTTCTGATGGATTAGCATGGCACACCTACAACATAACAAAGATAATCTCTAGTCATTACAAGACTAGATGTTATAACCATAAAGTTGTAAATAGTAAATACTAGACTGGTAATAGATGAATCCGAACTGTCCCTCAAGAATCGGACTTCACTAGGTAGCAGTCATTACAATCCTAATGCTGTATCCACCTCATGAACATCGATAAGTCTTTCAAATGTACAAATTGTATATCTTTTATGGATTTACAACGAAAAAATAATATTTAATATTTTGAAACTAATTTGACTGGGAGCTGTTGCTGCCATAATCAGCAACAGCCCACAGTCGAATTAGGTTCAAAATATTCAACAACTTTCCTGTGTAGTTACCTGGAAATTGGGATTCTGGTAAATCAGGGTTTAAAGTATATACATTGATTCTAACACAGGACAAACTGGGCACAGCTTAGATAGAAATAAGCGGAGCAGAGATTGAAATGGATCCTTTAATTAGGAGCACTTTACCGTCAAACCCACTTGGAGATGTAGCTCCAAAAGTCAAGTTTGCTACCCACTATAGGTAGAACACATGTTAGTCATCATTAATTGAAAGTTCAACATTGAGCTAGAACTGATACTAATCTGTAACGTAGGCCATTCTAGTTGAAGCATTTTTTGGCTTGAAACCGGTATGACCTACATGTACTGTGGCGACTAAAATACTCTTTTTAACTTCATGTGAATTATGAATTGGGAATCATTGGATAGGTCCAACGACTATTTTTAGTTGCCAGTTGAAACCATTATATCTGCAAAATATTCATGGTATATCTGACAAATCTGCCTATGTCGCAACTATACAGTTAAACGTTAAATTTGGAGCTAAACAAAAAAGTGGATTGAAGATTCACATACCTTATAGATGAGTTCTACAATAACCAGCTGCAGAATATCTCCAAAACTGTTCACTTGATCAATGCAGCCACTTAAATAGTTTAGAGCACGGTCCTGTGAATGAGAAGAACACCATATTAACCCTTTACCCTCAAATTTATTCAAGAAAATTTGAATTTTCTCATCGAAATAAGAAACTTTATCAAATTTCTTTTTCACAAGTGAGATGACATACTTACCTCCCTAACACTTGATATACTAGTAAATCTCATCAATCGTTTGCAAGCAATACAAAACACAGCTGCAGGAATCGTGTCACTATGTAGTAAATACGATCACATTACTCCAATACTCCGTAATCTACACTGGCTACCCGTCGATAAACGTATCGAGTTCAAAATTCTCTGCTTAACTTACAAATGCCTAGAAGGTACTGCACCGGCCTACCTCGCCGAACTCTTAGTACTTTACAGTCCCCGCCGTTCACTCAGATCAGAAAGCAAAAAACAACTTAACATTCCTAAATTCCGAATGAATACATATGGCCAAAAAACATTCTCTTACTCAGCTCCCATCCTATGGAATAAATTGCCTTTGGACATCAAAACATCCCCAAACCTGAGCACATTTAAATCTAGACTCAAGACATGTTACTTTCAAAAATGTTATCCAACACCTTGATCTGTATTTTTTCTAGAATATTCTAGATAAGCTTTCTAAGCGCTTAGAGCATGCTGCGCATGGATTTTGGCGCGTTACAAATGGACTATTATTATTATTATATCGGCTCTAAATTCAATAATATTCAGAATTATAAAGTTAGGTGCCCCTACCGGGCAGGTGGAATGTACACAGCCATGCACATGTCAGACCCCACCTCTGTGCATACGTACTTCCGCTACTAAATATTGGCTGACATAGAAGCAACTATTCAAATAACCAAAGGACCAGGCCTCTGTGGGGTGGAAAGGCCGGGATCCTCTTAGGGACGTAAGTATATCATCTCACTTGTGAAAAAGAAATTTGATAAATTTTCTTATTTCACATCATGAGAACATACTTACCTCCCTAACAATCTTTATAAAAGCCAGATTTTGAAAGTACAATGTAAATTTGGCGGGAGGTAGGCAAAGTCCTAAAACCACTTCACCCTCGAAGAGACTAGCTCTTTGAATTTTCAAGAGAATTAAAACATCTGAAATTGTGTCTGAAAACACAACCAGGAACAGAATTCTTCATCGGATAATCGACCGACGAAGAGAGATTGATCAAAAGGCAAATGCGCTCCCCCACCCTTTCTGAGTAAGGATAGGTAAAATGCTGCTCTAAATGACTAGCACGCTCTCTAATACTTGAAAAAACTAGTTTTACTAGACATTAGAAAAAGAAGAATTGCTTCATTTTCAAAAAACTCTCTGAAAGAGCCACAATTACGAGACATTAATAAGTATTACTAGACATTTGAAAAAGAAGAATTGCTTCATTTTAAAAAAAACCCTGAAAGACCCACAATTAAGAGACATTACCATCACCATATTAAATAATATCTTGACACAACCAACAAGACAAAAAACAAAATGGTCACATAGACTGACCTCTGATGTCTTGAGCGTGGAAATCACCTGTTCCCTCATACGGATGAAGAGAATGTAACCGGAAACAGTAGGTATTCCTTACTACCAAATGTGATATTTGTAAATAGTAGAGGAGGAAAACTAATTACAAATAAATACCTCGATTCACAGTGCCACTGACATAATGTCTTCAACAGAAACGCTATTACATAATGCCGTGGAAGTTACCACACCATGGAGACTATGAGCCTTGGCTCTATCTACTTGCTTTCCAGTGGCCGTCTTATGACAGAATTGAATACATCCTACTATCCATCTGGAAATCGTGTCTTGACGCCCTACCATGGGGTTCAATATATGACAACCATAGGGAGCATGGGTCAGTCCGCCAAACCTGAGTCCTTTTCTTGTACTTATTTAAGGCATGGACAGGACACCATGCTTTAGCACCAGGATCATATCTGGTTAAGGCAGGTAAAATTATAGGTTGACCAGGATATTTTAAACACTGATTCTTAGCCAAGAAATTCAATCTCGGTTGAAGCTTAATAAGGCCTTCACCTGTAACTATATAATGGTCAGGCTCAACAGACAAGGCATGAATTTCACTTCTGCCTCTGGCTGAGGCTGCTGCAGTTAAATAAAATACAGTTTTAAGCGTCAATAATTTTATAGAAATAGCACTAAGTGGTTCAAAAGGTTTACCACTCAAAACTTGAAGAACCAGAGAAAGACTCCATGACGGTGTCAATGGAGGATTTCTCGGTCTGAGATTGCCCATACCTTTAATAAGAGTATTTAATACACATACTTCATCACTTTCCCTCTTTGCCAAGCAAGGGATAACAGTCATTAATGCTGATTTGTATCCAGCAATAGAATTAGGCTTAAGACTATAGGCATCATACAGGTGACAGAGAAAATCAGCTACTACCTGAATACATGCATCCAATGGATTGATACATCTCTTTGAACACCATTCTGCAAATCTGTTGATTTTATAATTATATGCTCTGGAGGTTGAACCCCTTCTGGTTTTGGCCATAAAATTGGCTGCTTTCTCAGAAAAGCCCTCCTTAATTGCACATTTTTTGACACCATCCATGCAGTAAATTGAAACATTGATGGATTGTTGTAAAGGATCTTGCCCTGGAAGATAATATAGTCTATCAGAGGCAGAGGAAGCGGATTGCAGACCAGAAGGGCCAGCAGATCCGTAAACCATGATCGATCAATTTGGCCAATTCGGGGTGATCAGAAGCACTTGCATTCCTCCTGTTTGATTTTCTCAAGAATCCTTGGAATCAGGATTGTTGGAGGCTATGCGTATGCATATGTTGGGTTTTCCCCAATGATTGAACAGATGATCCACCACACATTGATTTAGTTGCCATTCCGTAGGCAGAATGCTCATCCTACGGCTCAATGAGTCTGCTAACAGAGTCAGCCTTCCCAGATTATGAACTGCTTTCAAGGTGATCATATGATCCATGCACCAGCAAAGCAGTTTCCATGTCATCATACAGACTGGGTGACTTCGTTCCACCCTGGCGGTTTATGTAACTCATTACTGTTGAGTTGTCTGAGCGTATCGACACAAACTTTCCCTTCACTTCTTGTGAGGACTGTGGTCGATAACGAGTTTCAATTAATTTTATGGTCTACTACACTATTTAAACACAATAGCGACACTTTGGAAAGAGAAAAATATGTTAGGCAGCCCAAATAACAAGATTAAATGACGCCTCAATCTGAATCACATCACCACTCGCTGTGACGTCACACCGGGAACCGCGTTGTGAGCCGGGTCAATATTTCTCTGTCTGTAGTGCAAAGGTAGCATGTTTTAAAACGTGTTTAACAGGAGAGACTTCACCTACCATAACATAAATTATGAAGTTAAGTCTTCAAGAAATAAAAAATCATGATTTGTAAAAAATCTATTATGGTATTTACTCATTTTTAATGGTTTCATGGATAGCTATATTCACATAATAATAGGCCTATAACTACGGTAAACCATGGGCAATGCTGAAAATCGGCAATATTTCAATGCATGTGACAAATACTCTGTAGTCGAGTAGGCCTAATTGCGGATCCATTACCATTCTTGAAAGGACTGGGTGTACTATGTAATATCTGGGATGGATGGATGCGAGTGTGATGATCGAGGTGCGTGGGAGAGGTTGACGATGGCTATAATTGTACTATTATTCATATCTAAATGTATAGGCTACAGAGTGCAGTTACAACTTTTTCTGAAGATTACGAATGTACATTAAGTGTGCCCTATGTGAAATTTCTCGTGATTACTGATTAGAATGTAATTGTTTACCTATAAGCTTTTGGCAATGTGTAATGTGTTTGTATAATAATAATGTAGAGGCATGTACGGGTCAACATGTGTGTGTGTGCGTGTGTGGAGGGGGGGGGGGGGGGCGTCACGCCTGTGACAACCATATGAACTATATCGTTTTCAAACCAACTTCTTCCATGTATGGAAGTAGCATACACTCAATTTCAATGGTATGAAAAAGCAAGAGTGTAGCGGATGAACAAATTTTAAATAGGTAGGTGAACTGACAGATGTTCAGAGGTCGCTAGCGTATCATCTTTACTTACAGTGCAGCTCATAAATAAGTTTAAATGCTTCCAAAGCAAAAACACAAATATGTTAGTTAGAACCATATGGACATGATACAAGAAACGTTATGTTGAATATTTTGAACACAATTTGGGTTGAAATCCAACCCAATTATGTTCAAAATATTCAACAGTATATGTTATTTAAGTTGTACTATAAGCGTGCGGACGGCAGTGAAAGCCTCGCTACGCACCTCGACCGCTGCCTAAATTATAAACAAACCGTGTACTGTCAATACTATGTCAATGTAGACTATACGCAAATAGATTAGATTTGTATTTACCCGACATTTTAGTTATTTTAAACACATAACTGCTATATTGTAATCATAAATTTATTCATTAGCCTACACAATGGTAAATTGCGATCGTACGTGCACTGAGTGGTGTAGGCCTACTTAACTATCATTTAAAAAGTTGTGTACATGCATGCCTATCATCTATATAGATTTCAAAACTATCTCCAGATTTGCTGTCAAGCTTTCTGGGTTATGTGCCTTTAGCAACCAGTCATCTATGTAGTGTGGACCACCACTTTCTCCAGTGGAGGAAAGCTGAGATAGCAAAGACCACTCGAGTGAAGACCCTCGGAGCCGTCGAGATACCGAATGGGAGAACTTATTCCCATTGGCATCACTGAAAAGCAAATCTCAGGAACCGACGAAAACTCCTTGCAATGGGAATGTGAAAATAAGCGCCTTTCAGATCTATCGAAGCTGTCCACATCCCCTTCTCTAACCACAACACCACCAATTTTATTGTTTCCATTTTGAAACTTGGTGTGTCTATAAACTTGTTTAGAGATTTGAGGTTGAGAATTGGTCTCCACCCCACGGTGTTCTTTGTCACAAGAAACACGGTTGAATAGAAGCCCGGGCAATCCTACGCCGGTTGAATTGCTTCTTTTAGAATTAGAGATTCTATCTCCTCTTCTATGCACAACCGCTTGCCTGGAGCTCTTGGAATTTGAGTCCAGACCGGTACCAGAGACACATGCAATAGCAGACCTATTATCCACTCTGGACTGTATCCGCGCGAAAGCCATTGCGAGAGTGGTCCTGAATTAACCGCTCCCACTCCTGAATGTGGAAAGTCAATCGACCTCCCACTGGTGCATTAAGGTTAGCGGGTGCACATAAATTTTAGAAGTGGGTGCGTCTCTGGTACATGTGACAACACCAGAGTGGTACCTGTGGTAACTGAAAATTCTTTTAGGCCATCAGACCCGGTTACTACGCGCTGCTCCCCGTGCGCTGCGCCCAGCGTCATGCGCACCTCAGTGCGCAGGCGCAGCCTGCGCTTGGAGCGCTGGCTGACGTACAGCAGCATGCTGCTACTGGTGTGGCCGGCGAGGTTTCTGAACCTGGCCGGCCTGCTGGCCTGAAACTGCCAGCACCGCCATGAGTGTACTGCTGCCAAACAGCCAAGGGCTGTGTTCCCTGCGCAACACTTCAAATTGCGCGCGCAGTACCCTCTGGTTGTTGACCAAGTTCACTGTTTCTTGGAGGTGCCGACAACCCTCACCTCCAAACAAACCAAGGCCCTCCATCGGCGCTTGCAATAAGCGTGACAAGCTCTTGGAATGGGCACAGATTATCCAGTGCAAACATGCGCCTCGTCCTCAGTGACTTGGTCACTGACCTAGTCAAGCAGTCCAACACCAGGTTGATCCCATCCTGGATGGCTCGTTGGACTGACATTGGACTAGGCTGCGGGTGAACCGAGGCTGCTACTACCCCTGATAGCAGCTGAGACGTGAGACAGCGCACTGATTGCTGCTCGCGAACTCTCCTCGGTATCACGCAGTGCGGCGTTTGCTGAGCGCATAGTGCCTGAGCACAGTGCTCCTGTGCCGCAGCGAACATAACTACAATATGCTCTGCATACGGCAGAGATTGAGCCGAGGTGGCCAACGGGTTAGCCTGTAACCATGCCCGTGGGTTACTGGTGGTCATTTCATCCACGGAGAGCTCTGGTCCGACAGTGAGCAGCCACGCACATGCATCAGACCAGTCTTCATCCATGGCCACCTGTGAATTGCAGACAAGCGACGAGCCCTCGTCATCTTCAATGGCATTCGCAGGTGGGGCCGTGTAGGAGGCCACAGACATATACCCGACTGCCCGGGGAATGCATACGGGCTCGCGAGGGATGGCATGAGATTCTCCATGGGCAGGCCGCGCACCGGGCATAAGCCACACTAGCGCGCTCCGGGTTGTTCGTATAAGATTCCACGGCTAAGCGGTACCATAGGTGCGAGCGGCTGCACTCCCCATGAGGGACGCTCGCATCCATGGCTTCATGATCGTCCCGTGGGCCGAGCAGGTAGTCTTCGTCATCTTCCTGGTCAGGAAAGTTAGACTCCGGGTTAGCAAAGAAAGCTAACCCAGACTGACCAGAAGGCCCATAGGCAGATGACAAGGGTTCTCCACGAGTGATCGTGGTCAGGCCCGCTGGTTGAGTCCCGCCTGATGCTATTAGCGCAGCTGGATCACCAGGCGGTGCGAACATCAAGCCTGGGTCCAAGTTGGCCACCCCAGGATCACAAAAAGCATTGTCCGAACTAGGAGGGCATGATCCAGGGACGGGGGCTCCCTGCACTGAGGTCGATGCGCAGGAAGTTGAAACACCTGTGCTCTGCCAACATGCCACGAAGTATGTCAGGCATCAGGTCCTTCAAGGTCCTGCGCATCTCACTCACTAACTCTACCTTGAAGACCTACAGCTCACCCTTCTCGGAGGCCCTCTTCTTACCATCCTCCTCCTTCCTCACCCTCTTGCCGCCCTCTACCATCATCTTTGCCTGAGAATGAAGGAAATGTCAATTTCCCTTTCTCCGAGATCTAACAATACTCACCATTCTGTTACTTCTGATATACAGCTGGCCTTGACAGCGGCTCTAGGATTATAGACTTAGAAAGCTTTACCGACTCCTGGGAACCGGGTACTCGGCTCCCAACTGCCGAGTACCCGTTTACCATAGAGCTCATATTGTTTGCATAGCCACCAAACAAGAGAAAACTATGGCTTGCCTCCGTGGGGCTGGGAGGCTGGGTCCGTAACAGAATGGTGAGTATTGTTAGATCTCGGAGAAAGGGAAATTGACATTTCCTTCATTCTCCTTCGATCAATACTCACCATTCTGTTACTTCTGATATACACCAGATTTGATCTGTAACCTGGTGGGAAGGGGCAAGCCATAAATGCTAATTTTGCCCCTTGGAGAAAGATTTTAGACTTCAAACTTGACTAACGGAGACCTAAAAGGACCGTCAAGTTCACGGAACCGAATCACATTCGCGTCACGCTCCCCCCCCTTTTTCCTCCTAAGAAAAGGGAGAGAACTCACGAACATGTATCTCGCCTGAAAACACCAATATAGAGGACATCATGGCCGTTGCACAATGGCACTGTGAGTCGTCATTCACGGATTACTATATGCGAGACAAAGCATCCGCCAGAATGTTCAATCGGCCAGGAATATGAGCTGCTTTCAAAACAACCGAGTAATTCCTGCACCATTGAATCAAGTGCCACACCCTGATACACAGAGTGGGTGACCTGGTCCCGCCTTGGCGATTTATATATGATACTACTGTCGAATTGTCCGACCGTATCAATATCACCTTGCCCCTGATCATCGGAAGGAACTCTTCCACCGCCAGTTCCACTGCCATCATTTCCAACAGATTGATATGCAGCTGACTCTCCGGGAGAGTCCATGTGCCCGAGACCTGGTGTTCTCCCAGGCAGGCACCCCACCCTTCCAGCGATGCATCCGTGTAGACGGACAGCTGGGGGTGGGGTAGGTGCAGCGAAACCCCTAATAGGAGATTCTGACGCTGTTTCCACCATAGAAGATGCGATATTATCGGCTCCAAAACTGGCACCAGTTTTGACAGGGGTTCTGTTCTCTGTTTCCACAGAGACATCAGATACAACTGGATAGGCCTTCGCATTAGAGCAGCGTACGGGATAACCTGCTCCATGGAGACCATCATGCCCAGCATCTGAAGGAACCGCCTCGCCTGAATGTGGTTTCCCACTCGAAAACTCTTGAGGATGGCTAACAGAGACACCACTCTGGGCTCTGACGGGTAAACCCTGCCTTCCTCGAGGTCGAATCGCATCCCCAAATAAACGAAATGTTGAGTGGGCGTCAACTCGGATTTCTCCTCGTTGACTATCCAGCCTAGATCTGAAAGTAACTTCAGAGTCAGAGCAGTATCCACGTTCAACATGGCTGCCGAGTCTGCCTTGAGCAGCCAGTCGTCTATGTAGGTGTGTAGCGCCACGTTCTCTTTTCTGAGAAACGCTGTCACCGCAAGGACCACTCCTGTGAAAACCCTCGGAGCTGTCGACAGGCCGAACGGGAGAACTGTAAACTCCCATACTTGATTCTGAAACGCAAATCTCAGAAACCTGTGCCAACTCCGATTCATAGGAATGTGGAAATATGCATCTTTCAGATCAATCGATACACACCACATTCCTTTCCTCAATCCCGCCATTACCGACCTCGGAGTTTCCATCTGGAACCGAGGCGTATGGATAAACCAATTTAATGGCCTGAGATTGAGTATGGGTCTCCATCCCCCTGTGCTCTTGGGGACAAGGAACATGTTTGAATAGAAGCCTGGAGTGTTTCGGTTTGCTGGTTTTATTGCTCCCTTCAGAAGCAAACCCGACACTTCCTTTTGAACGGCTTCTAACTTGTCTGGCTCCCTTGGTACGGGTGTCCAGACAGGTGCCAAAGACAGATTTTGTGGTGGAAAGTCCCACCACTCCGGCATGTAACCCTGGGATAACCATCCCAGGACCAGACTGTCTGATGTCACACCTCGCCAGGCCTCGACGAAACGCATGAGCCTTCCACCCACCATAGACGCCTCGACGTCTAACGGGGTTGTCCGGCTCGCAGTCCGCCCCCCCCCCCTCTTTCTTAACGAGAGAGAGAACCATTTCGTTCTAGGCACGACGGGTATAACTGGCACCGCTGTTCCTGTCGCACAGGTGCGGTCCAGGCGGATATGAAGGGAGCTTTCGTACCCTCAGGTACGCTTCGGCCCCTTCTGTCCGCCCTTTGAGGCCTTACCCTTACACTTCCCCTTCCAGCCTCTAGGGCAGTCAGGAGCAACATTGGGGAGGGTAGGCGCCTCTACAACCTTCCTGGGCTTCTTCGCCGCCGGCAGCTCCGAAAACCCAGCTGAAGCAGAAGTCGCAACAGGCCTAGCTTTCGCCTTGCCCTGATGCTTCTTCTGCTTCTTTGAAGGTTGTCCCGTTAGCGGTTTCCCCACAGCCCCTAGTGCGTGCGCTTGCCGCACTAGCTCTAGCTGTAGGTTTACCGCTAACCGATTCTGCGCGATACTGGCGGTATCCTCTAAGATGGCCCGCGCTTGGCCACCGAAGATGCTAGGCCCTGTCAGGGCCGTCCCAAGAAGACGCTCCCTGACTGCCGTAGCCGGACGCATATGGTCAATGACCATTTGCCTCCTGGATTTTGTCACTCGCGCTTGCACCCTTGCCAATGCGTCCATAGACAGCACCAGGCCGTCATTGACACATGAAAGCGCCACAGGTGGCACAGGGTGGCCTGCCCCTGCTTCAGCCCACACCGACTGAAGGAGACGATACGAGTGGTTGACAGCGCTCACCGCTGCCCTCACACCCTCATCGCATAGGGACAGGACTTCTTCCTGGTGTACCTGAGACTTGTCCACAAGTGCCGGACCGGGGCCACCCGCCACGGCACTCTGGACGCCCAGTACCCATCGGTCATCCTCAGTGACCGACGGGACTATACCATATCTGTCGTATTCCCCCCGCGGAATACGACATCTTGCCCGCACCTCCCTGGAGGCCGCAGGGAGCTGACCCTTGGTCATCAGTTGTTTGCTATAAATAGCGTCCAACAAATCTATGAACTTGATCCGGGCCACGGGCAAAATCCCCGTCCTGATCGACGCACGGGGCGCATCTTCATCGGCCGTGGCCGAAACCACAGACGGGTCAACCCTGGCTAGCCACGCCAGAGCATCTGACCAATCTACCTCCGATGAAGACACCCCCGCAAACACGTCACCCGTTGACGTGCTCACGGGCCTGCCAGCCACGGCCTCCCGGCAAGGAGCCACGGCTGACACACCAGGCACTCCGGTACCACACGGTTCCGCCGCCACCCCATGAAACACTCCGGTCCATGGGGTAGGTCCGCACGGAAAACCGTACGGACCCGTAGCAGTCGCGGAACCATAGCCGGACACGGGCGCCAACGGCACCCCACGTCCGACTGCCGGACCAGGCGAGATAAGCGAGTACCACGCCCGGCCCGGCACACCCGTTCCCGTGACGGCTGGTGCCAAACCAAGACGCACGGAACCGGTGCACGGTACCGGATTGGCCTCAGCCACAGGCGGAGCCGCTGACCTGGCTTGCGCCAAACCAGACAAATGGAGGCCGGTTCCGTCCAGGACGGAATCAACCTCCATATTCTCCACCTGCGGCTTCACGGGCCGCAGCAACCTCTCCTCCTCGTCTTCAGACTCCGAAGAGTCGTCACTAGACGAGTCAACCGTGGAACCGTCCTGGCGGACGGCTCCCACACCTGACGGACGCGCCACCGCTACTGGACCACCCGGAGGTGGCCGCAGAGAAACAGAACCTGTCTGGCCGAAGCCAGACGGGACTGCCAGGGGGCCGTACGAGACGGCCCCCTCGGTAACCAGTCCAGAATCCTCTCCGAGGACAGGATCCGTACCAGGCATGGGGAGAAACTGCCCCCCAACCTTTGGTAGCAGGGACGACACCAGCGTGGGCAGAACGCTATGCAGAAAACCCTGCATAGCCGGACCAAACCACGCCGGCGGTGCCATCTCCGCCACCTCCAGCTGGGGACGTGGAGCACCCCCACCGGCCGAACCGGGCGCTCCACGATTTACTCTCGGACCGCCTGACCCCACGTCAGACCCAGCCAAGTCCTTCTGGGCAAGGAACTTAACCATCATCTCAACGGACCACACTGCACAAACATTACACCTATGATCAATATTACACAGGGCACACCTAAAACAGACATGGTCCTTGAACACGACACGGACAAACTTATGGCATTCGTCACATGATGGCGGGGCTGGCTTGGCCTATAACATAAGCACAAACCTACAATAAACAAGCGGAACGAGACCCGGATGGAAGGCAGACAATTAATTTTCAAATAATTTGACTCATAAATTAACTGTAACCCTCCCGCACCCCACCCCGCCACGTTACAACAACGATCGCATTGATTATGACGACAAGAACGAGGCGGGCATAAAACACACCCATAATAGATCCTCCAGGATGTGTAACGGCTCCAGGAATCATATCGCATAGCATTCGGGGTATATTTACTAATCAATATAAATTATACTCCTAACGAAAGCAGCACGATATGTGAAGAAAACAACAAAATGTATAACAAACTGCTGTATCACACGGTAAAACCGCAGACCACGCATCTACTCAAGAATTTTGAAACCACCGATCATTGCAAACCGATAGTGATCGCACGTAAACTTGATCATTCTAAAGTTTCCGGTACCATTTTTAGTACGCAGCACCCAGAAGAAGATGCGCGAATTAATGAAAATTTTTTCTTCACATAAACATCTGAGCGACCGGGTGTGACGTCACCCGCTTGGATCCTACGGAGAACGACGTCAGCCGATATTCATGTTAGAAATACCGTAGCATAACACCTATTTTCATATCTGCCGATCGCCTGTTGGGGGTTAAAGAAGGCGATCGCCTGGCATATATCGTTGTTAGCACACGTCCCAGATTCTATGGGGTCAGAAATTGGAACATGCGACACAGCGAAATTTAGAGACCTAAGTCTTTTAACTATGGATAATAAAGAATGATACAACCTGGTTATCTTCGGCGGTATTCTCCATAGTATCCTTTAGTTAATCCTTTCACGAACACACAAACTATCACTACAGATTAAAGACTTAGATTTTCTTTCACAAAAAACACTAAAATCCTCAATGCAGAAAGCATGTATTGCTCTTATTGCTATGCAAACAAGAATGAGCTCTATGGTAAACGGGTACTCAGCAGTTGGGAGCCGAGTAGCCGGTTCCCAGGAGTCGGTAAAGCTTTCTAAGTCTATAATCCTAGAGCCGCTGTCAAGGCCAGCTGTATCTCAGAGAATGGTGAGTATTGATCGAAGGAGAATAGAAGAATTCAGAGGTTAGATTTCCACCCCCAACCCCCAACTCTTTACAAATAGCACATTTGTTAGATAACCTACAATCGGTACAAGATGGGGAAGAATCTAGCCGTAAGATCCTTCAAACAAGACGGACATGATGACTTCTGCAAAGGTAGACATACGAAGAGAATGAGTATTTTAGTTTGGTAATTTTGTTAAAGAAATAAAAAACAAACTTGAGAGAGAAGACAACCACTTTTATTACTGACAACCCCGAAGGGACAGATGTCTTCATAAAAAAATAAGGAATAAAAACCACAGCCAGGGATAATGTGAGAATGTTAGAAAAGATGAGCGGCTGATCATGACACCCAGCTATCTCTACACATTCATAACATAAGATGATAATGACATCAAAACGTCTTCTTTTAAAAACAAGATTATGACATCAAGGAAAAGGGTTAAAAATCTGGCTGATTATGACCTCAAACCTCAATACAAAAGCCCCTTCAATGGGAGGAGATATCAGACTATGAATGCAAGAAATACCTAGGACTACATACACTCATCACTCAAGAATAATATAATAATATAATTATATATCTGAGAACCCATGCACAACCACAAGAGAGAATACAGTGCAATAAGGATGGCAGCAAAAATTGATGAAAATTTCAAATAATTAAGTGCCATAACGAATAAATTCCCTTATCCTGAACATAGGTAAACCATCCTCTTGTGCAGAAAATCATGTCCATACATCCGCCGAATCTGTAGAGTCTGATGAAGGGGATGGGACAAAAGGAGGGAGATATTTTTCGTTTTAATTTCTCCGACCCGTAGACATATCATATGATAAGTCAGAAAAAAGGAAACGTGATCAATCTCTGAGTGAAGAACAGGAGCTCTACCATCATAAGATGAGCCTGTGGACACAAAGACACAAGGAATTAGTAGAACTTAGGCGCGGGGATAATTTAACAGGGATTCCAAGCGCCCAAAAACGCGCTAATGCCAGGTTGGCCACGAACTAAAACCGGTAACATATACACCTGTGCAAAAGTTAAGCACCACCCTATTTTTACGCACATGCGAAGGTATATTCATGTGCTATGAAGAAAGCAATAGCATAAACATTTATGTACCCATCCATCTTAGCGCAAGAGGTAATAATGCAACTAGAGGAATGCTGATTATGATGGTGGGGAAACACTGTATGTTTTTGTTTGAACTTGAAAACGAGGCCTGAATATGGTTACGTTGACACAACTGACAACTATTGCCCTACAGTTGACACATGTGGCTAGATTGTCATTAATGGTGTCTGAAAACGAAGTTTAACATCTGTGCACGAGTTTGAGACTGTCATTATTAATACCAGGTATATCCACCTTGTGCCTGGATGACGGCCTGGACACGACGTCTCATGCTGGTCACCAACCGACTGATACGCCATTGTGGTATTCGTTGCCATTCAAGATGGAGTGCGTCTGTTAATTCCTGTAGGTTCTGCACAGGAGGATCCCTCCATCTCACCATGTTTCCCAGAATGTCCCAGATATGCTCAATAGGGTTCATATCAGGGCTCCTTGCTGGCCATGGTAGGGTTTCGATGGCATTCTGGCGGAGGTATTCATGCACAGCTCTAGCACGATGTGGTCGGGCGTTGTCATCCATGAATATAGGGTGGGTTCCAGGTGCATGATTTACAAAATGAGGGACCACAACTCTATCCAGTATGGAATCTTGATATCTTTGTCCATTTAGTGTTCCAGGTACAGTCAACAGATCCAGCTTACAATCAAATGAGATGCACCCCCATATCATAACGGAACCTCCACCAAATGGAACTTCTTCCATGATGTTACGTTGGTCGTACGCCGTGCGTCTGGACCTCCATACACGAGTTCGACCATCTGTGGGATGAAGCAGGAACCGACTTTCATCGGACCAGTGTACCCGTCTCCAGGATCTCATGTTCCAGTGTCTTCTTTCGTTGCACCACCTCAGACGCCCCTCTTTGTGGTGTGCAGTGAGGAGAGGACATCTGACAGGTCTCCTAGCTTTCATGCCAGCAGCATACAGTCTCCTTTTGACGGTAGACATTGACACTCTATTGCGCATTTCCCATTGCTGGCTGAGCACTCTGCTGTTAGTGAATGGAGATCTCCTAACAAGGCGTACTAGGGCTCGATCATCACGGGCAGTAGTCTTCTTCGGTCTTCCAGATCTAGGCCTGTCCTTCACCTCGTTAGTTTGCCCATGTTTTGCAATCAAACGACTGATTACAGTATGGTTAATGTTCAGCTGTCTGCCAATCTCTCTGCATGACATACCAGTGGTATGCATGCCTATGATTTGCCATTTCACACGATCACTTAACCTTCGTCTTGCCATAGCGGTTCACAATCAAGAGCTAATTCTCTCTGTACAAATAAACCACGGTCATGAACACAAAATTCCTAATCTTGTCGCCTAAATCTGTATGTAATGTTCTACACCTCAAACTGGACTTTTACATAACTGAACACGTGTGCTGTTTCCCGCCACGCACGGACATCAAGCGGCGTGAAGTCATGCATGCATGTGCATTTCGTACTTGGAATTATGTCAGCTAACGCGGGGACAAAAAGTATGGCAGCCTAGTTGTACCATCATGTTTCTACGTTCTATTGTTTTTGCTGGTGCTTAACTTTTGCACAGGTGTATATAAATGTTACAAGTCTTAAATAATATATGGAACAATATCACCTTAATTGATGATGAGGCAGACTCCTCTGATGCTTTAGATTCAGCCATAGTGAAAAATGGATGAAAGAAATGAACGAAATTTCTACAAAATAGAGCTTGAAATTGTTTTCAATGTTGCTTATAAGCCATTATATTAGAAAACGCTAGTACCAGTATGCGCATGCGCAGAGGTGTGGTCTGACATGGGCATGACTGTGTACATTCCACCTGCTCAGTAGGGGCACCTAACTTTTTATAATTCTGAATATTATTGAATTTAGAGCCGATATATTAGTATATCAAGAGTCTTAGGGAGGTAAGTATGTTCTCATGATGTGAAAACGTATGTCCATTTGTAGACCAAGAGACTGTTTCTGAAAATTAACCACTGGAATGACTGGCTTGGTTATGGAGCCAGTCATTCCAGTAGCAAACTTTCAAAAATAGTCTTCTTTTCGTCCGAAAATGGACATTTCTCAAGGCCACCGCAGAAGCCGTTTTTGGCTGAGATGAGTATCAAAGGGTTAACAGTTTGGTTCACAATGAGTAGAATACTATGGCTAATAGAAATGTCAATAGTCGCTAAACTCTTTAATAGTCACACCGGCCAACGCTAGTCTTTGTAGTGGTTTTGACAACTATCCATTTGCAGATCATGCAAAGAATATTTTTATCAGTGAAATGTCTGGCTTGGTATGTGGACAAGGAATTTCAGTCGTAAATTTTCAAAGATAGTCTTCTCTTGGACATTACGTAAATAGAAAATAAGCTTGTGTGTTTAAATGCATGGCAACCATTACTTTAATTCCATGTTAATAATACTTATTACATGATGTGTGGCTTATACTTGTTGGTACCCAGCACCGAAAACAATGCTTTGTGAGCGGGGGCATACTCTCTGGCATTCAAAGTACATGTGCAAAGATTGACCATTGCTGATGCTATTTGCATCTTGGCTTTCATGGGGATTTTAGAGCCACAAATCCACAGCTTGCAAAATGACTGGAAAGCAATATTTCCTGTTACGCGATGATTTGTAGTCTCCTCACCCCGAAGATACCTTCACCATTCGTCTCGCGACACGGAGAGGTAAACGTGTCTGAACTCTGTTTAAGCTCCATTCATGAAGAGGTTGAGGGTTTGAGTCGCTTTTCTTCATCGCTGATTTCAACATCTGCATACTCCATGTCTAGTGTCATGTCAAGCTTTGAGATTGGAGGATATTATAGAGATATTATAGAGCTGCAGCGAGGTCAAAGGTTGAGAGCACTGGTGACAAACCATCTCCATGTGGTGATCTTAATAATGTGACCAATTTTGCAGAGCTGATTTGAGTCAAACCAGTAAATTTTGTTTTGCTAGTAGGAATTAGGCTTGCGCAATTACATGATTAAATTGAAAATCGTGATTATGTTTTAAATTGTGAATTTATATGAATAAAAATTAATAATCGCATAATCGTGTATACTTTCTATTACATAAAATATTTCAAAACCTAACTTTCAATTACTTTTTAATGCGATCGGTCATGACAAATGAGAGTCGAGCCAGGCATTCCAGCGATACATTTTCAAAAATAGTTTCTCTTACCCTGCAAACGGACTTTTCTAAACACCATTGCAATTTTCGTCGTTGATAATCTTTTGTTGTTATGTCTTGGTAATTTGTATCCAAGCTGATTAATCGAGTAATCATGATTATTGTTTAATAATCGATCGCTATCACTCAACGCAATATCCGTACAAGCCTAGTAGGAGTCTCACCAGGCATAGTTTATCAATGTCAGAATCAGCTTGATGGAGGTATTGAAGAATCTGTGGTTGCTTGATGGTATCAAAAGCAAAAGCCTATATAAATACAGTTTTTAGTTCTGCAGCCTGTGATTCCATGAGACATAATTTTGAGAAACAATGCAAAAGTGTAAAATAATAGACTGTAACCATTTAACCCTTGAATTTGTTCAAGAAAATTTCAATTTTCTCAGAGAAAATGTCCATTTGCAGACCAAGAGAACAGTATTTTTTGTAAATTTACCACTGGAATGACTTGCTCGGTTATGGAGCCAGTCATTCCAGTGATAAATTTTCAAAAATATTCTCTTTGTCTGCAAATGGACCTTTCTCACGACCACTGCAGAAGCTGTTTTTGGCTGATGTGAGTGTCAAATGGTTAAGCCATGAAATTTTAGACTTTCAATTACAAGACAACTATACATGTATGCAAGCTGCTGAATATTTTGACGCTAATTTGATTGAAACCAGCTGTTGCCCTAGGCAATAACAGCTCTCAGTCACATTAGGTTCAAAATATTCAACAGAATATGTACATTAAATCAAAGGAAATTTGTCATTATTGGTCTAAGCTTTAAAGGATTAACCTAAGTTCAGAACACACACAAAGACTGATCAATCTTCAACTATCTCCAATATGAGACTAATGTACATGTACTCATGTCTCTCTCAAAAGGCATTGTCTGTTACATTTTGGCATGCTGACTTTCCAAACGTTATTCTATCGACTGGACACACATGAGAAGAGCTGAAAAATCATCTAAATATCTTCGGAACTTTATCAATATTAATCACCAAATTACCAGAGCAGATTTTTAACCAAAAATACATAGACAGTTCCAATACTTAACGATCTATCTGCCTGTTGAGTTTCTGCAGATCACATATTCCAGAAGTTATTATCTCTGGACCTACTGAATATTTTGAAAACAATCTGACTGAAAGTTCTTGGTGGCTTAACTTTCAGTCAGATTTTTTCCAAAATATTCAGCCGGTCCACAGTTAATGTGTATTGAAACTATTGTCTGCTGGCTTGCAGAACATTGCAAATGATGGCAGTGTTTTGATTCTCGTATCACTTAGAAATTACAGACCATTTTCTGAACTGGAATGACAAAAAAACGTATCATGGTCTATGATGTCTTGATGCAAGAGGAGATAGGATGCACCTGCCAGCTTACCTGGTCTGCGTGTATAAGCATGATGAAAGCATTGCGCTTGCATGACATGTCCTGCTCACCCTCAAGAAAGTTGGCAATCAGTTCAGGAGCATCCGAAATCAGGAAATCATGGTTTCTAGAATGTAGCAAATATTCTTGATAATTTGACTAATCTAAATGTTTTATTTAGATACTCTATCAATCTTATGCATAAAGTCCCTGGCTAAGACTTAGGTGTTTTTGGCTGGACATGGTCTAATGTTAACCCTTTAATGGTCAAGCCGGACAAAACCAGCCTTTGTAGAGGTCTTGAAAAATGCCCATTTGGAGACCAAGAGAAGATTATTATTGAAAATTTATTAATGAAATTCCTGCTTCGATCATCGAGCCAATCATTCTACTGTTCCATTTTCAAAAATAGTCTTCTGATGGTCTGCAACTGGGCATTAAAAAAACTAAAAATATTTTGATTTTCTCAAACAAATTTGACCATTAAAGCATTAACCCTCAGTCTGATGTCAAAATTTTTAATTTTCAAATTAAATTAAAAATATATGAACTGGCATTCATTTTTCAACAAATTTGGTGGAAGCTGCTGCTGTCTACATCCCCCACCCAAATTATTGAAATATACACTTGTCAGTCGCCTTGTTATTGACACAGTAAATGATAGAATATAGACATCAGAGACTTTGTAATGGTTATGTAGTACTTATTGGAGACTGGTGGTTGACAGGTATTCTCAAGCAACAAGGTCAGATTGACATAATCATTGCACAAGTAAGTCCACTATGTCCACATCATTATGACATGTAGTTGGTCAATGCGTATAGACTAACGTTGATTCCTGAGAAAAAAATTAGTAATTAACATGGTTTTCCCTAGTAAATAGGGCATATAGTGAACTAGACCGATTAACGTGCTAGCAGACCAAAAAAGACAAATTATTTACTATCATGACTATGTAAGGAATACTTTGTTGAGTAATGTGAAGCAAATTTGACCAGGAGTTGTTACTAGGCAGCAAGCGGACCCACGTTAACAACAACAACATGGTCTAGACACTGATTTAGCAGTGTGAATTAAATGTACTGCCTGATCCTTGGTCTGTTAATGTCTGATCCAAGTCTGAATGATCTCAGCTCTGGAGCTCGCTTTCTTAGAAAATCCATTCAATTAGTTTCAAAATATTCAACAGCTTTTCTGCATACTGGTTTTGAAATTAAGACACTGGAGTTTCAATGGTTAACGGCACAATGCCAAGTTTTCAAATTGTCAAATGAAATGTCAATAACGCAGTCAGCCGATTTAGATAAGACTGCAACTGAAGTATTATTTATCCGCTCTTGGGCCATTTAATCCAAGGTAATAGGAAGTTTACAAGCCATACATATAAGTACGATGCCTGACATGCAGAAGCTCTACTTTTAATACACAAATCAGGTGCTCATTGTCAAATCTGTCAAAAGTATTTAGAAAACTGTCAAGATTGCTGATGCCACATAGACAGATGTATATATAGCTCGCTATGTACAGCACTTCTGCATCAGTGAATAACAAATTATCTTCAGAATAGCATAAAATAATTAATTAGATACAACAATATGCCAGTATGGGGGAAGTCTAAACACATAACTATACCTGTATATAGTATATATAGCCAGTACTGCATTACGTCTGACATAAGAGTGTCTGTGTTCTAAACATCCACGAATAGCTGGCATTAGCGGCTCTATCAATTCTGCCTCTTTTAGTTTGCAGAGAAATCTCAGGGTTGATCCACGAATGAATTCATTGGGATGTTGTAAGTCCTGTAGGAGAGAAGAGAACACTACATTAGATGCGGAACCGTGAAAAAATAGAACAAGATAGGTGTTACAGAAGTGTCATCTGTTGTCTGTTGAAAACTGCTAAATATCTTACACAGCAACAGCATCACATAGGCCTGACTCTACTCATATGCTTAAACAGCACCAACAGTGAATAGGGATGAATGTATGCATATGTTAAACCGCGTGGTATAGGCCTATGCTAAACAGCAACAACATTGCATAGGCAATACTGTATTCATATGCTAAACAGCAACAGCATTGCATAGGGATGATTGTACTTGTACGCTAAACAGCATTGCATAGGCCTTACTGTACTTCTATGCTAAAGATTAACAACATTGCATAGGTCTGACTGTATTTATATGCTAAACAGCAACACACTGCATAGGCTAGACTGTATTTATATGCTAAACAGCAACAACATTGCATAGGCCTGACTGTATTCATATGCTAAACAACAGCAACAACATTTGAGAACTAACCTTTCGATAAGCATCACAGACAAGAATCATCTCTTGTAGTAACTTGCCATCCGGTGTACATTTAGGTACAACTTCCCAGAATATTAACAATAGCTTCTTGATCATGTGATCCTGTGATGGCATGACAAATCTAATGATAGTCATCAATAGCGAGGGCATCTTCTCGCCATTAAGAATCATCTGAATCGTCTTCTTTAACGCCTCACTCTTCACTTTTGTATCACCCTTTTCTGAAAACAATCAACGCTTAAACTTACCAAGGGTAGTCAGATATGCCAGACCAGAGTTATACACCTCTAGCTGTGCCATTCCAACTTCTAGCCAAGCTCCGCACATGTTTTGCGTGTGTTGGGATCACTTTATATACCTTGAACCTGAATTCCCAGAATCCCAATTTCAAAGTAACTATACAGACTTTGTAAAACAGTAAAAAACATACAATTCATACACATGACATGTCAGTCACTGTTCATGATAGATCTAGTTATGTCATTCATTAAGCATTTTTGATTGTGATGTCCACCTACATATGACTTAATTGATTATTATCATATAATTGAGTGACAGAGTGGATTCATCTATTGTCCCTTCTTAGTTTTTTTGTGGACACATTTTTCTTTTTTCAGATCAATATTACAACTAGGAAAACCTAGTGGGAGTTGATGGTAAGGATTAGTCACCATGCCCCAATGCTTTCCAGTGAAATTGTTTTCAAAATAATCAACATTATTTTGAATAGATCTATAGCATGCTTACTATTCCCCTGACTATAAAGGCAACCCTGGGGACCAGACAAATGCAGACTTTATAGACAGATGGTTTCCTAATGGAGTGTTAAATGTCTTGTTTTATAGAATCTGAGACTCAAATAATGCGTTCTTTTAAGATTTAATAGAGGTGGTGTTTACAGACAGTAGTAGATACTGAGAATGAAACTTCATCCACACATGAACTCTCACACATGAACATATAAATTCAGAGAACCGATTCAATAGGCGTATCTAAATCTGTCACTCAAGTATCAGATGTCATAATCAAATATGTCACTTAGTATCTGACATTACATGTACAATTAAACTGTCATAGGCCTGTCATCAAAGTGGTAAAAGTCTGTCAGGAAACTGCCTCAATGGAGGAATTAAGTCTTAGCTATGTCTATCCAGTCTTTAGCTAAACTCCACCATGCTTCACCCATGTTGGGATCGATCGATCCCTAAACTCCACTACTATCAATTTCCAGAAAACTATGCAGGTAAGCTGTTGATTATTTTGAAGCTAATTCGACTGAGTGCTGTTGCTGCCTAGATAGCAGCAAGTGCCCAGTTAAATTAGCGCTGAAATATTGAACAGCCTATTTATTAAATAGTAAAGACATACAATTCGTACAACAACGCTTTATCCGTCACCAGTTAAGCATCTGTGACAGACATAGCTACGTCATTCAGGATGTAATTGATTTTGATGCCAGCCTACACATTACGTAATTGATTAGGATGTCATATGATTGACTGAAAAACTGAATTCTCCATCTTATATATATATATATACAGATTGACTGATACTTTCAAACATTTTTCACACACTTTTCAAGGACAATGTCTATCATAATTACCATGAAATATAGATACTAAGACTACAGAGTTCAAAGTGCTAAGATCGACTCAAACATACATAAGAAGTGAGTGGAGCTTAGCTAGAAATGGGCGTGTTATAGTTAAAACTGTCCCCCCTCTATTCTCCCGATCTGTAAACCAGAAAGCCCCAACAAACCAAACCCCTTCATGAGGAAATGTGGTAGGACTGTAGGCAGCACGTACCTAGATCATGTTTCAGTTGCATTTCATTCGGCGGCTCTGCATCTGACTGTATATTGATCAGCGTATAGCAAGCTTGCTCAGCCATCGTCATCTTGTCTGGAAATATATATTTTGAAAAATATGTATTGTGAATTTGATAGGTTACGAGTTATATTCAAAGAATAAAGGCATTCAATAAATTACTCAAATACCACATTCAAAGAACATGTCAGAACATAGACCATCGCTGTCGTGCTACCCTCATAGATAGTGGCTCTGTGTTACACAGCAAGGGTCAGCAATAATTTGTAATTGCTTGCAGATGGTTATGGTG